>CM047520.1:25415763-25420763 GCA_026122265.1 Ammodytes dubius | reverse complement strand
TGTCACTGTGTGTGTGTGTTGTGTGCTGCTGCGTGTCTGACTGTGTGTGTGTGCACGTGTCTGACTGTGTTTGTGTGTGTGTGTCTGTGCGTGTCTGATTGTGTGTGTGTTCTGCGCGTGTCTGACAGTGTGTGTGTGTGTGTTGTGTCTGACTGTGTTTGTGTGTGTCTGACTCTGTGTTGTGTTGTGTCTGACTGTGTGTGTGTGTGTCTGCGCGTGTCTGACTGTGTGTGTGTGTGTGTGTGTGTGTGTGTGTGGTGTGGTGTGTGTCGTGTGTGTGTTTTGTGTGTGTGTTCTGCGCGTGTCTGACTGTGTGTGCGCTTGTTTGACAGTGTGTGTGTGTGTTTGTCAGTGTGTGTGTGTGTGTGTGTGTGTGTCAATGTGTGTGTCTGTCTGTGTTTGTGTGTTTGTCACTGTGTGTGCATGTGTGTGTGTGTCTGGCGTGTCTGACTGTGTGTTTGTCACTGTGTTGTGTGTGTCTGGCTTGTGTCTGACTGTGTGTGTGTGTCTGACTGTGTGTGTGTGTGTGTGTGTGTCTGCGCGTGTCTGACTGTGGTGTGTGTGTGTGTGTGTGCGCGTGTCTGACTCTGTGTGTGTGTGTGTGCGCGTGTCTGACTCTGTGTGTGTGTGTGTGTTTGTCACTGTGTATCTGCGCGTGTCTGACTCTGTGTTGTGTGTGTGTGCGCGTGTCTGACTCTGTGTGTGTGTGTGTGTTTGTCACTGTGTGTGTGTGTGTGTGTGTCTGCGCGTGTCTGACTGTGTGTGTGTGCACGTGTCTGACTGTGTGTGTGTGTGTGTGTCTGTGCGTGTCTGATTGTGTGTGTGTCTGCGCGTGTCTGACAGTGTGTGTGTGTGTTTTGTGTCTGACTGTGTTTGTGTGTGTCTGACTCTGTGTGTGTGTGTGTCTGACTGTGTGTGTGTGTGTCTGCGCGTGTCTGACTGTGTGTGTGTGCGCTCCTAGGCAATATGAAATCCCCTGCAGCCAACAATGCGTCCCTTCCTTCCGGCCGCTGCTGATACATTTAGCTAATAAAGTCGGATCACAGAAGTGGGGTTAGTCAGATTGGTTTCCCCCCTCTTTTGTCTCTGTCCCCTTGGCCGCTGCTCAGTCCTGTTTTTGGGGGGGGGGGGGGAAAGAGGGAGAGATTTAGACCCCCCACCCCCCAATTTAATTTAGCGGAGAGGAGTTATGGTAATGACTGGTGGGGGCTTGTAAGGAGAGGGGAAGGGGGGGGAGGGGAGGGGGAGAGAGAGAGAGAGGGTCCCCTATTTACCCCGGGAACTATACACATCCTGTCTTATTGAGGCGACCAGCGGTGACTTTGAAGGGTTTTTAGTGAAAAAAACCTAATATCATGATGCAGTGATGTGTGTGCGTGTGTGTGTGTGTGGTGTGTGTGTGTGTGTGTGTGTGTGTGTGTGTGTGTGTGTTTGGGGAGGGGGGGGGGTTCCTTGTATGCACGGAGACAGAAGTAAAGTGACAACAATAGAGAGATGGAGAGAGAGAGAGGGGAGAGAAGGAGAGAGGGAGGGGGGGGCATTCTGTGTCCAGCCCTTTTTAATAAATCTGAGTGCTCTGGTTAGTGCTTCAATCTGCTGTACTCAACTAACCTCCTCCTACCCACTTTACCACACAACACACACACACACACACACACACACACACACACACACACACACACACACACACACACACACACACACACACACACACACACACACACACAGACAACACACACACTTTTCAAATACATGCACTTACTCTCCCTGACTCATTTTCACCCACATATGCTGTCGCCAGACCACAAGCTCAAGGGCTTTTAGAAGGTGTTTTCAGCACTGCACAGCTGATGCTCCTAATATTGCTCTCAGACAGATGTTACCAAAAAATTGTCCAAAACACAGAAGTAGGCTTACTAGTTTTTAGATATTTGGTGTTTTAAAGGTGCAGTGTGTAATATGACATCATCAAGTAAGTTCTAGGAATTCTAGAACGCAACGGTACCTGGGTAATCCCAACCCTTACGAATAATAACAGAAGCTACGGTGGCCTTCAAGGACAAGAACAATTCTAAATTTTAAACAATGCACCTGATGACATTCCAACTATGACACTTCCAAAATGGCGGTGACAAGGCCTTGGTCCAAAGTATGGAGAAATATGGACATATATAATATATTCCCTTTCTAAGGAAAAAAATAATAATTTAAAAAAAAAAATCAGCTATTATGCACTAAATTAAATGTACTTATGGATATTATAATTATTTTCTACAAAATCTGCTAGGAAATAAAACCCAAAATTCTTTCGTATTCACAAAGAGAATGTAGGTTGACAGTGAGACATAAAACCTTTCTCCTTCTCAGTAGGATGACGATTAATTTTTTGCACATTTATACTTCATAGATCTCGAGTTCAATACACCTTTATATCACGTGAATAGTCTTTATTAAAGTCTACGAGAACCTTAAATATTCTGAACAGTCTATTTTCACTCTGATGATCATAATGACATGTAACTAACAGCAAACGAGACCATCAGTACAAAGATGCTATTTTTACATATTTTTTTCTTAATGCCTTTGTCATGGGTATAATACGCTCACCCAGGAACAACAGCTGGCGTGTAAAAGACACTACACTTTTGTCCAAAGGGGGCGCAGAATGAACACAAACTGAAAGTTCCTGGAGCACCTTTTTAAGTTTTTTTAAATTTTTTTGCTTTGTTGACAGTGTTCTTTAACTGCTGTAACCACACTGCAGAAAGGTCTAAAGGTTCTAGGTTCTAGGTGAAGCAATTTTCAACAAGCACAACAGACTAAGAGCAAAATGCCAGACAGACAGACAGTGAAACCACCTGGATGGCTGAATAAAATACTTCATCTTATACACAGCATTGATCTCAGTTTGAATGCTCTTAAAGTGCCCGGGCAAGTTAGAGCCATAACTCCACTCACGCAATCACTCTAAAAGAAAACACACACACACACACACACACACACACACACACACACACACACACACACACACACCAACAACACACACACACACACACACACGCACATGATGGCTATGTAGGAGTGTACTTGCATTTTCTAAGCCATTTTTGTTGTTTGATGGTGTAATTTTCTTATATGTCAAAAGATAACAGGCCAAAAATACAGATGGCGAGGTGTCATGTTTGAGACACAAAGTAACACAACACAGACACACACAACACACAACACACACACACACACACACACACACACACACACACACACACACACACACACACACACACACACACACACACATTTACTACATCTACAGCTGCTATAGTGCAGAAAATAACAGAATTTTTTTTTATCGCCTGTCTGAAGCATCAACAGTAAACATCAGGTTTTGGTGTCAGGCGCTCAAATGGAAAGAGCAAGGCTGTTTTTATAGGGCGTCCATTTTGTGCCAATGTGTAACAATCACTACAGAGTGAAGGCACGGAATGGTGGAGTCTGTAATAAATACAGTAAGCCATATAAAGTATTCATTTTCATTAATTTAGCTTTCATTTATACCGGAGATCAGTTTAGGGTGAGTGACCTCATTGCATGACGTCGAGTCAACAAAGCAAAGAAACATACAAATAATCACTTAAAGCAAATAGATCAACAAGGCTACACACTGATAAAGAGAAAGAAGTACAGTTCAACATTAGATAGTGATGTAATGGCTGGATTAAATAAATGTAACAGATAACTTAATCATGTGAGCATCTCAAGAGTACAAGCTAGAAGAAACTCCTGGTAACCACCTTTGATAACAATGCATTAGCTGTATGATTCATAGGTTCAACATTGTCATTGCATTCAGCAAGAATTATGTTCTGACATTTCAGACAAGGCCATTAGTGTTACAGGCATAAATACATCAGATTAGACGTTAGAATTGATTAACTGGATGTGTAGAATTGGATTCCTACAATTTTGTAAAGTAATAAAATATCATAACATTTAATTTAATGCATAATTTAAAATAAAGGTCCCCTATTATGTCCATACTAATTGACAAGAGTGGTATCTTGAATGCATATTAATGTACAGTTGCATTGTTCTACAAATTTGAATAGAAGTAAAACAAAATCACAATCAAATTAGACATACACTGACAGTGTAATCTCAATAAATTGTACTATATAGATACTATTTGACTAAACTACTCTTTCATAGTTTCATACTAATTAAAATATATTGGGGAATCTACATGTGTTCACAATACCAAATAGAATGTATTTCCAGGCAATATTCACCTCCATTAGACATACCCTGCGTTCCAATCCCCATACTTCCCTACTATGTTAGTATGCCAGAAAAAGATTTAGGATGTCCCAATACATGCAGGTAAATTGTAGTATGCTGAAAATACATAAATGCCCACTGACTCCAATAGCATTTTGGAGTATTCGTCTTTATTCTTGACATTTCTCAACATAATGAAAATAAAATCTTCCTTATCTGATTTTTTTTCTCTCTCCTGTGGCCCTAAAACTCTTCTGTACTTTAGTATGTAGTGTTGTAAAAAAGAAAGAGTATGCGATTTGGAACGCAGGGATAGAATTCTTCAGTAGCCTATATCTAAGACCTTCTGAAATGTTGACATATCACTTTAAATCAAAACACATTGCCATAAGCGCACAGTATTTGCTCAGATGATATGATATGATATAAGTAAAACCATTATAAATCCATCCGCTGCTCTCCAACCATGTATCAAAACATGACACACACAACACACACACACACACACACACACACACACACACACACACACACACACACACAACACACAACACACACACACACACACACACACACACACACACACACACACACACACACACAACACACACACACACACATACACACACACACACATATATTGTATGGCTGTATTGGTTAGGACGGTTACCTAGCAACGAAAAGGTTACAGGTTCGGTCAGTGTGTGTGTGTGCTTCGGTTATAC
>CM047520.1:25400763-25403263 GCA_026122265.1 Ammodytes dubius | reverse complement strand
GTTTTGGTAAATATATTTCACTTGATATATGTTTTGTTTTTCTCTTGACAAAATGAGACAGAACTCTTTAATGTTCAGGTATTATCTGCGTCCCAATCCCCATACTTCCTACTATTTAGTATGCCAGAAAAAGATTTAGGATGTCCCAATACATGCACGTCAATTGTAGTATGCTGAAAATACATAAATGCCCCACTAACTCCATTAGCATTTTGGAGTAATCATCTTTATTCTTGACATAATAAAAAAAAAAAATCCTTATCTGATTATTTTTTCTCTCCTGTGGCCCTAAAACTCTTCTGTACTTTAGTATGTAGTGTAGTAAAAAGAAAGAGTATGTGATTTGGAACGCAGGGAGAATCTTTTTTTTCTTTTTTTTTTCTTTTTTAACATAATTTTTTGCATTTTTCATGCTTTATTGATAGAGACAGAGGTGAAATGGGGCAGTAGAGGGGAGTTACATGCAGAGAACGACCGCAGGCGGGAATCGAAACCCTGGGTCTGCTGCTGGGACCGGCCTGGGGGGGGGGGGGGGGGGCGCCTTACCAACCGAGCTAAGGGCACTTTTGCGTCCTCTGTCCCACACACACATTGCATAGCTTCATATGTATCAGTCTGATTATTACGTCTTACAGTAATTAGTGTATCCACATGTCATACAAACAGCCGCGGAAAAAAATTCAGAGACCAGTCTGGATTTTTCTTCAATCTCCATCTCTACATTACTTACTGAAAAAATGCTCTAAATGACAATATTTTTATTGGAAATTTGGTAGAAATGCTGTCAGCAGTTTATAAAATAAACCAAAATGTTCATTCTACTCAAACATATTCCTCTAGAGAGTAAAACAAGAGACACTGAACATTTGGAGTGGTCTCTTCATTTTTATTCCATGGCTGTATAGTTAGCTGCTCGTTTAAACCTAAACATCACACGTTACTCAGTGTCTATATCTGGAAAATAAAAAATGGCGCCTATGCTTCTGTCCAGGGAAATCCATGTAGCTAGTAATTCCAACATTATCCCTTTTTCCTTTTTACCTGAACAGAAATCTTGTTATTTATATAATATATTATATAAGTGAGTGAGGGGCTAACACTTTGTATCACAATTTCAGAAAAATCCAACGGAATCTCTCTTCTCTCCCCCCGTCCATTACCGGAAAATTGCGTTTTTTTTTTTTTTTTTTTTTCAGTCTGACAATTCAGCTGATATGCAGTTTGCGCTGACAGGAGCATTGCAACCTGTCATTGATGGCAATTGCCACTTTCTGCTTTCTGTTGTGTGTGTGTGTGTGTTGTGTTGTGTGTGTGTGTGTGTGTGTGTGTGTGTGTGTGTGTGTGTGTGTGTGTGTGTGTGTGTGTGTGTGTGTGTGTGTGTGTGTGTGTGTGTGTGTGTGTGTGTGTGTGTGTGTGTGTGTGTGTGGTGTGGTGTGCGTGAGTGGTGTTTGTGTGAGTGAGTGAGTGCTCAAATCACAGGGTTGCCAGCTTGTCAAATTTTTTCTTATTCTTCCCTTTTTAGTATACTTGTGTTTTTCATCTTTTATATTGATAAAATTACCCATAAATACACATTTTTTTCTTGAATTTCTAGTATATACATAATGTGAAAAATACCCCCTTTATTTGGAGGAATGTGATAGAATGATTTGAGGGGGGAGATGTTGGGGGGGGAAACGCTAGGATGTATTTTATTTCTTACAGTATCTCTCTCACTTCACTCTGTATTAGCCGGCGTCAATAGCAGCGGTCACCAGTGGCTACTCCCAGGCTTAATAACCATCCTGAAAAACACACACACACAGAACACACACACGAACGAACAAACACAGAACACATCACAGACAGACACACACAGTGAACAACACGACACAGCTACACACAAGCGAACAAACACGGGACACACACACACGCACACACACGGACACACAAGCACTGAACACACACAAGCGAACAAACACACACACACACGGACACACACACAGACAGACAGACAACACACAAACACACACACGGACACACAAGCACACACAAGCTCAGACAGACAGACACACACACACACACAAAGACAGGGAAAATCCAATATGGGCCGAGATGCAGCTGTAGTGGAGGGTAAGATGGGCTGAAACCTGCTGCACACTGTTACAGGCAGAAATTCTGATCGGAATTTTAATTTTAATTTTTTTTTATGTTTTTTTCTCAATTTCTTCAACGAATAATGATCAACTGGTAACTGTCTGCTGCAGTTTATTCAATGAGCTGATGTTTTTTTTTTTTTTTTTATAAATTTTTTTGGGCATTTTCAAGCTTTATTAGACAGTACAGAGTTGAAATGGGGAGAAGACAGACAGAGAGAGAGAGGGGGGATGACTGCAGTAAAGGTCCACGGGTCGGATTTGAACCCGCGACCACTGCAAGAAGGCCGGAGTTAATATGGTACGCGCTCTATCCACTACCCACCAGAGCACCCCAATGAGCCGATGTTTGAATAAGACATAAG
>CM047520.1:25393263-25395763 GCA_026122265.1 Ammodytes dubius | reverse complement strand
GAGAGGCAGGCCATGGTTTTGAGGTGTAAAGCATCATAAATAATGGAGGCTGCACCTCACATTGAAATGCAAAGGCTGGAGCTCGGGCCTGAGCAGAGGTAATGCTGGCTTTTTGAAATTTATTTTTCATAAGCGTGATGCCCCCCCTCCTCCTCCCCCCCCCCCCACACACACACACACCCTTTCCCTAATCACACACACATTGCCCCTTATATTGCCCTGCCCCCCCCCCCCCCTGTCCCATACAGGATACATACTTTAGCATACGTTTTGCATTCCGCATTTCATCAAGTCAGCCGAGAGTGTAGAGTAAGATGATATTTTATTGACTTCAGTCATTCATCAATCGCGCGTCAGCAGCAATATCAAAGCCCGAGCTAGTTACTGGCTGTGGGGAGATGCTCACCGCCACACACACACACACACACACACACACACACACACACACACACACACACACACACACACACACACACACAAGCTCACCGCGAGATATATCAGAATATTTGATCTCTGCGCTGCTCACTGGAATGAAAATGTGACGTGGAATAATAATAACATCTGCATATCGTTTATACGGGACGGGTATTAAAGAGAGGTATTATATTATTTAAAGTATAAGGATATGAAAAGTACGTTATTATTTTATTTATGAATATTATTTTGAATCAAGATTTTTTTATACATCTGATTGTCTGTGTGTGAGTGAGTGATGAAGGAGTGAGAAAGAGGTGGGACCAGACATTGTCAACGTGTGTGTGTGTGTGTGTGTGTGGTGTGTGTGTGCGTGTGCGTGTGTGTGTGCGTGTGCGTGTGTGGTGTGTGTGCAGATGTGGATGTGAGACTGTCTTACTATATTGTGGGACATATAGGTTATAGCTGTTACTGCTCATGTTTCGTTCAAACACAACATGCAAATGTATGACATCTACTACAATGACTGGACATCATAGTATAAGCTTACTCACTCACTCACTCACTCACTCACTCACTCACTCACTCACTCACTCACTCATACTCACTCACTACCACTCACACAACACACACACCACACAAACACACACCTACACACACACACACACACACACAGGAAAGTGTTGAGTCTAGCTGGTGTCGGGCCAAGCATCCATAAAGCCAGTGTGAGTTGGAAAGCCTATTTAAGAGCTATTTCGCTTCAGACCTACAATCCTCCACACCGCTCACTACAGCAGCTAGGTGACCATTAGCCTGACCTGTGTGTGTGTGTGTGTGTGTGTGTGTGTGTGTGTGTGTGTGTGTGTGTGTGTGTGTGTGTGTGTGTGTGTGTGTGTGTGTGTGTGTGTGTGTGTGTGTGAGTGTGTGTGGTGTGATGTGTGAGGATGGATGTGAGAGGGAGGGGGAGGGGAGAGAGGGAGGAGAGAGAGAGGAGAGGGGAGAGGGAGAGAGGGAGAGAGAGAGGAGGGGGGAGAGAGAAGAGCTGAAGAATACGAGAAGAGACTGAGCGGTGGTTGACAAGAGAGACAAGCATGGGAGGAAGTGAGAGTGAAAGCAATGGGTAAGTATGTCAGAATGAACTATGTTGGATGGCAATCAGATGCAATGCAGAAAGGTGAGAAAGAATTTTCACTTCGAAACAAAACACAACTCAATGAGTTAAACCTTGGTCGAATGGCGATTCCTGAGCATCTACAGAATGATTACCTAAACATCTGTCCTTGTCTCATCTCTTTATTTACATCCTAAATCCATTTTCCATCTTATTCTCCCTCCGTCCCAAACTTTGTCCCATCCTCCTCTAGTTTTCTCTCCATTTTAATCTGTCCATCTCCACACACTTACCTGCGTTACCAATCACATACTCTTCTTCTTACTACACTACATACTAACAGTACAGAAAGTTAGTCTTTGTGTTGATGTGCACAATACACAACAACACTAAATACCTCTACACTCATACTAATTACTAACAGTTTTAGCCCCAGTACATGAGAAATAAAATACCAACGTCAGTTCTTTACTTTTTATTATTCGAAAATGTCAAGATAAAGACGAATACTCCAACATGCTATTGGAGTTAGTGGGGCTGTTATGTATTTTCACCATACTACAATTGACGTGCATGTATTGGGACGTCCTAAATCTTTTTCTGGCATACTAGATAGTAGGGAAGTATGGGGATTGGAACGCAGGGACTGTATCTCCGCCATTCTCATTGATCTCTAATCTGAATTGAGATGGAGACATTGTGAATGAAAGGGGAGAGTGAGAGAAAGTTTAAAACTTCAACATGCACCCGCCTTCAAGTGAGTTAACCTTTGTCAATAGAGCGATTCCAGACCTTCTGTACAAATGAAATGAAGTTCGATGGTCTGGTAGGACCAGGCTAGGTTTTTGTATCACTACAATCGTAATCTTCTATCTCTTATTCCTCCCTCCTCCGTCCCAAACTTTTACCCGTCCTCCTCGTAGTTTTCTCTTCATTTTGTATCTGTCCATCTCCACACACACACACACACACACA
>CM047520.1:25385763-25388263 GCA_026122265.1 Ammodytes dubius | reverse complement strand
TGTGTGTGTGTGTGTGTGTGTGGTGTGTTGTGTGTGTGTGTGAGTGTGTGTGTGTGTGAGAGAGTGTGCTGGTGCAGAAAGAATGGACCCTTATCCAATTTGTACTGGTCAGTAGTATGAAATGGCGGTAGGTCAGTCAGCCAGCCTCTGTGTGTGCGTGTGTGTGTGTGTGTGTGTGTGTGTGTGTGTGTGTGGTGTGTGCGTGTGTCCGTGTGTGTGTGTGTGTGTGTGTGCGTGTGTGTGTGTGTGTGTGTGTGTGTTAGTGAGAGATTGGTCATAACACCGTGGTGGTCCGGCATGTGCCAGCATGCTTTCATCTACAGTGAATAACGACCGATGCGCACACACACACACACACACACACACACAACACACACACACACACACGCACACACACGCACCACACACACACACACACACACTGACAAAATAAAGGACATGATTATAGGCGAAATAATAGACACATAGTGTAAGGCGTAATGTTACAGTGAAAAGTATAATGGCATCATGCTGGCATCCCTGGTGTGTGTTGCTGTCTAAATGCACACACACACACACACACACACACACACACACACACACACACACACACACACACACACATTCCACCCACGAAAAGATAGACTTTTCCATTAAATTGGTCGTTATTGTAAAGTCTACCCCCCACGGATCTGATCCATACAATGACAAACACACACACACCTTTTTCTCTCTGTGGTTGTTATAATTTTCTCTGCTCCGGAAGCCTGTAATTGTGTGTGTGTGTGTGTGTGTGTGTGTGTGTGTGTGTGTGTGTCCTGTGTGTGTGTGTGTGTGTGTGTGTGTGTGTGTGTGTTCCTCTGTGTGTGTGTGTGTTTGTGTGTGTCATGGACCTTTGTTACCTTAACCTCAGTGATGCGATTATTATTTTCGCTGGGATTTTTTTTTGACAATTTTCACGTGTCAGAAAAAATCCTTCACTGCATCTATCACACGCTTTTTATTTTAAAATTACACTTTTATTTTTAATGATTAAAGCGGCTACGAGTAACATTTAAATATCTTTTAAACAGCCTCATGTTTCCTCTGATAATCATAAATTACCTTTAACAGCAAACGAGACCATCAGTGCAAAGAAAGACGTTTTTATATAGTTTTTATTACTGCTTTTGGTCTGGTCGCACACCCAGTCCGATTTTCGGTTCGCGCGTGCAGGCTCTATGGTCACATATCCGTATTGGTTGCAGATTTCAGTGTGGCGCTGCAACGCGATTTGAGAAGCCTATCCCTCCAGGTGAGGGAAGGGGAGCGGGAGCCTTGTTTGAGACAGTTATTTGTCGTCATAATGACTGGTAACGGGGCTGAACCATCAAAGAAAAAAAAGAGAAGAAAAGCGAAAAGGGAGAGTGATAGGCGGGCGGGAGGGCGTTGCCAAGCAACGTGTATACAATTTCACGAGAGCGAAACTAGACTGACTAAATGAATGAGCGGTTGGTACTAACACAAAGTTTGCTTTGCTTCACCATCATCAGATAACCATTATCTGAAATAGTCATTATTTACATCAACAACACAAACACATTACCTCATCGTGATCCATAGGCTACTAACTGCCGTCTCTCGTTCATTCGCTTTCTGTGAGGACACAGCTCCGTGAGAGAGAGAGTAGTTAGGTGACGCTGCTGCATCAACTCATTGCAAAAAAATATGTTGTTTTTTAAAAAATCCCCAGAATGGGACGACCTTGATATATACCCACGTCTTCTATCGTCATGTTGTTTTTTTGTTTTTTCGTTAGTATTCACGAACGCTCCAAAAAAATGCACGTACACACACATACACACACACACACACACACACACACACACACACACACACACACACACACACAGACAAAAGTCCAATTTTCGAATCAACTTCACATATAAAATATCCTTTTAACCCATTGATGACTATGGCAATCTAGGATGCATGTCCTTAATGCCTGAGGGTTTTCTGAAAAAATAGTACGAATTGTCAAGTCTACCAAAACCTTAATATCTAAGCCTGTGTAGCACATAGAAACATGAAATAAAATACATTTAAAAGTTAAGGTTCACAGGTTTTATTTAAACATGCTCCCTTAGCGCTTACAAACCAACAAATATTTCTAAAAATTGTCAAAATTAGATGAATTAAAAAAATATTAAATATTGTTAATAAATAGATGCAATGTGTTGTGTGATTTTCGTCAGTAGTCTATAGTAGACCTTGATTCTGCGCACCAAACGCCACTAACTGTTCTGTCGCCGACATAGCTGGCGTATTTTTTTTATTATTTTTTTAATTTTAAATTTTTTTGATTGACATGATTTTCGGCAAACCACACAACTTTTGGGTGGTCACGTGGTCTTAAAAAAATCAACAAAACCCACCTCATGTGTATTTGAACCAATGACAGTGCATTCAATGCTGGGAATGCCATGAAAATTAGATAAAGTAATAATGCTGCACGATGCAGCATCAGGCAGGAGAGCCAATG
>CM047520.1:25378263-25380763 GCA_026122265.1 Ammodytes dubius | reverse complement strand
AAAACACACCTGCTAGAATAGAATAATAGAATATATCTTTATTGTCATTGTCACAGGTACAACGAAATTAAGTGCAGTCCTTGTAAAGTGCAAAATGATCCATAAATAAATAAATTAAAACTAAATTAAAACCATAAAATAGTCACTATCAACTATAGGCATTAAAAAAGGAAACCATAAGACACATAGGACATAAGACAGACCCAAACAACATCCACATTCATAAATGTGCTTTACACAACAGTGTCACACTATGCTACTCAGCCAGGCAGTTGTGTGTGTGTTTAGTATGCACTTGTGTAGAGAATTTTGTTATCAAATCATTTGGTTTTAATGTGTATTATTTTTTTTAAATTTAATCTTGCCCCTGTAAAGCACTTTGAATGGCCTTGTGTCTGAATTGTGCTATAGAAATAAACTCTCCTTACCTTTTATCAAGGCGCTAAAAACACACACACCTGCTACTCAAGATTCGAGATTCAAAGTGTGTATTGTCATATGCACAATAAGAAACATGTTCTCAGTCATACAGTGAAATTCTTCCTTTGTTTTCCACAGACTGAATGCCAAGAAAGGAAACATGAAAATATGCAATATACAAGTAAAATAGGAAAAAAAGCAGCAATAATACAGAATATACAATTTTACAATGCAAATGGAAGAGCAGCAACAAGGTAAATGTAAAATGCAAAAAGTCGGTCAGTTGTGTGTGTGTTTGTTTGCACTTTTATAGACAATTTGGTTATCAAATGTTTTGGTTTTAATGTGTATTATGTATTTTAATTTAATCTTGCCTCTGTAAAGCACTTTGAATGGCCTTGTGTCTGAATTGTGCTATAGAAATAAACTTGCCTTGCCTTGCCTTTTATCAAAAATGTGCATTTTTCTCTTCTTGCTGGTTAAAGAAAAATGCACAAGAGCCTGTTACAAAATATGACGGGTTTGATTTAGGATTTATATTTAGGATCCCAGCGAAAGGGGGTCGAAATATAAAATATAAACGACGGACAATCACACCCTTTGTTATTAAATGAAACAAATCAGACAAATTATTAACAATAAGCTGAAGGGGGGGCGCACTTAGCTCAGTTGGTAGGGCGTCCCCCCCCATGGGCTTCGGCCAGCAGCGGACCCAGGGTTCGATTCCAGCCCGCGGTCGTCCTCTGCATGTCACTCCCCTCTCTGCCCCATTTCAACTCTGTCTCTCTGCACTGTCAATAAAGCATAAAAATGCCAAAAAAATATCTTTAAAAAAAAAAAATAATAAGCTGAAGAAACATTATCGTGGGGTGGATTGAAAATGTGAAAACTACAACTTAGAAAAAGGCTAAAAAACATATACAACCCCAGAAAAAAATAAGAGACCAGTCTGGATTTTTCTTCAATCTTCATCTCTACATTACTTATTGAAAATGCTCTTAATGACAATATTTTTATGGTGCATTTGGTAGAAATGTTGTCAGTAGTTTATATTATAAAATCAAAATGTTCATTCTACTCAAACATATGCCTCTAAAGAGTAAAACAAAGAGACACTGAACATTTGGAGTGGACTCTTAATTTTTTCCAGAGCTGTAATTAGAACCTTGTTATCAACATCACAGCGATCAAAGGAGTTTGTTTTGGAGTATTTTCACATGTTGATTCTCTCAGGGAAAGATTAGGCTACACCACACATTTTATCTTTCTTTCTTTCTTTCTTTCTTTCTTTCTTTCTTTCTTTCTTTCTCTTTCTTTCTTTCTTTCTTTCTTTCTTTCTTTCTTTCTTTCTTTCTTTCTTTCTTTCTTTCTTTCTTTCTTTCTTTCTTTTCTTTCTTTTCTTCCTTTCTTTCTTTCTTTCTTTCTTTCTTTCTTTCTTTCTTTATTTATTATCATATTTTTTAGTATTTTTTTGCTTTTATGAATTGCTAGCAGCAGGAGAAGACGTCAGACATGCCGGCGTGTGTGTGTGTGTGTCGTGTGTGTGTGTGTGTGTGTGTGTGTGTGTTGTGTGTGTGTGTGTGTGTGTGTGTGTGTGTGTGTGTGTGTGTGTGTGTGTGTGTGTTGTGTGTGTGTGTGTGTGTGTGTGTCACCGTAGTGATGATGCATCCAGGTTAGTTCAGACATGGAACTGGGAATTCACAAACGCACAAAAGCATTTTATCTTGACCGTTTTTTTTTTTGTTTTTTTTTCTCCTTCGTTTTCTTTCCCCAAATGTCTCATTTTTAGATTTTTTTTTTGGTCGTCTCATCGTTGTTTTGGTCATTGACTCTGTTGCACACACACACACACACACACACACACACACACACACACACACACACACACACACACACACACACACACACACACACACACACACACACACACACCATCAAGGTGAGGGCTGTGTGTCTTTGTTAGTCCAATTGTCACTAGCTTTCCCTCCCCTGTGTGGATGCTCTGTCACACTGCGCTCCATTTCCTTTCTCACTCTATTCTTTCTCTGTGTTTTAACTTCATTCGTGTGTGTGTGTGCGT
>CM047520.1:25370763-25373263 GCA_026122265.1 Ammodytes dubius | reverse complement strand
CTTAAAGTCGGTGCAGACTGTCCTATGGGCCGACATACATAGGCAGCAGATTATCTGTTCATGTAGAGCACAATGCATCACTATATATTATATATACTGTACGCTCATTAAATGCAGACACTCTCTCACACACACACACACAGAGAGAGAGAGAGAGAGACACACACACACACACACACACACACACACACACACACACACACACACAGAGAGAGACACACACACACACAGAGAGAGAGAGACACACACACACACACACACACACACACACACACACACACACACACACACACACACACACACACACACACACACACACACACACAGAGAGACACACACACACACAGAGAGAGAGAGACACACACACACACACACACAGAGACACACACACACACACACACACACACACACACAACACACACACACACACACACACACACACACACACACACACACACACACAGAGAGCACACACACACACACAGAGAGAGAGAGACACACACACACACACACACACACACACACACACACACACACACACACACACACACAGCTCTGTTCTTGTTTTCAGAAGGTGCAATGGTCATTAAAAGGAGACATAACACACATTGTCCTTTCCTCTGATGTCTGATAAGGAATCTATTATTTTTTTTCTATTCTACATACTACATCTGACCATACTAATAATCTAGTTAGGATGCAGTAGACATACTATTGGGACATACTTTTACTTATTCATTTCAGCATAACATTGCGCCTTGATCTTACCTCTTGCTTTTATATCCGTCGCATCCCCGTTTTTTTTTTTTTCATATGGAGGCTCTGTCGATTTGTGATGTCACTTCCGGTGCGCACTGGTGGATTGTGGGTCAGAATCGCTCGAATAGCAATGCTGATTTCAACACTAAGTAGGGCATAGTAGACATCCAGGTATTTTTAAGCATACTAAATCTGACCACACCTTTTTCCTACCGTACTAAATAGCAGAAGGTATGGGGATTGGAACCTATATGTTGATCTTAAACAAGCGGATATAAGGGGATATATACGGTTAAGCACAATCACTTCTTCTGATTGTAATGTAATAATGTTATAATGTAATAGGATACCGTTGCTATGTTTTATTATTTTAATGTTTATTTGACAGGGACAATACATACAACATTGCCACAAAAAAAATGGGAAAATGTGATGCATATAAGACGTCTAGCTTCAGCTAATTTGCAGTCTCTGTCCCTGGGTCAGGCTTTAAAATACAATCAAAGATACTAAATACAATAAATGCAGTGATAGAGATACAGTGAATAATACAATTTATAGGTACCATGAGTCAATACACACAGCTGTAGTTATACATTTCAGATTAAAACACAATTAAATTTAGCATTAAACATTAGTAAAGTGGCACATTGGGTCAGTTTTAAAAGTCAAGCTTAAATTCAATGTTATTCATTTTTTCATACAGCCCCAGAAAAAATTAAGAGACCAGTCTGGATTTTTCTTCAATCTCCATCTCTACATTACTTATTGAAAATGCTCTTAATGACAATATTTGTATGGTGCATTTGGTAGAAATGTTGTCAGTAGTTTATATTATAAAATCTAAATTTTCATTCTACTCAAACATATGCCTCTAAAGAGTAAAACAAAGAGACACTGAACATTTGGACTGGTCTCTTAATTTTTTTTCCGGAGCTGTATAAACTTCAAAAGGAAAATCTATCTAAAGCAAATGTGGAACTTTTTAAAGACGTGATGTCATTCATAAATATAAGTAAATATTTCTTCATTCTCGGGTCGTTTGGGTATAGAGTATTTTTTTTTTTTTTACTTTTATTTGAGTAGTTTTATGTTTTTTTACATATGGACAAAAAAAACAGAATAAGTAAACACATACAATACATACACAACACCCAACCCCATCTCCCCTCTCCCCTCCCCCTCTCCCCTCCCTCACATAAACAGACAAGGAATACAGAAAAAAGTGAAATAAATGGTATAAAGTATTTTAGTTTAGTTTTAGATTTTTATCATTTATTTCAGCTAAAAACAATTGTGTTGGAACAACTCTTTAATGGCATTTACACTGAAGACCAAACTGTTGTTAAAGGAACTGATAGCTTAATATACAGCTCCAGAAAAAATGAAGAGACCATTCCGAATGTTCAGTGTCTCTTTGTTTTACTCTTTAGAGGCATATGTTTGAGTAAAATGAACATTTTGGTTTTATACTATAAACTACTGACAACATTTCTACCAAATGCACCATAAAAAATATTGTAATTTAGAGCATTTTCAATAAGTAATGTAGAGATAAAGATTTAAGAAAAATCCAGACTTTTTTCTCGGGCTAAATCTCTCCTTTTTTTACATGGCACATCGATAGATAGTATATAAAATAGGGCATGATAAGATTTAAGGTACATCTCAACTTATCCTAAATCCCGCCATGTTTTAGTACTGTGCCTATCAGTGTTACCAAGCTAATAATATTAAGATA
>CM047520.1:25355763-25363263 GCA_026122265.1 Ammodytes dubius | reverse complement strand
CTCCCTGGGTAACCCCAACCCTTTTGAATAATAACAGAAGCTAGAAAATATGCAGAAATAGCAGAAAATATGCAGAAATATGGATATATATGAGACCCTTTCTAAGGGAGAAAATAATAATTCAAAACATTTGTTTCAGCTATTATGCACTAAATTAAATGTACTTATGGATATTATAATTACTTTCTACAAAATCTGCTAGGAAACAAAACCCATAATTCTACACACTGCAGGTTTAACTGACACTTTTAGCTCTCTGTCCTGGACACTTTCAGAAAGTTAAAGGAATACTTCACCCATACGGAACCAGCGTTCTATCATTATAAAATACCTATTATAATATAATGAATGAGGTTTTTCTTTCCTCAGTCTTCCCTCAGTCTTCCCTTGGCCCAGCTGTCCTTTTAATCCTGACCCTTACTGTGATGTCACAAGAAGGAAACTGTAGGGTTAGACAGTGAGACCATAAAACACTCTTTCTGCCTTTTCTCAGGCTAGGATGATACGATTTAAAAAAAAAAAATTGCACATTTATACTACAAAGGATCTCAGAGTTCAATACACCTTCATATTCCAACCGGTGAAGTAGGCCTTTAATCTGCCGTGTGCTATCGCTCTCTCATACATGGACTAGCTACACCTCTCCTCTCAATTTATAATTTGTTGTTTTTTATTTCAAGCTGATGTGTAAGTTTTGTTCTCACGTCTACATTGAAGGTAAGGGTCGATACAACAATTTTGGTTCAAATCTCAAAAACCAGACCACATTTTTTTTATTTTTTTTCACCTGAATTATTTACAAAAATGCATTATTTAGATTGTTGACATTTGGAAGATGGAACAAATATTTGGTCTGGTTTCTGGTTTCTTGACTTTCGAAACCAAAATTGTTCCTCAGACCTTTCTCTCTCAAAGGTTTTTTTATTAAATGTTAGTTACAAAGAAATTACAGCACAATGGGAACAAATTTTTTCCCCTTTTTTTTCCCCCCGAACATACCCCACCCACATCCCACCCTCACACCCAACCACACGAAATACACTCTCAGACCTTTCTCACCTCAAGTTTGAAGTGAAAACAAAACTTTCGCGTCAACTTGAAATGACTGTCGGCCATTTTTCATTCAAGTTCTGTCTGTGTTTGTTCAATGCCGACTTTGCCTCCTTTTTTAACCTCTGTGGATTAAATAACGTTTTATCAATTGAACAGTTAAAATAAACTTGCCCCTGCAAAGCACTTTGAATGTCCTTGTGATAATAACTTGCCCCCCTCTCTCTCTCTCCCTGCTAGCTTGCGGTACTGTCTTATACTTGATGTATTTTAATCTTGATGTATTTAATAATGGATTGGATTTATATAGCGCTTTTCAAGGCACTCAAAGACGCTTTACATGGTTCCAGGTTCCATTCATTCACACACAGTCATAATTCAGTCATAATAACACATTTGAATCTTGATGTATTTCATGCCCCTGTAAAGCACTTTGAATGGCCTTGTGATACTAACTCCTCCCCCCTCTCTCTCTCTCCCTGCTAGCTTGCGGCGTTGCTCCCGGCGCAGCAGCAGATGCTCCTGCAGCAGGCGCAGGCTCAGCTGCTGGCGGCCGCCGTGCAGCAGTCCAACGCAGCGCACGCAGCGCACCACGCCGCGCAGCAACAAGCTAGCCAGCAGCAGCAGCAGCAGCAGCAGCAGCAACAACAACAACAACAGCTGCAGCAACAATCGCAACATCAGCAACTTCAACAGCAACTTCAGCAGCAACTTCAGCAGCAACTCCAGCAACACATCCAATCACAAGCCCAGCAGCAGCAGCAGCAGCAGCAGCAGCAGCAGCAGCAGCAGCAACCAACCAAACAAGAGCAGAGCATCCAGACCCCGCCCCCCCAGCAGCTGGCCCTGACGCAGCCCATACAGCTCACAGCACAGGTAGGAACCGAGTTAAAGGTTCCTCGTAGTGGGGGCGCCCTTAGCTCAGTTGGTAGTCCCCCCCCCCCCTCCCCATGGGCCTCGGCCAGCAGTGGACCCGGGTTTGATTCCAGCCCGCGGTCGTTCTCTGCATGTCACTCCCCTCTCTTCCCCATTTCAACTCTGTCTCTACACTATCAATAAAGCATAAAAAGTTCCTTGTAGCACCTTTAACCTTTAATCATGTTCAGTCTTAGTTTATAGCTGTGTTGGAAAAGCCCTACTCACATCCTACTCATACTTAAATCCCTATCCTACTCATACTTAAAGCCCTACTAACATCCTACTCATACTAAAAGCCCTACTAACATCCTTCTCATACTAAAAGCCCTACTAACATCCTTCTCATACTAAATTTGACGTCAACTTGAGAATGTTGTGGTTGTGTATGCGAGTTTGTATAGAACGTTTTTTAAATTCTTTATTGCTTCTTTATACTTCAGTGTAAAACGGTCAAACGAACCTCGCATACACAATCGATGGTTAAGTAGACAGTATGGAGTATATACATGTTGAGTATGTAGGAGGGAGGACGTTAGTAGACAGTATGGAGTATATACATGTTGAGTATGCAGGAGGCAGGACGTTAGTAGGGCTTTTATAACACAGCCAGTGTCTTTCACCATCATCACTGTATGATGCAGCAATGACCTTTCTGCAGAATGGCTGAATGCACCTTTAAGTAGTGACTATACTGTATGACTGTGGTACATTGTGTCTAACCCTGTTTTGTGTGTGTGTGTGTGTGTGTGTGTGTGTGTGTGTGTGTGTGTGTGTGTGTGTGCGTGTGCGTGTGCGTGTGCGTGTGCGTGTGCGTGTGCGTGTGCGTGTGCGTGTGTGTGTGTCTGTGTGTGTGTGCGTGTGTGTGTGTGTGTGTGCGTTGCAGGACATCCAGCAGTTGTTGCAGTTGCAGCAGTTGGTGCTCATGCCGGGTCATCACCTCCAGTCCCCGGCGCAGTTCCTCCTGTCCCAGCCCTCACAGGCCCAGCAGGCACAGCAGGGTGAGGGGGACACTTTATACTGTAACACCCATTCACTAACACAGCAGTGTGAGGGGGACACATTATACTGTAACACCCATTCACTAACACAGGCAGAGCAGGGTGAAGGGGACACTTTACACTGTAACACACATTCACTAATACAGCAGGTGAGGGGGACACTTTACACTGTAACACCCATTCATTCACTAACACAGGCACAGCAGACACAGCCGGGTGAGGGGGACACACAACACTGTAACACCCATTCACTAACACAGCAGGTTGAGGGGACACATTATACTGTTACACCCATTCACTAACACAGGCACAGCAGGCACAGCAGGGTGAGGGGGACACATTACACTGTAACACGCATTCACTAACACAGCAGGGTGAGGGGGACACTTTACACTGTAACACCCATTCACAAACATAGCAGGGTGAGGGGGACACTTTATACTGTAACACACATTCACTAACACAGCAGGGTGAGGGGGACACATTACACTGTAACACACACTCACTAACACAGGCAGAGCAGGGTGAGGGGGACACATTATACTGTAACACCCATTCACTAACTCAGCAGGGTGAGGGGGACACTTTACACTGTAACACCCATTCACTAACACAGGCACAGCAGGGTGAGGGGACACACAACACTGTAACACCCATTCACTAACACAGTAGGGTGAAGGGGACACATTATACTGTAACACCCATTCACTAACACAGTAGGGTGAAGGGGACACTATACACTGTAACACCCATTCACTAACACAGCAGGATGAGGGGGACACTTTACACTGTTACACCCATTCACTAACACAGCAGGGTAAGGGGGACACATTACACTGTAACACGCACTCACTTACACAGCAGGGTGAGGGGGACACTTTATACTGTAACACCCATTCACTAACACAGCAGGGAGAGGGGGACATTTTACACTGTAACACCCATTCACTAACACAGCAGGGTGAGGGGGACACATTATACTGTAACACCCATTCACTAACACACAGCAGGGTGAGGGGGACACTTTATACTGTAACACCCATTCACTAACACACAGCAGGGTGAGGGGGACACTTTACACTGTAACACCCATTCACTAACACAGCAGGGTGAGGGGGACACATTATACTGTAACACACATTCACTAACACAGCAGGGTGAGGGGGACACTATACACTGTAACACCCATTCACTTACACAGCAGGTGAAGGGGACACTTTACACTGTTACACACGCCAACTAACACACTACTGAGCAGATACAGTAGGGTGAGGGGACACAATACACTGTAACACATATTCACTAACACAGGCACAGCAGGTTGAGGGGACACTTTACACTGTAACACACATTCACTAACACAGCAGGGTGAGGGGGACACATTATACTGTAACACCCATTCACTAACACAGCAGGGTGAGGGGGACACTTTATACTGTAACACCCATTCACTAACACAGCAGGGTGAGGGGGACACATTATACTGTAACACCCATTCACTTACACACAGCAGGGTGAGGGGGACACATTACACTGTAACACCCATTCACTAACACAGGCACAGCAGGGTGAGGGGGACACATTACACTGTAACACCCATTCACTAACACAGCAGGGTGAGGGGGACACATTATACTGTAACACCCATTCACTAACACAGCAGGGTGAGGGGGACACATTATACTGTAACACACATTCACTAACACAGCAGGGTGAGGGGGACACATTATACTGTAACACCCATTCACTAACACAGCAGGGTGAGGGGGACACATTATACTGTAACACACATTCACTAACACAGGCACAGCAGGGTGAGGGGGACACATTACACTGTAACACACATTCACTTACACACAGCAGGGTGAGGGGGACACTTTACACTGTAACACACATTCACTAACACAGCAGGGTGAAGGGGACACATTATACTGTAACACCTATTCACTAACACAGGCACAGCGGGGTGAGGGGACACTTTATACACTGTAACACAAATTCACACTCATTTACATATTGCAGGGTGAGGGGGACACACTTTACTGTAACACACACGCTCACTAACACACTATAGTATGAGTTAAGATGCTTTATTCGTCAATTAACACAAGGCGGATATACAGAAAGTACACTCTAAGAGATAATAAGTTTCTCGGTGAAGCTTTTCACTATTTGTTGGTTTTCTTGTTTCTCAACTTAGATTTAAATGTTCTTTAATTTTTATGTTCTGCAAGTGGCAAACCATATACATGCCACACACACACACACACACAGTTGTGCACACACACACACACACACACACACACACACACACACATTTGTGACACACACACACACACACTTAAACGACCGGTTGACTGACCGTTGGTTTTCTTTTCACAGGATTGCTTTCTGCATCAAACCTGATCCAGCTACCTCAGCAGAGCCAAGGGCTTCTGACCAGCCCGCCCCGCATGGGACACCAAGCACAGGTAGAGAGAGAGAGTGTGTGTGTGTGTGTGTGTGTGTGTGTGTGTGTGTGTGTGTGTGTGTGTGTGTGTGTGTGTGTCTGTGTGTGTGTGTGTGTGTGTGTGTGTGTGTGCGCGCGAATGTCTGTGTGTGTGTGTGTGTGCGCGCGAATGTGTGTGTATGTGTGCCTGCGCGCAAATGTGTGTGTGTGTGTGTCTGTGTGTGTGCGTGTGCGTGTGTGTGTGCCTGCGCGCAAATGTGTGTGTGTGTGTGCACAAATGTCTGTGTGTGTGTGTGTGTGTGTGTGTGTTATTATCTCCCATAACCTCATACATGAATGCGTGGTCACACCGGCGACCGACCATTATAGATTTTTCATTAGGCGTTGATGAAGTCATTTCAAACATGGCGGCGGCTCTCTTGCTGCTTGCTCATGTATTTTATGCACAGAGACCGTGGATGTAAATGATGTCTGTATAACAGCCGATACATTGCATCTGGTTTGCTCAATTAGTGGGCCATCCCAAAGCCCCCAGGGTCACATACCGGCCTATTATAGCTGACCCAGAGGCAGGCCTGGGGTGAAACTATATATCCAAACATTACATTTCATAGTATTTATTCCTTCCGTTTAGAATAAAAAGAATCGGAATGTTCTTTTGTGCATGATTCTAGTGGAATCTGTATTATTTATCAAAGGCCGCCCCCCTAAGGTCAAATGTAATGTATGTATTTTTTACGCATGTTTTCCTTAGCTCTCCTTAAACCTGCAGTGTGTAGAATTTTGGGTTTTATTTCCTAGCAGATTTTGTAGAAAGTAATTATAATATCCATAAGTACATTTAATTTAGTGCATATTAGCTGAATTTTTTTTTTTATTATTATTATTTTTTCCCTTAGAAAGGGTCTCATATATGTCCATATTTCTGCATATCTTGGACCAAGGCCTAGTGCCGCCATCTTGAAAGTGTCATAGTTGGAATGTCATCAGGTGCATTGTTTAAAATTTAGAATTGTTCTTGTCCTTGAAGGCCACTGTAGCTTCTGTTATTATTCGAAAGGGTTGGGGTTACCCAGGGAGCGTTGCATTCTAGAACTTTGTAGGACTTTCTTGATGATGTCATATTACACCCTGCACCTTTAATTCCCTGATATGTGTTCTCTAAGCAGTTCAAATTCCTATAAAATAAAAAAATGCAAATACATCTTTTTTTTCACAGAATGTTTTTCAAACCTTGACAGCTCTGAATAATTTACAGGTATACCAAACTACTAACACCGTTATATACGATTCATTCAATTCATGTCTGGGCCCTCGTTAGCCTCAAAGCATAAATGCCTAAATCATATCAAGTCATATTTTAAGGGTTATAGA
The DNA here is from genome assembly GCA_026122265.1 of Ammodytes dubius. NCBI lineage: Eukaryota > Metazoa > Chordata > Actinopteri > Uranoscopiformes > Ammodytidae > Ammodytes > Ammodytes dubius. Next base: position 25,356,474 of record CM047520.1, on the reverse strand, counting down.
GTAGAGTAAAGAATCAGAATCAGAATCAGAAAGGATTTTATTGCCAAGAAGGGTTTTACACCAACAAGGAATTTGTCTTGGTGAATAAGGTGCATACAGTTAGACAATAAGACAATAAGACAATGAACGAACAGTGACTGTAATATAGACAATATAACACAATATATAAACAAGTGATAAGTTAAAATAGTATAAAATAGAATAAAAACTAAGCTAAAGTAGATGTAGAGTAGATGTAGAATAGAATAGATGTAGAGTAAAAGTAGAGTAGAGTCAATATGATTTAGGCAATTATGCTATATGAGGCTAACGAACTGTGCTCAATAACATTTGTACACATGACATATTTGTGAAGCGATTTGAATAAAACCACAAATGTACTTAAACTTAATGTTTTGTCTCTTCAGAGGGAGAAGAGCGGTGATGTCATGGCGGTTGGTGGAAGCAGCAGCAGCAGCAGCACCGTTGCCCCCGGCAGCAGCAGCATCATCGGCGGCGTTGGCGTGGCGACGTCTGTAGGGGCGACCTCAGCATCCGGCAGCGCCATGGCAACCGGCGGCCAGACTCACGGAAGCCACGCGGGTCACATGGGGAGGAGCCAAGCGACCTGGAGGAGCTGGAGCAGTTTGCCCGAACATTCAAACAACGACGCATCAAGCTGGGATTCACACAGGTATAAAAAGAGAGAGAGAGAGTGTGTGTGTGTGTGTG
>CM047520.1:25348263-25350763 GCA_026122265.1 Ammodytes dubius | reverse complement strand
CTCTCTCTCCTCTCCCTCTCTCTCCCTCTCTCTCTCTCCCTCTCTCTTCTGTCCCTCTCTCTCCCTCTCTCTCTCCCCCCTCCCTCTCTCTCCCTCTCTCTCTCTCTCTCTCCCTCTCTCTCTCCCTCTCCCTCTCCCTCTCCCTCTCTCTCTCCCTCTCTCTCTCTCCCTCTCTCTCCCTCTCTCTCTCTCTCCCCTCTCTCTCTCTCTCTCCCTCTCTCTCCCTCTCTCTCTATCCCTATCTCTCTCTCCCTCTCTGTCCCTCTCTCACATATTTTGAAATTGACAATAACGCTTTTGACTTAGACTTTGACTTTAACACTCTTTCTATAACCTATAACCTGTTGTTTCCTCTGTATGTCTCCCTCTCCCTCTCTCTCTATCCCTCTCTCCCTCTCTCTCTCTCTCTCTCTCTCTCTCTCTCTCTCTCTTTCTCTCTCTCTCTCCCTCTTTGACTTTAACTCTTTCTATAACCTATAACCTGATATTTGGCTTCCACAGATAAATTAAAATATTTCCTAAATTTCACTCTCCGTCTTTCCGTCTCCAGATCTCGAGTCATGGTCTGTCCCAGGTCACCACCAGCCTCAGCACAACAGGTGAGGAGCGTGTGTGTGTGTGTGTGTGTGTGTGTGTGTGTGTGTGTGTGTGTGTGTGTGTGTGTGTGTGTGTGTGTGTGTGTGTGTGTGTGTGTGTGTGTGTGTGTGTGTGTGTGTGTGTGTGTGTGTGTGTGTGTGTGTGTGTGTGTGTGTGTGTGTGTGTGTGTGTGTGTGTGTGTGTGTGTGTGTGTGTGTGTGTGTCTGACTGTCTGACTGTCTGTCTGTCTGTGTCTGTCTGTCCGTCCGTCTCTGTTTGTCTGTCTGCCCCTGCCTGTCTGTGTCTGTCTGTCTGTGTGTGGGTGTGTGTGTGTGTGTGTGTCTGTGTCTGTGTCTGTGTCTGTGTCTGTTTGTCTGCCTGCCCCTGCCTGTCTGTGTCTGTGTCTGTATCTGTCTGTCTGTCTGTGTTTAGAGTCCCGTCAACAAGAGATAATTAAAGGTTTTAGAGCCGTTGTTTCTGGAACCCTGAGGTCAGTAAAGGGAAGAATAAGCTGCTCCCGACATTATTGCTAAAATGTTGATATTTCACTGAAAAAAAATAATATATATATGAGATTTTGAAACAGATTTTGAAGTAGAAAAACAATTATATTTTTGTTGACACCAACACAGGAGCAGCGGTCCCATATTGAGTGGTTGACCAGCTTCATGAGTTATAGACCCGCGGCTACAGAGTGAGTGATCCCACGCGTCACTCATATGACAGATGGCCTGACAGCTAGCCAACACAGCTGGATATTTATTGGCCTTCTGAGCCGAGGTTAATACTTTACCAGTCGCAGAAAAACTTCCCTCTCGCCGGTCTGTAGTTGGAAAGGGGTTAAAGGAAACCCTCGGATGTTAAAGGTGCAGTCAGTGGGGGCGCCTTTAGCTCAGTCGGTAAGGCGTCCCCCTCCCGGGCCGGGCCCAGCAGCAGACCCGGGTTTGATTACAGCCCGCGGTCGTTCTCTGCATGTCACTCCCCTCTCTGCCCCATTTCACCTCTGTCTCTCTGCACTATCAAATAAAGCATAAAAATGCCCAAAAAATATCTTTAAAAAAAAAAAAAAAAAAAAAAAGTGCAGTCAGTGATTCTGGAGAATGCTTGTTGGGAAAAAATCAGTGAATATCTCCTCACAATCTGCTACCTGTGTGTGATGGGGGGGAGGAAAAATTCCAGTGTTAATACACAGCCTAGGCTCTGTTAAAACGGGTATGTTATCAGCTATGGTTTGTTTACATACCAGTTTACAGAGCCTAGGCTGTGTGTTTTTTCAGCGCACACAGTAGGTAGCTGATGGTGAGGAGATATTCACAGATTTTGGCAAAAAGGGATTTTTGACAACAAACGTTCTCCAGAATGGCTGACGACACATTAACCTTTATATTTAGTAATAACTCTCTATACATCTCTCCTACACTTAGCCGCCAGCTCTTCTCCCTCAGCCTCCTGAACAGAGAGCATTATCCAGAAATAACGCACCGTAGAATGCTGTGATTGACCAATAAGAACACAGGATTTGTCAATGTTGTGCAATATTCAGTAATAACTCTCTCTCTCTCTCTCCCCTCTCTCTCTCTCTCTCTCTCTCCCTCTCTCTCCCCCCCCCTCTCTCTCTCTCTTTCCCTCTCTCTCCCTCCTCTCTCTCCCCCCCCTCTCTCTCTCTCTCTCTCTCTCTCCCTCTCTCTCCCCCCCTCTCTCTCTCTCTTCCCCTCTCTCTCTCTCTCTCTCTCTCTCTCTCCCTCTCCCTCCCCTCCTCTCTATCAGCAGCCAGCTCCTCTCCCTCTCCCTCCTGCCCGGCGACGCCCCTCAGCTCTGTTTCTATTGGCTCCTCGGCTGTGACTCCGCCTCCTCACACCTCCAGCCCCGCCCACTCTGGCCTCAGCGCGCTCGGACTCAACGCCGCGTGAGTGTTTATGGATAA
>CM047520.1:25338263-25340763 GCA_026122265.1 Ammodytes dubius | reverse complement strand
TGGGACTACCGGCCTTGTCCTACGACCCCAGACCATGACTTGATATAACAACCAAAAAGAAGCTTTAACTTAAAAATCTCTTACGGGCTCTTTGTCGGAGAAAAAAAAATATTTGTATTTATTACTGTGTGAGGAATCGAGGAGGGGAGGGGGGCGGAGGGAGGAGGGGGGAGGTGATGTGTGCATTTTTTTCGTGGGACGGGGGGAAGAAAATGGTCCCTTTGTATTTCATGAACAACTTTGTCCCCCTCGCTCGCCCCTTGTTTGTTTATTTATTGATTCTTAATTTATGTATTTATTGGATTCTATTTATGTGTTTCTGGATCTTTGTACTAGTTTTTTCAGGGGGGGGGGGTTGTTTGGGACGCAGAGAAAGGGGGGAGGGTGGGAAGGGAGGAGGGAAAGGAGGGAGGGGGGGATGTTCGTGAGATCAAAACTAAAGAAGAGAAGATGATGCCAAATCGAATGTTTCAAAACCAAAACCAAAACCAAAACCAAAACCTAGAGACTGTTCTAAGCCGAGACAGAGAGACAGTAGCCGGGAACACGGACGGAGGAGAAGGGGGATATAATGTTTTTTGGGGGATTGTTTGTTGTCCCAGGACGTTCACTGTCCCATAGTTCAGATACCAGAGTCTGGAGTGTGTGTTACTGTAAATTATACCATAGTCTGTGTGAATACTCTATTCTGATTGGCTGGAGAACATTCCATAGGTGTGGATTAACCCCTGATGTATGGACACCTAGATGGAACTGTTTACATTCTGTCCACTTTAATGCGTCGCCACTGCTGATTAAACAGTGTTGATAAGGGATTTATATAAAGCCTAAAATATCCTGCCGTGCAATAGCCTCTGACCACCACAGGATGGCGCAGTCTGTGTTACTGTTATACAACCTTCAGTCAGTGATTGACTTGGGTTTCTCTATGAATTATAAAAAGGTTTTCACAGGAGTAAGTTAAAATTGACTTGCACCACACATGCGACTGCTTCAGATGAGTTAAGTTATCTTTATGAGGCACATTGAAATTTGCCTTTTCACATATCCCTCTTTAGTTACCACACTACATCTCCAGAGGGGGTCAGAGCGCAGGGTCAGCCATAGTACAGCGCCCCTGGAGCAGTTTTGGGTTTAAGTGTCTTGCTCAAGGACACAATGGTAGAGATGGTGGGGCACTGTAGATGTAATAGCAGCCACCACTAGTTTTACTACTAACACCCTCCTGTCCGGTGCCGGGGATCCAACCAGAGACCTCATGGTTACTGGTCGACCCCTCTTTCCTCTAGGACATCCTACCAACCCCTTTATAGGGTTAGTTGTCTAAAACATTGCTAGATATTAACACCTAGTAACTACATGTTTCTTAAATTAGAATATCATAAAAAAGTTGATATATTTCAGTAATTTAACTTAAAAGGTGAAACTAATATATTATATAGACTCATTGTTTCTGTAACATAGCTAACACAACTATGCTGTTACTGCTGATATTGACCCGCTGATAGTAAATCACTTGTTTAAAAATTTGCCTTGAGACACAAACTATGAAAAAGTTAATGTGGCTATGAAACACTGACCCTGCGTTCCAATCCCCATACTTCCCTTCTATTTAGTATGCCAGAAAAAGATTTAGGATGTCCCAATACATGCACTTCGATTGTAGTATGCTGAAAATACCTAGATGCCCCACTAACTCCAATAGCATTTTGGAGTATTCGTCTTTATTCTTGACATTTCTCGACACAGTGAAAAAAAAAAATCTTCCTTATCTGATTTTCTTTTCTCTCCTGTGGCCCTAAAACTCTTCTGTACTTTAGTATGTGGTGTAGTAAAAAGAAAGAGTATGTGATTTGGAACGCAGGGTTTCTAACTGGTTCTCCTAGCTCAGTTTTCACACACTCCAAACTGGTTGAACTGCTCTGTTGCTATGTGTTGCTATGTCGGACCCATTTTTATTCCAACTTGTATTTTTACCTTTAAGTTCCTCCGTCCCTGTCTCCTCCTCCTCTGCTCTCTAGAGAAAAGCTTTCTTAATCCCCGGGAGGTCCCAAGTGCGGACGAGAGGGGCGTTAACTAAATAACTCATTTTACCTCTGATACTCTGATGAAAAACCAAACCAAATAGACATTCTTCAAGCTTTAATGACACAAAGCACACACACACACACACACACACACACACACACACACACACACAGACACACACACAAAGAAAATATACAAAAACACGAACTCAGGAGCGAGGGGTGAGAAACTGGCCCTAGCGAGTTTAAGTTAGAGTAAAACAAAGATTTTTTCATGAAACCAGTTTGTTCTTATGGCTTTAACCTCCATGTCTGCTTCAAGTTCACTGTTAAAGCTGGGGTATAGGATTTCTGATTGGTCAAAGTTAACATGAGCTGTTCACTTGGAGGCTCTCCGATTCTCTGTTCTTATTGGCTGTTGGGACTGTCCATTCACTTTTGTTGGCACGACTTTTGTTGGTGTGTAGAGCGTG
>CM047520.1:25320763-25323263 GCA_026122265.1 Ammodytes dubius | reverse complement strand
GATGATCTTTTGCACTCGGAGGCTTGCTCACTGTGCCCATCAGTGATTGATTTGTAAGGTTAGCTGAGTTAGTGATTGCTTTATGGGGACAGTTGTGGTAACGTGTCCTGGATCCTAACTTTGTTCGTGCAGCTTGTGGATTTGTCAAGTGGTGGTGTGTAACTTGACTTTGTAGGCTAGTTCTCCCAGAGGTTGTTATTGCCTTAGTCTTAATTACCAGCCGGTTCCATTTTGGTAATAGGTTCTGTCTGGGTAACATTGTGTGCTACCTTAGTAGCTAGATGGGAGTTTCTAGGCCTATTTCTGTGATCATGGTGACAGGAACCATTTAGTAGAGAGAAGTTGTGACTAGCTGCTTGTGTATTGGATACTGTGTTGTGTACACTGTGCATACTGGTTTAAGTTGAAACCTTGTGTAAAAGCATTTGTTTGTTTTGTTTTTTGGTTGGTAAAGTTATCTAGTATGGCAGCACCCACAGTTCTAGGTGACTTTATTAGTGCACCCTCGGAGGAGTTGCAAGACAAACAAACGGAGCGCCTCCTTAAAGAAACACAGATGCACTTAGAACATGAACGGTTGCTTCAAGAACTTGAACTAAAGTATGCAGCTCTGAGCTCGCCTCAGTTTGATGTGGTGAGGAACATTAGACTAGTGCCTCCATTTGTTGAGCAGAATGTTGAGAAGTATTTTGCTTATTTTGAACGTGTGACCACCGTTTCAGAGTGGCCAATGCATGCCTGGACATCACTTTTGCAAAGTGTTTTAGTGGGAAAAGCACTTGACGCTTACATTGCTTTAAGCATTGCAGATTGCAAGGACTATGAAAAAGTTAAAAATGCTATACTAAAAACTTACGAGCTTGTTCCTGAAGCGTACCGCCAGCGGTTTAGAGGCCTCAGTAAGCAGGATGAACAAACTTATGTGGAGTTTGCAAGAGAAAAGGAGACCAGTTTTAGTAGTTGGTGTAAATCCGAGAAGGCAGAAACTAAGGAAGATCTTAGTCAGCTAGTGTTGCTTGAGGAATTTAAATATTGTCTGCCAAAAGATGTTTTTATGTATCTTTTTGAGCGAGGAGTGACTACTCTGGACAGAGCGGCTGTCCTAGCAGATGAGTTTGTGTTGATGCACAAGAGAAGCTTTGAGAGGGACCATGGGGGGCAGAAGGGAAGGGCTGTGGTTAAAAGGGTTTCAAAGCCTCCTCCCAAGGCCTTTTCAGCTAGACGGTCCAGGGCTCCCCTAGAGCGTGCTTGTTTCTATTGCAGGAAGGTCGGTCACCTTATTGCTGTTTGCCCTGTCTTGAGCAAGAAACAAAAGCGTAGGAAGCCTGTTGCTGTTACACCAGGCATTGAGCATCCCGTCCAAAAGTCTCCCGGTTATGTTGCGGGTTGTAGTGAGTTAAAGAAAACAACTGACTCTGTTATTGCACTTTCAGACACATCCCAGGCTATTGGTAAGCCCAAGCAGAAGATTCCCCTAGCTCCTTTACAGCCTATGCCTTCGGTCTCCGGTGGGGGACGTCCTGTACCTTCAGTCTCCGGTGGGGACATCCGGTGCCTTCGGTCTCCAGTGTGGGACATCCGGTGCCTTCGGTCTCCAGTGTGGGACATCCGGTGCCTTCGGTCTCCGGTGGGGGACATCCGGTGCCTTCGGTCTCCAGTGGGGGACATCCGGTGCCTTCGGTCTCCAGTGGGGGACATCCGGTGCCTTCGGTCTCCGGTGGGGGACATCCGGTGCCTTCGGTCTCTGGTGGGGGACATCCGGTGCCTTCGGTCTCTGGTGGGGGACCTCCTGTGCCTTCTGTCTCCGGTGGGGGACGTGCTGTGCCTTCTGTCTCCAGTGGGGGACATTCCTGCCTTCAGTCTCCAGTGGGGGACATCCCTGCCACTGATGTGGTATCATCTTCCATTAATTTTGTTGTGACTAGTATCCGGTGTAATTTGGCGGTTGCTATAGCAACCGTTTTAAGGGGGGGAGTGTTACGTGCAGATCTGTTCTCTGTTGCAGAGCTCCTGAAGCCTCTCCTTCAGCCCCTCCCTCACCTCGTTAACAGTCACCTGCTGCAGCCTATTTAAGCCTGGAGGCTTAATTGACTCTCTCTCTCTCCAGCCAGGGCCAGCAGCATGGCTCCCATTCACCCGTTTAGTTGAGCTCTCTTACAATAAACACCAGTTTCTTACACTTTTACCATGGGTTTGTGTACTTTATGTTGCTTCCTTGAGCCGGGTCGTAACAGTCTGTCTCAATGTTAAGTTTTTTTAATTTTATTTTATTGACATTTTTCGCTATTTTGTTACCATTACATTTCTTCTTTCATTCTAGTAAAATAATACATTTAGCTGTTCATTTAACTTAACCTGGTCCGTTGTGTGTGTATCTCTCCTACACAACCATATTTTTTTATCATTTTCAAACTTTATTAGACAGTACAGAGTTGAAATGGGGAGACAGACAGACAGAGAGAGAGAGAGAGGGGGGATGACCTGCAGTAAAGGTCCACGG
>CM047520.1:25300763-25310763 GCA_026122265.1 Ammodytes dubius | reverse complement strand
AGAGAGAAGACGGGCTTCCTTCGCTCCACACACACACACACACACACACACACACACACACACACACACACACACTTGTCCTCTCGAGTAATTACTGCTCCTTTCTTTCAACTGTTCCTCTCTCTCTGCTGATGTAAATGTTAAGGGCCCTTCATTGGAGAGAGGGAGTGTGTGTGTGTGTGTGTGTGTGTGTGTGTGTGAGAGAGAGAGAGAGAGTTTGTGTGTTTGAGTGTGTGTTTAGCTGTGTGTGTGTGTGTGTGTGTGTGTGTGTGTGTGTCTCTCTCTCTCTCTCTCTCTCTCTCGCTCTTCATATGTGTGCGCGTGTGTGTGCTCGCTCGTGTGTCTGACAGGCTACAGGCGATGTCCTCGTATAATTATAGGCCTATAGTAAGCTTTTATATACTATCTGTGCTAATAAAGTAGTCTATGTAAATTTCAGTGTCTGTCTCGCGGCAGACACCACACAAAGCACCTGTTGATTGTCCCTTCCTTCCTTCCCTCCTTCCCCGGTTGGCGGTGTGTGTGTGTGTGTGTCAGTGTGTGTGTTCGCGGTTGGCGGCTGTCTGTCGCAGTTTGCCGGTAAACACGCGGCGCCTCTCAACGCCCGCGGCGGTAACGGGGGTCTCGTCTCCACAGCAACGCCGTGACGCGCAAAACCGGGAGCGACAAACGGGGAAGGAGCGACGATCGTCTATTTACACGATGAGTCACTATGATATATTTTTGTAATACTTATTTTGTAGGCTACATAGTTGCTTTTTTTTCTATTTTACTTGTAGGATATATTGCATATTTCTCATGTTTCTTTCTTGGCATTCAGTCTGTGGAAAACAAAGGAAGAATTTCACGGTATGACTGAGAACATGTTTTTTATTGTGCATATGACAATGAACACTTTGAATCTTGGTCCACATTTAAAAGTGTTGAAACCTTTATTATAGCCTACTATCTATGGTTGAAACCAGCTGCACTTCAAAAGCCTACATACATATAGTGTGCATTTATATTATTAATTAGGCTGAATTTAACCTATTTGAGCTTGTTTACGGCTGCTTGCATAGAACCGTAAATAAATAATTAAATCCAAATAAAGCGTGAGTGTTGTCAAGAAATGCATTTGGTGTTATAAATTGTTGCTTAGGTCCAAGTTGTGTTGTGTATGTTGTTCCCTGATTCATATCATAGGCTATCTATGTTTTCAGGTTAAAATGACAATAAAATGTAGGCTAGGACTACTAACTTGAATGCTAACTAAAAATGCTTAATTTAAACTGTTTTTGCTATGGTAGGCCTATGTATTTATAGCCTACATAGGCTAGCTTCTATGAGTTAAGTCTACAATTAATCTACTTTTATTTTATTTGCTTCTTTTATTCGCTTTTAAATGTTTTATACTGTGTTTTATGTATTCTAATCTTGCCCCTGTAAAGCACTTTGAGTGGCCTTCTGTCTGAATTGTGCTATATAAATAAACTTGCCTTGCCTTGCTTTGCCTTACTCGTTCTGTGACTGAAAATGAAAAACAATCTTCAAAAACAACATGGATAGACGATCTTTGTCAGCAAGTGGGCGTTGAGTTCCTTTCCCTCTCCCTCCCTCCGTGGGTTCGCGTGGGCGGCCCCGTGTGGCAGCAGAGGGCGAAACACGACACCCGGCATAGGAACAAGGGAGGGAGGGGGGTAGAGAGAGAGAGAGAGAGAGGAGAGAGAGAGAGAGAAGAGAGAGAGAGAGAGAGAGAGAGAGAGAGAGAGAGAGAGAGAGAGAGAGAGAGAGAGAGAGAGAGAGAGAGAGAGAGAGAGAGAGAGAGAGAGAGAACACGAAGTGGGTGAGCGAGAGAGTGAGTGGAAAAAGAAAAAGTCCGTGCCGGAGAAAGAACTCGAGTTGTTGCTTCTTTTTTTGGTTCATTTTTCTTTCCGACTGCGCTGCTGTTTTTAGAGTTCCGACTATCGGCGAAGATTGACGAAGATTAAAAATGACGATGAAGGGGACGAGGAACCGACCATGCGACATTGTTGCAACAAAAACGGGATGAATTTTTAGTCTCGTCGCATTCCGTTGCTCCAGCCCGAAGACTCCTTCAAACTCCCAACGCTGCGCCATTCAGACCCGGTGCTCTGGATCCCCCCCTCTTCCAAGAGGCTAGCAGCACTTCTAAAACTATCGCCAGGACAACAAAAAGTTCCCAAACTATAACTAATGTGTCCAGATAAGAAGAAGAACTCTATATAAAGTTAGCGGATGTCCTTTTTTTTTGGTTTTGGTTTTGAATTAGCTGCTCGTAATCGGGACAGGTTGGCTTGGCTGTGTGTGGTACAAACGAGCCACTTCTTGTGAGAACAACACGGGAGCGAGGAGCGGGCTAACTCCGCTAGCTTAACTTAACCAACGTCTACACAAAAAAAAAAGTTAAAAGTCGACGGTTGGGAAGGAAAGTGACAGAAAGCAACACGGCGAAGATGAAAACTTCGGGAGATTCGGGTAAGTGGAAACATAGCCACAGTTATCAATACGTTAACTTTGTTTTACTACTGTTCTGGAAATGAAAACAACAGCCGACCTAGCTCACGGTGGCTACCTCGTTAGCATGCTACTACTACTAGCGCTAACAAACTCTCGCTCCCAGGGAAAGTGTGACAAAATGATGGCGCTGGCTTGCTGGGCTGGACCCATCCGAGGCTGCTGTTGTTATTGTTTTAAGCTTGTTTTTCTACAATTTGAATCCCACGCGGTTTAGTTGGCTACATTAGATCAATGCACCCCCACTAAACAAAATGCTGTTTTTCTCATGTATTTCTCACGTAAACCGGGCTACTCCCGTGTAGCGATTTGTTGAGTTTTGTTTTATTTTCCGGAGATGTTTGAAAGTGTCAGGGTCAGGGGGGCCAAAGTGCACAGACCCTCACCACGATAGTTCTGTAGCCTACCGTGAATGATTACTTGAATGAATTAATGTCTCGACAACTTAGTTTAAATTGAGCAACTGAGCTATTTCACCACCAGTGCACGTAACAGCAACAAGTAGGCTATCATTCAGAACACCTTTTAATATTTCTCCTTAAATATAAGTTACAAAGGCTGAATAAATAGGTTTTAGATGGAGAACCGTTGGGGATTTTTTTATATATATAATTTATAGGCTATCACGCGCTGTATATATGACAGTGTAACAGTAGAAAACGAAAGGTGTGGTCCTAGGAGCAGTTTAAAAGTTCAATAGAGAGGAGAGGAGAGGTCAACCATTCAAAGAGAAGGCGGTGTGTGAAGTACGGCCTACTGTTTACTTTGGTTACTTTAGCTTCTATTGTTTTTGTTTTGTTTGTATGGAGAAGTAGGTTGGGTTACTATTATTAGGCTGAATATACAGTAATATGAAAAGCTTACTCACCCATATGACAAGCTATTTATTTTAAGGAAGTGCTGGGGCAGAGTGCATTGAATTTGCTTCATGATTTTTGTTCACATTTGTGGGTTTTTTTTTTCCCGTTGAATTTTTATTATTCTTATCTGGAGATAACTTGTTCATGTATCATTGAGTGGTAGTTATTAGTGACTGCTGCACGGTTGTATTGGCATTGGAACTCAATATTCAAGTTTCAAATTGTTTATTGATTGTCATATTATGCACAATAAGAAACATGTTCTCAGTCATACAGTGAAATTCTTCCTTTGTTTTCCACAGACTGAATGCCAAGAAAGAAACACGAAAATATGCAATATACAATTAAAAATAGAAAAAAAAGCAGCGATAATACAGAATATACAATTTTACAAGGCAGATAGAGGAGCAGCAACTAGGTAAAACAGCAAAGCAAAGGTTAATGGCGATAGTTCATTTCTCCTCAGTAGCACATCATTGGGATCTCATCTGAGGTTATCAACAAACAAACAGACAAACAGTTTGTTTGTTTATTTAGAAGATCGCTGTGTTCTTTGCTACCTGTTTGGCAACCTGTGTGTGTGTGTGTGTGTGTGTGTGTGTGTGTGTGTGTGTGTGTGTGTGTGTGTGTGTGTGTGTGTGTGTGTGTGTGTGTGTGTGTGTGTGTGTGTGTGTGTGTGTGTGTGTGTGTGTGTGTGTGTGTGTGTGTGTGTGTGTGTGTGTGTGTGTGTGTGTGTGTGTGTGTGTGTGACACGTGGAAGAATTGGATCCAAGTCAATTGGTGTGTGTGTGTGTGTTTGTAAACATCTTTCCTTAGCTGCTTCATTCACGTTTACACTAAAAGACCCCAGTTGTTTTTGCGCTTGTATTACAAATTCCACCTTGTTTTAAAAAAGCTGTTGTTTTTTTAAATGAATATGACTTTCAAACAATAACTCATGATTTCTCCTCCATTGTGCATTTAGTTTCTCTTAAATTCAGTTTAGTCCTGACTGGATACTGTGTGTGTGTGTGTGTGTGTGTGTGTAAGCCACACCACAACACTTTCACCTCAGAGTCCTTGCACTGCTTCAGATAACTTTTTATATCTCAAAACAATCGTGAGAGGGCGCACCGGTGGCGTAGTGGATAGAGCGCGTACCATATCGGCTCCGGCCTTCGTTGCAGTGGTCGCGGGTTCAAATCCGACCCGTGGACCTTTACTGCAGGTCATTCTCTCTCTCCTCTCTCTCTCTCTCTCTCTCTCTCTCTCTCTCCCCATTTCAACTCTGTACTATCGAATAAAGCTTGAAATTTGCCAAAAAATTATCTCAACAAAAAAATCATTTGTGAGAAATCTTTAACTCAATCAGCCGGTCAGAGGTTATATGACCAAAGTTTGATTTCCATTTTTTTCTCTCTCTCCAGCTGGTCTTTTCTTGTCTGTTTTTCAAGCCGCTGTATGGGAACTATAACCCCAACATACTTGAGAATCGGACTGTGCATCATGAACCGTGAAACAACCTTTTTATATTTGAGCAATTATACATCCCACCAAAAAAAAACTTAGGAAAAAGTTAAGATATTTTGGGAGCGCCCTTAGCTCAGTTTGTAGGCCGGCCCCCCCCATGCGCCTCGGCCAGCAGCGGTCCCGGGTTCGATTCAAGCCCGCGGTCGTTCTCTGCATGTCACTCCCCTCTCTGCCCCATTTCAACTCTGTCTCTACACTATCAATAAAAGCATAAAAATGCCCCAAAAAATATCTTAAAAGTTAGAATATTTGTTCTCGGGCCATAATCTTTTTTACACATTACATTTTTAGGGATATTCTCGATATGCCAAAGTGAAAGTGGCCAGTGTTCATTTTTAGCACTTTTCCGGTCAGACTAACATGTCATTGTGGGTTATTTAAAACATCTCTAGTAGGGTTGCCGCGGTGTGGACATTTTCATACCGAGTAATACACGTGCGTCAACACCGGTGTTACCGAGTAAACACCACCAGACAGGGTCTTTAAAAAAAAAAAAAAAAAAAAAAAAAAATTATTAGGCTTCACCGCAGATTTCAAGAGAAGACGGTCCGTCGGCTCTGTAGGCGCTTACTTTGATCTTAAACATTAGATCGCGCAATTTATTCTTGAACGAAACAAATGCTTAGTGTTTGTAGATCATTTGGTTAAATTATTATGCAATTTGTTCAATATGAGCCACCAGAGCCACCGTACTGTGTTGCCTCATCGAATCAGAATGACTGGTGGGCTACTTCACTTTTACCTGTCTGTAGGCTATCAGAGCCATGATCGGAGCGCAGTTTATTGAATGCTTGGATTAAATTCACTCGTTTAAACTCGGTGTGATCCTTGACTCATACCAACCCATATGAACTTTCTAGTGTTGTCAATAACTGTTGTCGTGCACTTTGAGGTGTGTCGGTGACGCGACGTCATTTTACCGGGGCTTCAGCTCCAAATGTTTTAAGTGAAGCTACCACGGATAGGCCTATATTTGCGGCGTGATTTCCACTGGGGACTTAACATGTTCTCTCCCCCCCACACTTTACAATTTATAATTTTTTCACCGCAAGCTGTCATCGACACGGAGCAGCAGCACACAGACAGCCTGCCGCTGTGTAGGCGCGGGTGTGTGAGTGTGTGTGTTACCTCCGGTTACCTCCCGTTGCTGAATCTTCAACAGTTTGCAGACTACCTAGTTTAGCCTACGTTTTCAGGTTCCCTAGTATTGGGGTTTCATCAAAAATATTGCCAAATAGGCGCGTTTGCTTTGGGCTTTGAAGCCAAGTCCTCCGACCTCGTCTTATAAACTCTCTACGGGAGACTCCGCTGCTGTGACGCGGCTCTGCGCTGCATGGAGCGGAGCAGACACTTTCAGTTTCATTGTTTTCTGAGTAGCTTTATTATAACTTAGAAGTTAGAGTAGCCTTAGACATACTAGTTTTTTATTTAGCCGAATGAACTGCCGCCGTCACGCAAAATTTAACCAATTGGCTTTTATGTCTATTTTTTTTTAATAGGCATAGGCCTATGCCTAGACTATCCGGTGTTGCTCGGTGTTGAGGCTCCCACCGGTGTGAGCCTTCAACACCGAGTAACACCGGTAACACCTACTACCGCGGCAACCCTAGTCTCTAGTACATTGTATTGTCTTCTAATGGCTTTGGTTATCCACAGGGTCAGATTAGCAAGGTTATGCTACACTTCCCTTTTTAGTTTTTAAAAGTAGACGGCCTAGTTTTTAGCCACAAGCCTTGCCTAGGAGACACGCTACATTCGTTTGTGTTCGGTGTGTGTGTGTGTGAACTCTTTAAACTACAACATATTGCGTAACTTTTAATTACATCACTTTAAATACACACACACACACCACACACACACACACACACACACACACACACACACACACACACACACACACACACACACAGGGGGTTTAAAGCTATTGTGTGTAACTTTTTGCTTTTTAAACGAAAGCAACTAGTACAGTTTTCAGTATAGTTCCTATTTCTCAGTTTTAAATTATTCACTTCCCAACTTCCCTCGTTGGTTTTTTTTGCCCGTCATCTGAATCTCAAACTCTTAATGAGGACCTATTATACTACTTTTCTGGTCTTAATTTCTTGTTTTACACTGCTATAGAGCAACCTGACACGAATCACATCACAAAAAACTATGTAGATTTTCTGGAAGCTCTTTCTCTTACCCGTCATCTGAATCTCAAACTCTTAATGAGACTGGGGAGACTTTCAGCGACATCAGTAATATCACGTAAGGGGATTTTACTCTATTTTTCTTTTGTATTCTTAATATCCAGGGATGCTATTGGGTTAACCACATTACATTATGCGTGGAGCCACACAAGCCCTTTGTCTGCGCTGCCTGTTGTAATTCCCCTGGTGTGTGTGTGTGTGTGTGTGTGTGTGTGTGTGTGTGTGTGTGTGTGTGTGTGTGTGAGAGTGAGAGCCTGTGTGTGTGAGCCTGTGTGTGTGAGCCTGTGTGTGTGCGCGTGAGCCTGTGTGTGTGTGTGAGCCTGTGTGTGTGTGTGCGAGCGCGTGTGTGTGTGTGTGTGTGTGCGCCTGCCTGTTGATGACTTTATGTATATATGGGTCAACCTACCTCCACTCTCTTCCTATCAGGAAGTGAGCAGTCTGGCCCCACCAACCAGCTCCAATTTTCCACTTGTGTTAGTTTCTCCTTATATCAACACACGGCCACATGTGAGACGTCACAGCTGCAGGACGGCCCGCCAGCCAAACACGCTTTGTTACACTCGGTCCTCTTGTGTGTGTGTGTGTGGGAGAGAGAGAGCGTGTGTGTGTGTGAGGGAGAGAGAGAGAGCGTGTGTGTTTGAGAGAGAGCGTGTGAGAGAGAGAGAGTGTGTGGGAGAGAGAGAGAGTGAGTGTGTGAGTGAGAGAGAGAGCGTGTGTGTGTGTGTGGGGAGAGAGAGAGAGAGAGAGAGTGTGTGTGTGTGGATAGTGTGTGTGTGTGAGAGAGAGAGAGAGAGAGAGTGTGTGTGGGAGAGAGAGAGAGAGAGAGAGCGTGTGTGTGTGTGTGTGGGAGAGAGAGAGAGAGAGAGAGAGTGTGTGTGTGTAGGCTGTGTGAGTGTAGAGTGAAAGGAGCCATACATGAGCAATTAGCTGGTGTTAAGTCTGGTTAGGGCTGGGCTGCTGTTTATGACTGAGAGTGTGTGTGTGTGTGTGTATTTGTGTGTTCATACGTGTGTGTTTGTACATGTCTGAACGTTAAGTGGCCATGTGTCAGTCACTGTGCGGTTCTACCTGACAGAGTGGTCACAACACAGTGACAGTTTGACTTGAACTGGTGACACCAAATTGCCCTTTCCTCAAGTACTCACTCACTCACTCACTCACTCACTCATTCACTCACTCACTCACACACTCACTCACTCACTCATTCACACACACACACACACGCACTCTCTCACTCACTCACTCACTCACTCACTCACTCACTCACTCACACACTCGCTCTCGCTCTCTCTCTCTCTCTCTCTCTCTCTCTCTCTCTCTCTCTCTCACCCTCTCTCTCTCACACACACCGTTTACTCAGATTAAAAATGGCTCTAAAACATTGTTAGACCAATAATGAACTAGAGGGTCTCATTTGTTAAAAAGATATGATGCTGTTATATGTAGTTTACTTTGGGAATGACTGTGTTGGGTTACGTCGCACCGATATAATGAATTATGATGTTGGCACGGTAACAGAGAAGGCACAGTTACACACTACGAGTCGAGGCCAAGATGTTTGAGTCGGGGAAAGTTTTACTTGTGTGAACAGCGATGTAGCCTGTGTGCTTTGTAAATGTAAATGTACTTTATTTATACAGCCCTTTACAACAGTCCTTTCGGTGTACCAAAGTGCTTTACAGGATTGAGCAATATATAACACAATAAGATAAAAGCAAACAAGAAAAAATAAAACAAAATAAAACAAAACAAGACAAGATCAAAGTGTCATCACGCTACTGCTATTAAAAGCCATCCTGAATAAATAGGTTTTTAGCCTGGATTTAAAGAGGCCCAGGTCAGAAATGAGACGCATGTCAGTGGGGAGCTTATTCCAGAGCCTGGGGGCAGCAACAGAGAAGGCTCGGTCACCCCAGTGCTTGTATCTTGACCTGGGCACTTCCAGCAACAGTTGATCAGTGGACCTCAGGACTCGACCAGGATTTGGGACACCTGGGCTACGATCCAATCCCCATTACTTCTTCTCTGCTATTTAGTAAGGTAGAAAAAGACTTAGGGTTGTCCCAATACATGTGGTAGGTTGGAGGATGCAGCATGCTTAAAAATAGTAAATGCCCTACTACTACATCCGATTGTGATTTTTTTTATTTTTAATGTGGAAATCAGGTGATGTGATGATTCTGACCCACAATCCACTGCAGCAGAAATGGCGTCACATCGAAAGGAGTAAACAGTTAAAAAAAATGGTCTATGCAATTTAAAAAAAAAAAAAATTTAAACGGGCATTAAAATGCAGCGGTGTCAAGTCCCATCAGTAGTCACTAAAGCAGCAGTGCGTAAGAATAGATCATTAGCCCTTTGCTGACTTTGCTGACTACTGCCTACTGCCATCGGTGTATGAGTGTGTGTATGAATGGGTGAATGTGGTAAGATATGTAAAGCGCTTTGGGACTGAGAAAATCGGCTAGAAAAGCGCTATATAAGTCAAGTGCATTTACCACTTGCCATTTAGAAGGGAAAATACAGTAACCGAAGAAAAAAAAGAAAAAAAAAACCCTAAATGCCAGTGTCCCTCCCCTCAGGAAATACCTGTGAGTGAGTGATCAGGTCGGGGCTAAAGGTCTGACCTGATCACATTCCTGTTTACCGCGGGGCAGAAGCCGACGCTGGAAAAAGTAGTGCGGGGACTCGGGAATGACGTCAGTATTTCTCTGGTGTGTTGTCAAGCGGCGGTCCGGGGTCATTGTTGCTATGTTACGGCCGGCCTCTGTTTCCTGGAAGTGTGTGTGTGTGTGTGTGTGTGTGTGTGTGTGTGTGTGTGTGTGTGTGTGTGTGTGTGTGTGTGTACAGTGGCTCTGGTTGGTGACCCATACAACGCTCGGAGAAGAGACAACAGGTAGCGCGAGCTGGGACATGCTGGCC
>CM047520.1:25295763-25298263 GCA_026122265.1 Ammodytes dubius | reverse complement strand
TGTGTGTGTGTGCGTGCGCGTTTGTGTGTCAGAGGTAGTCTGCCAGGTTATGTTCTAACAATCACACAGAGCTATAGTATAGAGATGCAACGATAACACTATTTTTACAGTTCCGATCCGATCCCAATATCTAGGTTTTGTATATCTGCCCATATGGATACTGATATTGGATCGATCCTAAAGTTGAACAGTTTAATACGTTGCTGAAGACTCACTTTTGTTGCATTGGCCTTTAACACAAGTTGAGACTTTGACACTCCTAACTTTATTTCCCTCATGTGACTTATATGTTGTTTTGTATTGTATCTTGTACAGCACTTTGCTCAACTGATGTTGTTTTTAAATGTGCTATAGAAATAATTTTGACATTGACTATCCCTACTAATGGAGGTGGCAGCATCCAGCTTATAATGTCTTTGTTACAATAAAACAGGGGCTCTGGGGGGGTGCCTTTAGCTCAGTTGGTAAGGCGTCCCCCTCCCGGGCCGGGCCCAGCAGCAGACCCGGGTTCGATTCCCACCCACGGTCGTTCTCTGCATGTCACTCCCCTCTCTGCCCCATTTCACCTCTGTCTCTCTGCACTATCGATAAAACATAAAAATGCCCAAAGAAATATCTTAAAAAAAAAAAACAGGGGCTCTGACAAACCTAACCAATATATGCAACTGATTGCTGTAGCGGTGGAAAGTTGTCAGTATAAGAAACCATGGTTGATTTACAAACCAGTTGCAGTAAAATGAAGCAGAATAAATTGGAGGAATTTATTTATTTATTTTCTCAAAGGGAGAGACCACCTCCATAGCAGCCGAGGGGGAAACCATGCCAACAGGTGTGGGTTCTGTGGTTGTTTGAACTGGGCCGGTCCAGACCAGAGTTTAATCCTCACGTTGGACACTTGTTGATGGTGCACCTGCAAACATTTTAGCCCACACTGCTCGATTGAAAAAAAATATTAAATGTCCGACTTGCTTTCAGGAATGCCAAACAAGTTTTTAATTCATATTCCCCACAAAATGGGAACCTTGTTATTCTACTAAATACTCATTTCTACAGACCCGACTCTGTTGGGTATGTTGCCACCTAGACTAAAACCTCCACGAAAAGCATCCAGGAAAAATCCAACATAATTGAAACCAAACTGTTGGAATATGCGGCTGTTAAATTAATAGACAATCTGCACAAGTTAGTCGATGTGGTTCATTTAATTTTTTTTTTTTTTATTCCCGGTAAAGGGTTTTTACTGGGAGTTTTTTCTCAGCCGAGCTAAGGGTGTAAGGGCAGGTGTCATATTGTATCATATATCATATTGTATGAAATTAAATGTATTGGGCTATACAAATAAAACTGATTTGATTTGATTGGATTTCTGGGTTCCAAACTAAGTAAGGTCTTCTCATGGGCTGTGGGGTCGGAAAAACATCACAATTTTGTTTTTTTGTTTTTTTTGTTTTTTTCTCGCATTTCCAAGCTTTATTAGACAGTACAGAGTTGAAATGGAGAGACAGCGAGAGAGAGAGAAAGAGAGAGAGAGGGGGATGACCTGCAGTAAAGGTCCACAGGTCGGATTTGAACCCGCGACCACATGGAAACTTCATACGGTCACACTTATTCTACTAATGTGGCCACATGTTTTCCTAAAGTACCCTTTTACATGCACAGACTCTGTAATCAGGGGGAACTGGTAAATTTAGCTAGAACTTGATTTTTTTTGGTGGGACATGGACAAAATGTAAAAATAGTTTGTACAGGAATATTCAATCAAAGCAAGTGCATGTGCAGGACAAAAATACTCAAGTATCAACGTTGCTGAATAATGCCCAAGGGAGATGAAAGCTAAAACCGTGACTCGTAAAAAGATCCCTCGTATCCAAAGTATTTGAATTCGAAGCCAAGACAAATTTTTTGCTGTTTTCTTTGGGGATATTTTTTTTAGTTATATGATGAAAGGGGCCGATTCCCCTTAGCTGATTTTTTTTTTTTAGTACAAGACCGAACAAGATGGATAATTTTTTTTTACCACAACACACACACACACACACACACACACACACACACACACACTACAAGATGCTCCGTGTGTGTTTTCATATTGTAACTAGAAAATGCCTTGAGTGGAAAGGTGAGGTAATGTTTTGATTCAATCAAGTCGGAGAGAGTTGTGGTTTTACTTTTACTTTTCTGGCAGTTTGTCTTGGACCTTCAGAGTCTGCGTTCCAATACTTCCCTACTATTTAGTACGCCAGAAAAAGATTTAGGATGTCCCAATACATGCACGTCAATTGTAGTATGCTGAAAATACTTAGATGCCCCCACTAACTCCAATAGCATGTTGGAGTATTCGTCTTTTATTCTTGACATTTCTCGACATAATGAAAATAAAATCTTCCTTATCTGATTTTTTTTCTCTCTCCTGTCAGTGGCCCTAAAACTCTTCTGTACTTTAGTATGTAGTGTAGTAAAAAGACTAAAACTCTTCTGTACTTTAGTATGTAGTGTAGTA
>CM047520.1:25283263-25285763 GCA_026122265.1 Ammodytes dubius | reverse complement strand
GCGAGGTTTGTTCGTCCGCTGTGTCACAGATAATAATAATAATTGATAGTTTTTATATAGCGCTTTTTTGGAGGTCACTCAAAGACGCTTTACATTGCATAGAATATACATAAAAGAAAAGAAAAAATACGAAAACAAATTCAAAATGACAGATGACAGTGTCTTAGCCGTGTCAGCAGCAGAGACGGTTTATACGCTTAAAGGATTCGCTCTGCAGTCCAGGGCTTTTGTCCCGGGACAGACAGACAAACTCCTCTTTCTGTCTGCAGACTTTAAGGTGGAGTCAGTGATTCTGGAGAAATGCTAGTTGTCAAAATCACTTTTTAGTCAAAATCAGTGAATATCTCCTCATGATCCGCTACCTGTCTGTACTTTGTGTGTGTGCTGAAAGAAAAATCCAATACGTACAGGTAACGGATCATGAGGAGATATTCACTGTTTCTTTTTTTCTTTTTTTATATATATAATTTTTTTGCATTTCTAAGCTTTATTAGATTGTACAGAGGTGAAATGGGGAGACAGAGAGAGAGGGGGGCGGGATGACCTGCAGTAAAAGTCCACGGGTCGGATTTGAACCCGCGACCACTGCAACGAAGGCCGGAGCCAATATGGTACGCGCTCTATCCACTACGCCACTGGAGCGCCCCATATTCACTGATTTTGGACAAGAATCACTATACTAACACTAACTCCAGCTTTCTAAGAACTCAGCAGCACTGCAGCTGCTGAGTTCTTAAGCTCATCATATGGTGAGGCTTTGTTTCATTTGGATTCCTCTGTACAAACACACACACACACACACACACACACACACACACACACACACACACACACACACACACACACACACACACCCCTCAGTCCAATGGGAAGACGTTATTCACAGCACGGGCCGTTTGGAAGATTGATTTTCTAAAATGGAAAGCAACCGCATAGTGCTAAGAGAAGCAGCTGTCTGATTGAACCCATACAGTCCTACTGCATTGATGCCCGATTCAAGTTGCACTGGTGTTAACACATCTGCCAACAAGCCCTGTGTGTGTGTGTGTGTGTGTGTGTGTGTGTGTGTGTGTGTGTGTGTGTGTGTGTGTGTGTGTGTGTGTGTGTGTGTGTGTGTGTGGTTCCCATTACTATCTAAACAAGTTTCAGTCATTGATAATAAATCTGGGCGCTCAACAAATAAATCTTAAGTCTGCATCTTTTTCTTTTCTTCTTGTTTTTGTAAGACACTCATACTAACATCCTACTCATACTAAAAGCCCTACTCATACTAAAAGCCCTACTAACGTCCTACTCATACTAAAAGCCCTACTAATGTCCTACTCATACTAAAAGCCCTACTAACGTCCTACTCATACTAAAAGCCCTTCTAACGTCCTACTCATACTAAAAGCCCTACTAACGTCCTACTCATACTAAAGCCCTACTAACGTCCTAATCATACTAATCTTGATGTCAATTTGAGTATGTGTGTAGTGGTTGTGTATGCCAGTTTGTGTGGGCGAGAAATGCCCAGATGAGTACTTAACTCCGGGAAGATTTTTTGTATGGATCGATAGGTTACTTTTCCTACTCAACCTGCCCCACAATGCATTGCGTCTTTTCAAACGTCACAGAAGTTTTTTGTTTAAATTCTTTATTGCTTCTGTACTTCGGTGAAAACGGTCCGACGAATCTCGCATACACAATGGATGGTTAAGTAGACACTAGTATGTAGTATAGACATGTTGAGTATGTAGGACGGGGGACGTTAGTAGGGCTTTGACAACACAGCCCCGAATTTCACTCTGTATTTCTGGGTTTTCCTTCCGTCTCCTTCACACTGACCCCCGTGTGTGTGTGTGTGTGTGTGTGTGTGTGTGTGTGTGTGGTGTGTGTGTGTGTGTGTGTGTGTGTGTGTGCCTTATGTAACGTTGGGATCATGTGAGAACAGAGATGATGCTTCACTCCATGCATCTTCCTTTTCCCTTTGATCTCAGCTGGATTCTCTCTCTCTTTCCGCCCCTCTACCTCCTACTTTTCTTCCCCCTTTCATTCTCTACCTTTCCACCTGATTTCCTCCTCATCCCCTTGTTCCTCTGACTCCTTTGTTGCAGTGGTCGCGGGTTAAAATCCGACCCGTGGACCTTTACTGCAGGCAGTCATCCCCTCTCTCTCTCTCTCTCCTCTCCTCTCCTCCTCTCTCTCTCCTCTCTCTCTCTCTCTCTCTCTCTCTCTCTCTCTCTCTCTCTCTCTCTCTCTCTCTCTCTCTCTCTCTCTCTCTCTCTCTCTCTCTCTCTCTCTCTCTCTCTCCTCCTCTCTCTCTCCCCATTTCAACTCTGTACTGTCTAATAAAGCTTGAAAATGCCAACAAAATAATCTTAAAAAAAAAAAAAACTTTTTCCATTAGTTTTTTAATGTGTATTTTCCGTTAGAATGCGACTGTGTGCTCATGCCAGTTTACGCCCAGCATGGGATTCCCCCTCTTCCTGATGTGAACCGGTTTGTTTCCTGTCTTTCT
>CM047520.1:25270763-25275763 GCA_026122265.1 Ammodytes dubius | reverse complement strand
GTTTGACATTATGTCAAACCGAAATAGACAAATAATAACAACAATATTACACAACACTATGATTTAAAAACATCATAATTACAAATATAACAAAAGAAAATAATGATAAGAAATCTACAAAAGGAAATGAAACATTTAAAATGTATACATTACATATGGACCAGATGTGTTTTCCTGAAAAGGAGCAGGAAGAAGTATACACTTATCTAATCCTAGTATACACTTATCTAATCTTTAAACCCCTTTAGGTGATCGCGTGGCAGGGCGACTACGGGGAGTTCGTCATCAAAGACCCGGACGAGGTCGCTCGGCTGTGGGGCGCGAGGAAGTGCAAACCCCAGATGAACTACGACAAACTCAGCCGCGCACTCAGGTGAGAGACGCAAGGGGTTTGGGGGGGTTGGGAGGGGGTGTGGGGGGGGGGGGGGGGTGGTGTGTGTAATATATAGCTCACTTCACCTTTTTAAAGTAAGAGTTGTATTTAAAGTGAGACTGACACGATGTTTGTGTTGGTGTCTGTTGGACAATAAAACACAGTCACAGCTTTACATCTCTTAAGTCTCACGCAGAAGAAGATTGAACAGTTAAGTCAAGTGTGTGTGTGTGTGTGTGTGTGTGTGTGTGTGTGTGTGTGTGTCTCTGTCTGTCTGTCTGTCTGTCTGTCTGTGTGTGTGTGTGAGAGTGCGTGGATTATTTAGGCAATTTTCTGTCAGTATGTGATGGACAATAAAGTTTTTGTTGAACTTTATTAAACAGTTTGAAGAGACAGAGACGAAGCCGCGCTCTAACCACTACACCACAAATCTTCTCCTTGAATTATTCTCATGTTTTCAGCGGCATACGATGGTCTTTCAGCAGCAATTTGAGACAAATGCAGAGAAGAAGAATGCTGTGTGTCGGTTGTTTCTGTATTCTAGAATGTTTGGTCGTGACTGGTGATGGCAGATGTAGATACACACACACACACACACACACACACACACACACACACACACACACACACACACACACACACACCACCAGCCTCCATGCAACAACATGTGGGGCGCTGCTCAGTTTTATTTAGCTGCAAGTCTGTTCTCATATAATCAAACACACGCGCACACACACACACATACCACCACACACACACACACACACACACACACACACACACACACACACACACACACACACACACACACGGCTGGTCATCAGTGTGTGTTGTAGGATTGTGTGGGTTATAGTTTGCCATGGTGATGACTAGTTACACTGCCTCGTCACCACACACACACTCTCAGTCTCTCGCTGACATAAACACACACACACACTGACACACACACTGACATATACATACACACACACACACACACACACACACACACACACACACACTGACATAAACACACACACACACACACACACTAGGGTTGCCGCGGTGTGGACATTTTCATACCGAGTAATACACGTGCGTCAACACCGGTGTTACCGAGTAAACACCACCAGACAGGGTCTTTAAAAAAAAAAAAAAAAAAAAAAAAATTATTAGGCTTCACCGCAGATTTCAAGAGAAGACGGTCCGTCGGCTCTGTAGGCGCTTACTTTGATCTTAAACATTAGATCGCACAATTTATTCTTGAACGAAACAAATGCTTAGTGTTTGTAGATCATTTGGTTAAATTATTATGCAATTTGTTCAATATGAGCCACCAGAGCCACCGTACTGTGTTGCCTCATCGAATCAGAATGACTGGTGGGCTACTTCACTTTTACCTGTCTGTAGGCTATCAGAGCCATGATCGGAGCGCAGTTTATTGAATGCTTGGATTAAATTCACTCGTTTAAACTCGGTGTGATCCTTGACTCATACCAACCCATATGAACTTTCTACAGTGTTGTCAATAACTGTTGTCGTGCACTTTGAGGTGTGTCGGTGACGCGACGTCATTTTACCGGGGCTTCAGCTCCAAATGTTTTAAGTGAAGCTACCACGGATAGGCCTATATTTGCGGCGTGATTTCCACTGGGGACTTAACATGTCTCTCTCTCCCCCCCCCCCCCCCCCCCCACACTTTACAATTTATAATTTTTTCACCGCAAGCTGTCATCGACACGGAGCAGCAGCACACAGACAGCCTGCCGCTGTGTAGGCGCGGGTGTGTGAGTGTGTGTGTTACCTCCGGTTACCTCCCGTTGCTGAATCTTCAACAGTTTGCAGACTACCTAGTTTAGCCTACGTTTTCAGGTTCCCTAGTATTGGGGTTTCATCAAAAATATTGCCAAATAGGCGCGTTTGCTTTGGGCTTTGAAGCCAACTCCTCCGCCATCGTCTTATAAACTCTCTACGGGAGACTCCGCTGCTGTGACGCGGCTCTGCGCTGCACGGAGCGGAGCAGACACTTTCAGTTTCATTGTTTTCTGAGTAGCTTTATTATAACTTAGAAGTTAGAGTAGCCTTAGACATACTAGTTTTTTATTTAGCCGAATGAAACTGCCGCCGTCACGCAAAATTTAACCAATTGGCTTTTATGTCTATTTTTTTTAATAGGCATAGGCCTATGCCTAGACTATCCGGTGTTGCTCGGTGTTGAGGCTCCCACCGGTGTGAGCCTTCAACACCGAGTAACACCGGTAACACCTACTACACCGCGGCAACCCTAATACACACACTGACATAAACACACACACACACACTGACATAAACACACACACACACACACACACATACATACACACACACACACACTGACATATAACACCACACACACACACACACACACACACACACATCCACACACACACACACACACACACACACACACACACACACACACACACACACACACACACACACACACACACACACACACTGACATATACACACACACACACCCACATATACACATGTACACTCCAACACCTTGTTATATGTCAGCCTCCTCCATCCCATCTGTGACTTGTTTGTTATTTAAACCATTTTTGTCTCCAAAGTCACACAACCTCTCGTAAGTTTATATTCAAATATATCTTAACACATATTCAGGAACAACAATACAGATAAACATTGTTATTTACAACAACAACAGATGTGACGTACAGCCCCTGGGAATAATTAAAGAGACAGGTCTGGATTTTTCTTCAATCTCCATCTCTACATTACTTATTGAAAATGCTCTTAATGACAATATTTTTATGGTGAATTTGGTAGAAATGTTGTCAGTAGTTTATATTATAAAATCAAAATGTTCATTCTACTTAAACATATGCCTCTAAAGAGTAAAACAAAGAGACACTGAACATTTGGAGTGGTCTCTTAATTTTTTCCGGGGCTGTATATGTGGCCTTTTAGCTGAAGTTAATTTGCAGCCCACGTCCCTGCATATGGACCTACTTTACATTTTACATTTAAACGCTATAGAATTTCCCAAAACTATTTTTAAAGTAAAACAAAGACTTTAAAACATGCGCTAAATATATATTTTTTCATGCTACACGTTTTGGTTCTCATACTGAAGATGCAATTTCTCTTAACTGAAGTAACATTATATTAAGGAATGTTTGATTTTGTTTATCTTCCTTTTTTTTTTTCTTTGCGACTGAGTCCTGTAGGTTTTATTTATTGCTGTTAGTGGAATAACTGAAAGTCCTTTGCATGAAAACAAACACACAAACAGGAATAGAACAAAAACTGATATCTCAAAAATGAACATTGA
This sequence comes from Ammodytes dubius, assembly GCA_026122265.1. Lineage (NCBI taxonomy): Eukaryota > Metazoa > Chordata > Actinopteri > Uranoscopiformes > Ammodytidae > Ammodytes > Ammodytes dubius. The sequence goes on along the minus strand of CM047520.1, from coordinate 25,272,071 downwards.
AACCAAATGACTTGAATTGAAGGTGCTACGAGGAACTTAAACATATTTCTGAAACAGTCTAATTTTTCCTCTGATGATCATAAATGTCATGTAACAGCAAACGAGACCATCAGTGCAAAGACTGCTATCTTTATCTCTAGTTTTTCCTATTGCCTTTGTCATGGGTATATACGCTCACCCAAGAACAACAGCTGGCGTAGTTAAAACACTACCGCTTTTGTCCAAAGGGGGCGCTAGAATCAACACAAACTGAAAGTTCCCCAGAGCTCCTTAAACGAGGAGTTAAAAGGTTTAACAGTAAATTAACATTCAATTTAATGCAGGAGCAGTTAGTATTTTACATCCAGCTGGAGCCGTGTGTGTGTGTGTGTGTGTGTGTGTGTGTGTGTGTGTGTGTGTGTGTGTGTGTGTGTGTGTGTGTGTGTGTGTGTGTGTGTGTGTGTGTGTGTGTGTGTGTGTGTGTGTGTGTGTGTGTGTGTGTGTGTGTGTGTGTGTGTGTGTAAAGCTTTTATATGAATGAAAGGCTGTTAATCTACGCTCTCCAGTGTTTCCCGCAGGATTTTTTTCAGCAGCGGTGCTGTGGTCCCCGAACCCTCTAGGGGGGTCCGGGGGCATGCCCCCCCGGCCGAATTTTTTTTGTACCCTGTACATTGGAATGCACGAATCTGGTGCACTTTGATAGGAGAATATGCACTTAAATCCTATTCACACAGTCCTGTGTATTACTGTAGTTAGGATTATTGGTGTTGTAACTTTGCCTTTTGTGTCTTCATTTACAGATTTTGACATTTTTGTATAGAAATTAATATTTAAACAAAAAATGCCACAACGCAAAAATAATTTGCACAATTTATTTACAGATTTTTGCCTAATGCTTAAACACTAAAAGTGGTTGCTATGCCCAAAGCATCACAACCTCTGACTTTTGTAACCATGCCCTAAACACAAGCACCAACCCCACAAACACAATAAGTGCTTTGCACTGTGTTTGAAATTCTCCAACACACTTCTTTCAAAACACTACACACTGTTTTTTACACAAGACACATTGTTCAAAAATTAAATCTCCTGCAATCATGGGCAAAACACCTCTCAGGATCTACCACTGCACCCTCTCTCTCTTGTTCTCCTTGCTTCTCTGTCACTTCTCTTTCCTCTCTTACATGGTCTACCTGTATTTTCTGTAATAAACTTGAGCACTTAAACAACAAGTAAGAAATGCTAGAAATCTTATTTGTTTCCTTCAAATTACCCTATATACATGTATTTTTAATGTTCAAATAATATCACCTAGCATTATGCATTCAA
>CM047520.1:25233263-25265763 GCA_026122265.1 Ammodytes dubius | reverse complement strand
TTAAATCTTTTATCTCTACATTACTTAATGGAAATGCTCTTAATGACAACATGTTTATTGTGAATTTGGTAGAAATGTTGTCAGTAGTTTATATTATAAAATCAAAATGTTCATTCTACTCAAACATATGCCTCTAAAGAGTAAAACAAGAGACACTGAACATTCGGAGTGGTCTCTTCATTTTTTCCGGAGCTGTATTTAGTTGCTTCTGCATTTACTTCACGCAGCATTACAGCGAGTCAATCATAAACTAATATTTCTGCTCTGATTTTTGTTGCTGGAATCAGACGGCGTGTCCAGGCGAGTGTAGAGAGACAGCTGTTGAGAAAAGAACCAGATCAAAGCTCAGAGCAGGTCCCAGGTCGTTCATCAAGTGTTTCCACTATTATATGTGCTAAGAAATCGCTATCGCTATCTGATTTAGCCTAACCCCGACTATAAGATACCATAGTAGAAGTACAAAATGTATGTACACAGATAGTGTGTGTGTCTCTGCGTGTGTGTGTGTGTGTGTGTGTGTGTCTGTCTGTCTGCGCGTGTGTGTCTTGTCTGTCTGTCTGTCTGTCTGCGTGTGTGTGTCTCTGTCTGTCTGTATGTCTTCGTGTGTGTCTGTCTGTGTCCGTGTGTGTCTCTGCACGCGTGTGTGTCTCTGCGTGTGTCTGTCTGTGTGTGTGTGTCTGTCTCTGCGTGTGTGTGTGTGTGTCTGTCTGTGTGTGTGTGTCTTTGCGTGTGTGTGTGTGTGTGTCTGTCTGTCTGTGTGTCTGTCTGTCTGTCTGTCTGTCTGTCTGTCTGTCTGTCTGTCTGTCTGTCTGCGTGTGTGTGCCACGTCCCTCTCTCTCTCCCTCCCCTCTGAAGTGGTGTCTCTCTCTCCTCTCGGCCACCCAGTGTAAACACGGTCCATATGGAGCTGGATCCCAGCGACACAAGTGCAGCACGAAACTTTAATTATAGACTCCGTGTGATGTGGCCCACACACTGACATGTTGTGATATGATGGTTTCATACTTAACGGTCTCACACACACACACACCATCTCACACACACACACACCACACACACACACACACACACACACACACACAAAAGCCCACGTCAATCTGGATTGATGCACAAAGCACACAGACGTTCACAACTCGCATACACACTACATAAACACACACACATTTTTTTTGACACACATGGTTGTGAGATATGTGCTTTTTTTAACACACACACACACACACACACACACACACACACACACACACACGTCGGTACTGGAAAGAAACAGAGGAACCCAACCCATGTTTGTGATGGCAGTAAGAGCGACTTTTCCAATATTTAATTCTGGCACGTGCGCCGATGCCAAGAATTTATTGCTGTGCCACAGTCTCTCTGGCAGGAAAGAGAGAGACGGAGAGAGAGAGAGAGAGAGAGAGAGGAGAGAGAGAGAGAGAGAGAGAGAGAAAGACAGACGGAGAGAGAGAGAGAGAAAGACAGACGGAGAGAGAGAGAGAGAGAGAGAGAGGGGGTTGAAAGAGAAGAGAATTTGTGGCTTGTGTGTAACCCACTGTTTTCTTTCTTGGTGCCTCTGACCCTCTGGGTAAAGCAGTTGGAGTTATGGGACACATGTGACTAACCCTCAATACTTACTTTACCCCTTCTTCTTTCTCTGGTTTGTTCAGAAATATAAAAGCACATTTAGTCATTTCGTCCCGCTGGTTTCTGGCCACGGTGCACTTTGTATATTATTGGAATTTTATTTTCTGATTAGTTTAACAGTCAGACACATTGGAACAGTAGCCTCTCCTTCCAGAAGCAATGTCATGGTTACGCTCTCAATACCGTAGTTTTTATTTGACCCAGTTAGTACCGAAGAGAAAAGGTTCCCGTAAAACCTGCTGGGTTGACGCTGTGTCCTATGGAGGCAGTAGGTTAGTATGGATACAGTAGGTTAGTATGGATACAGTAGGTTAGTATGGATACAGTAGGTTAGTATGGATACAGTAGGTTAGTATGGATACAGTAGGTTAGTATGGATACAGTAGGTTAGTATGGATACAGTAGGTTAGTATGGATACAGTAGGTTAGTATGGATACAGTAGGTTAGTATGGATACAGTAGGTTAGTATGGAGACAGTGGGTTAGTATGGAAACAGTAGGTTAGTATGGATACAGTAGGTTAGTATGGAAACAGCAGGTTAGTATGGAAACAGTAGGTTAATATGGAGACAGTAGGTTAGTATGGATACAGTAGGTTAGTATGGATACAGTAGGTTAGTATGGAAACAGTAGGTTAGTATGGAAACAGTAGGTTAGTATGGATACAGTAGGTTAGTATGGAAACAGCAGGTTAGTATGGAAACAGTAGGTTAATATGGAGACAGTAGGTTAGTATGGATACAGTAGGTTAGTATGGAAACAGTAGGTTAGTATGGAAACAGCAGGTTAGTATGGAAACAGTAGGTTAATATGGAGACAGTAGGTTAGTATGGATACAGTAGGTTAGTATGGAAACAGTAGGTTAGTATGGAGACAGTAGGTTAGTATGGATACAGTAGGTTAGTATGGAGACAGTAGGTTAGTATGGAAACTATGTCAGCTTTAATGTAAAATATTTAAAATGTGCTTTTCATTACTTTAAGAACCATAATACAACATTGAACAACTGTATTGCGATGGAAGCAGAGAGCTCAGATTGATATTGTACAAACTTAGACTGACACACGTAGACGCCCTCAGAGATGGATGAGAAAATACTGTGTGTCTTAATCCAGCCCAGGGTCCAAACCTCGTGTAGCTGTTGTTACTAATGACACAGTTAAACTGAACTCAGTCTGTTAACAGCTCCTGCTTTTACAACTCAACATCTTCATGAGCATTATCAGTTTGTTTTATTTGGTTTGTTTGTTATGCAGCCTAGATATCGGGTGTATTTAAAGTATCATTCAAACCGTCCCACTAACTCTCCTCTCCTCTCTTCTCCTCTCCTCTCCTCTCCTCTCCTCTCCTCTCCTCTCCTCTCCTCTCCTCTCCTCTCCTCTCCTCTCCTCTCCTCTCCTCTCCTCTCCTCTCCTCTCCTCTCCTCTCCTCTCCTCTCCTCTCCTCTCCTCTCCTCTCCTCTCCTCTCCTCTCCCCCCCCCTCTCCTCTCCAGGTCGGGGCGTCCCGCAGAGCGCCCCCCCTGTCCCGTCTGGAGGAACTCACTTCCGGTTCCCCCCCTCCACGCCCTCAGACGTGCTGTCCTCCAGCGAGGAGCTGCGCTCCCCGGGCATGTTCAGCTCCGTGGCGCGGCGCATGGCCCGCGGCTCTGTGAGCGACTGCAGCGACGGGACGTCCACCAACAGCGAGCTGGAGGAGGGGGTGGGGGGAGAGGAGCGCGCCCTGGGGCAGGACAGAGGCTTCAGGGGGCTGCTGCCCCCCCGGCTGCCCCACGACTCTCTCTTCAGGATCTACCCCAACCCGGGCGGCTTGGGCCGGCCGACCCACCGCCACCACCCAGACTCCCTGTCCCCCTTCCCCGTGTCCCCTCTGCCCGGGCCCGGGGGGCTGCTGTCCCCGGCCCTGTCCATGACCCCCGGCTCCCACCTGCCCTACACCCCGTCCCCCGGCCTGGGCAGCCCCCTGCTCAGCTCCCACTTCTCCTTCAACCCGGAGGACATGAAGCACTACCTGCAGGCCCACCACCAGTCCGTCTACAACTACCACCTCAGCCCGCGCGCCTTCCTGCACTACCCCAACATCGTCATCCCCCAGCCCCACCGGCCCGTCCAGGACCGGCCCGCCCACCACCTGCACCCCGCCCCCATGCAGCTGTCCCACCCGCTGGGCCAGCAGGACGCCGAGCCGCACCCCTCGCCCTTCAAGTTCAAGCTGCAGCCGCCGCCGCTGGGCCGCAAGCAGAGGGAGGGGGGCGGGTCCTCCAGCCAGAGCTCCTCTTACACAGGGACAGGACAGGCACACAGCACCGGCCCGCCCAAGATCAAGGTGAGGCTGCTACTGGGACGGGTCAAAGATGATGGGACCCCCTATAACAGCTCCTGCACCAACTCACTATCATAATGTTAGAAACAATAATCACCCCACTGCCTTTAGAGATGCTAGTTTGCTCCGGGTCTCTTCATGGCCTGCGATGTGTTTTACAGTTAATGATGAGAAAGACATTCACTGATTCAGTAACGAGCGTTCCTCCAGAATCGCTGCCTCCATCTTGGATGAAGTGTTTTACTGTTTCATAAATATCTCTTAAAACTTTTAAAGACGTGTAGTATTAGATATAGATATAATAGATATTAGATATAGATATAATAGATATTAGATATAGATATAATAGATATTAGATATAGATATAAATAGATATAGATATAGATATATTAGATATAGATATAAATAGATATTAGATATAGATCTAGATATAGATAGATATTAGACATAGATATAATAGATATTAGATATATTGCATCTAACCAGTGTGTCATAATTAACTGTCCCTTAGTAACCTTAGTAACCAGTGTATCATCATAAAGTGTCCCCCAGTAACCCCAGTAACCCTAGTAACCCTAGTAACGTCCCTGTGTGCAGGTGGAGCCGATCTCAGACATGGAGTCGGAGGAGGAGGTGGAAGTGACCGACATCAGCGAGGAGGACGACCTCTGTCACCATGACGACCGGGAAGATGGCGGCCGAGACGTGTTCACCGCGGCGACCGCTCCTCACCTCCTCCATCACCACCACCATCTCCTTAACAACCACCACCATCTCCTTAACAACCATCACCAGGCCAACGGGACCATGCTGTCTGTGCCTCCCACACACACACACAGCAGCAGTAGCAACAGTCACCACGACGACTGCCCTGACGACGATGACGAGGTCTTCAAGACTCCGGCCACGCCCACTCTGCCCCTCTTCCCTCTGATTGGTCTGAAGAGCGAGCCGGCTCCCAGCAGCCCCGGCGGCTCGCGCTGCATCCCGCTCAAGCTGCGCTTCAAACGGCGCTGGAGCGAAGACCAGAAGATGGAGGCGGAGGGAGAGAGGGATGAGGCGGAGGACAAGAAGGTGAAGAACGAGGGAGAGGAGGGAGAGAGAGAGAGAGAGAAAGAGAGAGAGAAAGAGAGGGGGAACGGGCTGGTGTTAGGGCTGATGCTGCCGCCGCCGCCCACCCAGCGCAGAGCCAGCTCAGAGCTGCAGAGGGCCACCGCACAGCTGTCCCTGGAGAACTCTGGCTGCTGAGCACACACACACACACACACACACACACACACACACACACACACACACACTACACACACACACACACACACACACACACACACACACAGGGGATTCTACACAGATACAAAACACACACACATCTCTGAGTCACACACATTATAAACACACATTCAGTCCTCAAGCATCAGATGTAGAAAGTTATATTTTTGGTGCAGTAACTTACGGAATAATTGGGATTTTTTTTAATGTCCTCACCGCCCCACAATCTTCACACAAAACAATATATTTTCCCCAGAAAGTTTATGTGAATGTTTTTGAATGCAATAGTCAGTAGTGTTGGCAAGCGGCCACTAGACATGAGGGACAATTTAAAACCTTAACCATAGACCCTGGTATCCAATCAAACATGACGAACACAGCAGACATTGTTTTTAAAAAAAATTTATGTCATTTACAACATATAGAAGATAACCAAACTGTCCCATTTTTAACAGTAGGAGCCCCACACACACACACACACACACACACACACACACACACACACACACACACACACACACACACACACACACACACACACACACACACACACACACACACACACACAGAGGGGGAGTCTACTCTTTAATATCTCCTATCACCCCTCCCTCTTAGTGCCAGTTATGCCATAAACCTGGTGGTGATGTCCGATTATCTGGTTGAGAAGAAAAACAAAATCCCTAAAGATCACAAAGGCAGCCTGATTATTTGTACAGCAGTAGATTAATTGAATTCATTTTCTCGACCGGAATCTGGTCCGCTTGAAAGGTGTTAGCCCCCTCCTTCCTTCCTTCCTTCCTCCCTTCCTCCTTCCTTCCTTACTGACATCACCTTAAGAGACAGTTCCTAACGTTACTAAAAGAAGAACACTTTCAAACTGAAGCCCTGATAGAGATTACAGAAGTGCCTCTCTGCCCGCACATTCACTCACTCGTTTACAAAGATGGATTCCAGTGAAAAACAGCAAAAAGTATGGACTGAAGAGAGAGATTTTTTTCCCTCTTTTTGGTGATTTTATGTCTCTCCAATCTCCAATCATCACAGCCTTTTTCCACCGGGACTCAAAAAATCTCCAAAATGGCGGCCGCATATTGGCTGATGTGTGCAGTCGCCTCACTAACTACAGAGTATAAAGATACGAAAGTGGACGGACGGGGAGAATTGTAAATATTGAGAAACAGCCCAGAACTAAGTCTTGGAATACGAGAGGGGGGGGGGGGGGGGGATTTAGATGAACTTTGACCTTTGACCTCCTCTGTGTCACTAGACGTGTCAGCCAGCGGAATGGACTTTTGAGTTCCACTGTACAGAAGAAAAAAAACACCCGGACTTTTCCTCTGTAGCCCTGTATTTGCACACACACACATTTGTTTCTGTGTGTGTGTCTGTGTGTGTGTGTGTCTATGTCTGTGTGTGTGTGTGTGTGTGTGTGTGTGTGTCTGTCTGTGTGTGTGTGTGTCTGTATGTGTGTGTGTGTCTGTGTGTGTGTGTGTCTGTGTTTCTGAATGTGTGTGTGTGTTTCTGAATGTGTGTTTGTGTGCGGACCCGAAGCTGGTGTAAAAACTTCAGGCCTGGAGAACACAGAGGGTGTCGCAGCTAATTGTGTCCCCCCTTCCCCCCCCTTCCCCTCTCCCCTCCCCACCACCGATTTAAACGTCGCACAATCTTTTTAAAAAGGGTTTCGGAGGTTGGAGGGCACTCGCAGTGTTTTACCCTCAATAATCAATCGGATCAACAACCCTCCTCTGCATTCCCCCTCTGTGTTATATTATGTTTTACTCTTCTTTCTCGTGCCTCCATTTTTAGAGACACGGACAGTATTTTTCGGGCATTCTTCTTGCAGTGATGATTCTGAGGTTTTTCATGTATTTTAACAGACGATAAGCCGAAATCTTGATGTTTTGAGAAGCGGCGAATTGTTTGAAGCGAACTGATTAAGTCTAGAGGGGGAGGGGGCGTGGGGGGGAGGGAGAGGGGGGGGGACCATGTCATGAATGTTCTAGCATCAAGGTTAAAACTCAGGCAACAACAAAAAATTCCCTCACTGAGATATTAAGAACTTATTTTTATGACGTTTTATTCAATATATAGTTTTAAGAAACAGACTTTTTGCCCATTTTAACAAACAAACAAACAAACAAAAAGGATTGTGCCTTTTTTTTAAAAGCCAACATGGGTTTTTATCAAGTTAACCCCTTATTGCTCCCACTCACTCACTCACACAGCACCAACCATGCCTTGTGTTTTTGTAACAAAGACATACAGAAGATTAAGTCAATCTACACACATATATATATATATTGAATTCAAATATTATATTTCAATATGGTCATTTGATAATAAAAAATAAATCAGGAATCAAATAAATCCTACTATTTTTAATGGTAAAGATGTGTATATATTCTAATGGGCATATTATTACCAGTATAACTCCAGCCTTTGCCTTCTCACCCTTGCCTTCTCTTGACCGTTGAGAACAAGTTTTATATTTATATTGTAAAAAAAAAAAAGAATAACAGTTGTCGTGTATTCAGGGGACGGAGGGTGTGACGAAAGAAGCAGAAACTTTAAGCAGAGCCGGGAGTCACATCATATTTACCTTGTGAGTGGGTGCGTTTGCTTTATACGCCACACACACACACACACACACTAACCCCGGAGTGGCAGCCGGGCGGGGTTTACCACATCAGGGCAGTCGAACACAGAAAAGGTAAATTCAGTTTGCTTTAGTTAACATGTTGCCTCTGCTGTTGGTGTGAACCGTTAGACCCAGATCTGCTTAAAGGCCACCAAGGGCACAAGGCTGTAGCTAGTAAGACTGATTCTGATTGGACGAACAAGGCTGTAGCTAGTAAAACTCATTCTGATTGGAGCTGCCGGGTTTGCAGTCTTGCGTCACTTGCAGAACCGCAGCTGCTGATACGACTGGACTTTGGTTTGAGCGTGGACTGTGGACTTGAGAAGTGTGTGTGTGTGTTGTGTGTGTGTGTGTGTGTGTGTGTGTGTGTGTGTGTGTGTGTGTGTGTGTGTGTGTGTGTGTGTGTGTGTGTGTGTGTGTGTGTGTGTGTGTGTGTGTGTGTGTGTGTGTGTGTGTGTGTGTGTGTGTGTGTGTGTGTGTGTGTGTGTGTGTGTGTGTGTGTGTGTCTTGCCATTACACACACACACACACACTGCGTCCCGCTTAGAGCGAGGCTTTACTGTGGCTAGAATAAAGGGAAACGTGACATCACATGTGACATCATACGCCCCCGCAGTCTCTCTGGGGAATATGGCAAACCATAGAAACTACACACACACACACACACACACACACACACACACACACAACACACACCATAGAAACTACACACACACACACACACACACACACACACACACACACAACCCATAGAAAACTACACACACACACACAACCCATAGAAAACTACCCCACACACACACACACACACACACACACACACACACACACACAACCCATAGAAAACTACCCACACACACACACACGGAGGAAATGGCATCACAAAACCTCAGAGCCGAGTGGAGAGAGAGGGACTTCCCATAACCTGACTCGCTCATTTTGCTCTGTGTGTGTGTGTGTGTGTACGTGTGTGTGTGTGTGTGTGTGTGTGTGTGTGTGTGTGTGTGAGTGAGAGAGACTGTGTGTGGGTGTGGGTTTCTATAGTAATGCGATACACAGTCACACACACACACACACACACACACACACAGACAGACTAAACTATTCAACACACTATTAGTAAACCTGTCCAGTTCAGGTCTCAGCCCGGGTCACGTGACGTCTTACTGTCCAACCAGTTTCAGTCTCTCGTGTATAAAATGGTCTTTTTATTTTCTTCACCAGACTCTTACTCAAACTCTCACTTCCATACTTAGAATCGGACCCTAAATCTTTGTGTAAGCCGCTAGAAGTGCGATTTTAAAAACCAACATTTTAGGGTTTTAACTTTTTTAAAGGACCGTTGAAATAGTTTCCAAGTGTCTGGTGAATTTTAAAAAAAACACGCGTTGCACCTGCGCTGCCTTTTCACCTGTCGTGGCTTCAAACAATCACAAGAGAGAAAAAACTGTCGATATTTTCACGCCCTTCGATTTCATAGATGTTGTTCTTTTATCATTTTTCTTCTGTACTATTTTCAAACATATTACTGTTACTCTTGTAATTATTATATTATTATTAACATGAGTATTTTTTTTGATGATTATTTTGTACCCTCTTCTTGCCATGGCCCAGACTTTATTTTTAATTTTTTTTTTATGAATTCCTAAAATTTTTCCTGTGAGATTTTGTTCCAGTTTTGCACTCTCTTTCTTTCCCATGTACTTCAAACTAGTTGTTTTGCTCCAGTGCAGTCAGTCATTACCATTATGTCTTTTTCTTTTACTCTTTTTATACTCAAGCTGATTGTATAACCATGTTGTTGTTGTTGTTGTTGCCATGGACAAGAGGAGGATTAACCCCACATGATATACAGCAAACGGGGGAAGAAAGAAACCAATTGTTTAATTTTTTTTTTCTTTTTTTTTTTATGTTGTGTATATATATTTTTTTCCATTTTGGAGTATTTTCTGTACTGAGAAAAGAGCGTTTGTACTGTTTAACCCTCGTATTGTATTATTTGAGATGATAGAATATAGAATATAAAGATATATTCTATATTCTATTGTATTGTATTATTTGAGATGTCCCATTGCCTCTGGTCTCCCTCTCATGTCAGAGGACGGACGGAGACTTTAGAGATTTTTTAATTTTTTTTGTTTGTTTTTTCATCATGGAGAAACCACCTGTACTTCTTGTTTCTCTTCTCTCTGTTCATTTGTAATTAAACAATAATCAGGGTTCATTAAAAAAAAGGTTAAAATGGACGTCGGCTTCTGGGTCTTTCTTTCATTTATTTATCACTTTTTTTTTTTTTACCTTTTTTTTTGGTGATTTTTTGCAATTTTCTTTACATACAAACATAAAACAAACAAAAACAAAAGACAGAATAAATCAATACACACAATTAGGATTTATTTATCACTTCATTTGAGAAAAAATGTAACTAATACTGACTTTAAAGTTGCTACGAGGAACTTTTAAGTATTTCTGAAACAGTCAAATTGTTCCCTCTGATGATCATGAATGACATGTAACAGCAAACGAGACCATCAGTGCAAAGAATGCTATTTGTATATAATTTTTACTTAATGCCTTTGTCACAGGTACGCTCACACAGTAACTACAGCTGCAAGAATGAACAAAAAAAGAAGAAAAATTTGACTGTTTCAGAAATTTCAGAAATATTTCAAAGTTCCTCGTAGCACCTTTTTAAAGTGAGTCACATCTCTGTTCTTTGGACGCTTGTTTGTGGTTTTGTATTCAACAACCTGCTTCCTCATCTCGCCTCTGAATGCCTCATGTCAACAGCAAGTCAAGTGCTTTGTACTTCTGTCAAAATCCTGGAGCAGTTTATGAAAGAAAATCTGTGCAGGGACACACACACACACACACACACACACACAACCAATCATTGTCACTTCTTCCTACAATAGGCCCGTGTGAATGTGATGGATATTTTGTTGGCTGGTAGACGTCTGCTGCTGTGAAGGACCTTGATGGGAGAAGGAATTTGGTTTTTTAACGATGGAAATATTTTCAGGAGGGAAGATGTTTGTGTCGACCTTCTGGAGCGAGACGAGACCTTGTTCCTTTCTAGTGAGAGCGTGTCCATGTTCCCACAGCCCGATGGTGGTCCCACATTTTCTTTCAAAGGTTTTTTTTATTAAATCGCAGAGTAGCAAAGCAACTGCAGTACAATGGATTATAAATTTTTTCCCCTTTTTTCCCCCCCTGAACATACCCCACCCATATCCCACCCAATCACAAACAGTCCTGCATTAAGAAATCAGTACACAAAACAATACACAACGTCAAAAATAGCAGAAACTAAACAGAAACAGAAACACACACTTCAAGAAACAAAAACAAACAACCAATATGAAACAAAAAACACAAAGAAATAAAATTGAATCAAATAAAAGAGGGGAGGGGGTAGCTACTCTTCAACTATTGTGGTTGGTTTCTCAAAATAGTTTAGGAAGGGGCGCCATATTTTATGAAATTTAGTCTTAGATCCCTAGGTAGTGCAACAAATTTTCTCCAGATTCATACCACCTTTTCTAAGAAAACTAACTGCAGTACAGCTCCGGAAAAAATTAAGAGACCACTCTGGATTTTTCTTAAATCTTCATCTCTACATTACTTATTGAAAATGCTCTTAATGACAAAAAATGTATTGGAATTTGGTAGAAATGTTGTCAGTAGTTTATATTATAAAATCAAAATGTTCATTCTACTCAAACATATGCCTCTAAATAGTCAAACGAGAGACACTGAACATTTGGAATGGTCTCTTAATTTTTCCCGGAGCTGTATATAATAGATGTCTGTGTGTCTGTATCACTCCTGTTCTAACCTCTCACTGTCCCCTTACCCCTAACCGTGTGTGTGTGTGTGTGTGTGTGTGTGTGTGTGTGTGTGTACCCTAACCCTAACCACCCAGCTGTGATGCCTGAACCTAATCGCCAATTTCAGGACCATAGGGCTCTGGTGGGAACATAAGGATGACCTCTTTCTATTCAGGTACAAAAAAGATTTAGGAACAGATTCTTGGTCATAAGGGGACAAACGGAGATGTCATAGTGTTGTTATTTCTGCCTTGTGCATTGAAATTAGATACATTTTTAATGGTAATTCAAAAACAGGCTTTGTAATGGTTTATTAGATGTAGTTTGATATGTTTTTTGAAATTGCACATTGTTAATTGTAAACAAATAAAAAAAATATCATACTGTACCATTTCTTTAACCCTTGTGCCCCCTTCGAATTTACTACCCTCTCAGCCTCTTCGACCCAAAAATGTACACGCTCACAAAAAGTCCTATTACATCATCATACATCAATATTTTTTTCTACTTTTTTTTGCATACATCTCTTAAACAACTTCTTACCGGCTCAAAACTACCAAACATTCAATCATTTTCAGGATTTTAACCCATTAAATGCCAGTTTAAGCATTTGAATTATTTCAATATTTTTTACAAAAAAACACAAAAAGTTAATTATTTTCCATAATACAAATAGTAGAGGGATGTGGCATTAGTGGTGATTAGAGTATGGGATATGTCAAAGATTAGCAACCAATTTGATTTGATTGCATTAGTATTTTTTATGTAGTGCCAGGTGAAACATTTACTACCCTCTCAGCCTCTTCGACCCAAAAATGTACACGCTCACAAAAAGTGCTATTAAATCATCATACATCAATATTTTTTTCTACTTTTTTTTGCATACATCTCTTAAACAACTTCTTACCGGCTCAAAACTACCAAACATTCAATCATTTTCAGGATTTTAACCCATTAAATGCCAGTTTAAGTATTTGAATTATTTCAATATTTTTTACAAAAAAACACAAAAAGTTAATTATTTTCCATAATACAAATAGTAGAGGGATGTGGCATTAATGGTGATTGGAGTCCTGGATATGTCAAAGATTAGCAACCAATTTGATTTGATTGCATTAGTATTTTTCTATGTAGTGCCAGATATTCCTTCGAGGCAGAAAGTGCCCCATCCACTTCCATTGAAAACCACCTTTTTTAATCTCATTGCATTTCTACTATTAAACCATGCATTTTGTAATGTTAGCATTTCATTTAGAAGAGAAGCAGTCATATTTGACATTTTTACTGTATTCCACTAGATTTAACTATTTTCCCATTGTAGGTCCATGCATGAAATTCTTGTATTATTGACCGTTCTAATACCGTGTGACTACCAGGGGAGCCCAGCTAGCTTTTGTGTGTGTGTGTGTGTGTGTGTGTGTGTGTGTGTGTGTGTGTGTGTGTGTGTGTGTGTGTGTGTGTGTGTGTGTGTGTGTGTGTGTGTGTGTGTGTGTGTGTGTGTGTGTGTGTGTGTCGTATGTGTGTGTGAGAGTCTGTGTGAAACTGTAAGCATGCACTGATCATTTCAGGGGTGAAAAGGGCATCTTTTGAAGGATGTGTTTCATGTGAGGTGCTTTAGTAAAACATGGCCTTCTGCCTTTGATGTACTCAAAAACAAAAAGGAAAACAACAGTTAGTGTGTTTATGCACCTGGCTGCTTTCACAGCCAAAGTTAAACATGCAGCTTGGCTGAGGTGTCATTCCAGTAGTGGGCAGAGAAAGAGCTGGAGAAAAATAAGAAGCCACAATGAAGAGGAATATTAAAGATACACAGGTTTTAGAGATGGTCCTGGAGCAGTCTTCAGAGTCAGACAGTGAGCTGCAGGACTCTGAAGAAGACTTCTCAGAGGAATCAGAATTTCCACTCAATTCCTCCACGACGGTGAGTGCTATTTCCTCCAGCGAAGATGAGACAGAGGATCCTGAAATATGACTGCTTCTCTGCATCACACCAACCTGTCACTGTACGTCTCCCTTGTAGGTTAGTCATTTCCACCATCAGCTGGACCATTTCCGGAATGATAAAAAGGTCAAACGAGGATGCAATATCATGGATCCTAGAAATGGCATAGCGTGTAGGCCCTGGAACCATGCCGGTGGGGGTGGGAATGTAGCGGAGGGTGTTGGCATGAGATGGAGACCACACTTGCCCGTTCTTCGCTGTCCACTCATTAGGATGGACAGGATCCTCTGTCTCATCTTCGCTGGAGGAAATAGCACTCACCGTCGTGGAGGAATTGAGTGGAAATTCTGATTCCTCTGAGAAGTCTTCTTCAGAGTCCTGCAGCTCACTGTCTGACTCTGAAGACTGCTCCAGGACCATCTCTAAAACCTGTGTATCTTTAATATTCCTCTTCATTGTGGCTTCTTATTTTTCTCCAGCTCTTTCTCCTTCTCTTTCTCTGCCCACTACTGGAATGACACCTCAGCCAAGCTGCATGTTTAACTTTGGCTGTGAAAGCAGCCAGGTGCATAAACACACTAACTGTTGTTTTCCTTTTTGTTTTTGAGTACATCAAAGGCAGAAGGCCATGTTTTACTAAAGCACCTCACATGAAACACATCCTTCAAAAGATGCCCTTTTCACCCCTGAAATGATCAGTGCATGCTTACAGTTTCACACAGACTCTCACACACGCGCACACGCACACACACACACACACACACACACACACACACACACACACACACACACACACACACACACACACACACACACACACACACACACACACACACACACACACACACAAAAGCTAGCTGGGCTCCCCTGGTAGTCACACGGTATTAGAACGGTCAATAATACAAGAATTTCATGCATGGACCTACAATGGGAAAATAGTTAAATCTAGTGGAATACAGTAAAAATGTCAAATATGACTGCTTCTCTTCTAAATGAAATGCTAACATTACAAAATGCATGGTTTAATAGTAGAAATGCAATGAGATTAAAAAAGGTGGTTTTCAATGGAAGTGGATGGGGCACTTTCTGCCTCGAAGGAATATCTGGCACTACATAGAAAAATACTAATGCAATCAAATCAAATTGGTTGCTAATCTTTGACATATCCAGGACTCCAATCACCATTAATGCCACATCCCTCTACTATTTGTATTATGGAAAATAATTAACTTTTTGTGTTTTTTTGTAAAAAATATTGAAATAATTCAAATACTTAAACTGGCATTTAATGGGTTAAAATCCTGAAAATGATTGAATGTTTGGTAGTTTTGAGCCGGTAAGAAGTTGTTTAAGAGATGTATGCAAAAAAAAGTAGAAAAAAATATTGATGTATGATGATTTAATAGCACTTTTTGTGAGCGTGTACATTTTTGGGTCGAAGAGGCTGAGAGGGTAGTAAATGTTTCACCTGGCACTACATAAAAAATACTAATGCAATCAAATCAAATTGGTTGCTAATCTTTGACATATCCCATACTCTAATCACCACTAATGCCACATCCCTCTACTATTTGTATTATGGAAAATAATTAACTTTTTGTGTTTTTTTGTAAAAAATATTGAAATAATTCAAATACTTAAACTGGCATTTAATGGGTTAAAATCCTGAAAATGATTGAATGTTTGGTAGTTTTGAGCCGGTAAGAAGTTGTTTAAGAGATGTAAGCAAAAAAAAGTAGAAAAAATATTGATGTATGATGATTTAATAGCACTTTTTGTGAGCGTGTACATTTTTGGGTCGAAGAGGCTGAGAGGGTAGTAAATTTACTGACAGAGAATAAAAGACATCTGAGAGTAAAGGATATTGGATTTCAAAAATTTGACTCAAAAGAATAGTTCCTGCAAAAAATCATGCCAAAAGCTTTACCACAGCAAAAATTATCACCAAATCAAAAAAAAAAGTCTTCAAAAATGTACAAAAATGGGCGAGGAGGCCACAAGGGTTAATGATTGTTGTGAGTATAGCAGCGGAATGAATAAACTTCAGTTGTTAAGTCATCAGCATTAAGTCATGAGAACGTTTAATAATGATATTAAAAATGTAGGCCTGTATTTTGTATATTTTCCAACAAACCTTCCTCAGATGGGTCCAAGGTTGCAGGTTAAAATGTGAGGCCTATACTCTCTCAGTTTATGAGAGTAAAATAAAGTTATGTAGCCTAATGCAAAGTTGAATGTTTCACACTTTTATGACCTTTTTACCCAAATCTCGTCCATACTTCTGTAGTCACACTAGACATATTTTGGACCTTGTTATCTTAACTAAAACTCTTAAACAACAAGACCTGTTTATGTGTCAATATGAAGCACATTTAAAACAAAACAACACACTGTGAGCTGTTTCATCCTGTTGATGTATAATAATCATTTCACAGTCCCTGCGTTCCAATCCCCATACTTCCCTATTTAGTATGCCAGAAAAAGATTTAGGATGTCTCAATACATGCACGTCAATTGTAGTATGCTGAAAATACATAAATGCCCCACTAACTCCAATAGAATTTTGGAGTAGGCCTTTATTCTTGACATTTCTCGACATAATAAAAAAGAAATCTTCCTTATCTGATTTTCTTTTCTCTCCTGTGGCCCTAAAACTGTTCTGTGTGTAGTAAAAAGAAAGAGTATGATTTCGAACTCAGGGAAAGTTTTAAAACTGCTGGATAGAAGCAAAACGCCGCCAGTTAGTTTCCCGCCAAACCTCTGGCTCCCCCTGCTGTCCGTTCCTGTCAGTACATCTAAATCTCGGGACCTTTTTGTTCTGCTCTCGCGAGACTTGCATGTGAAACCGTGATGTGATCTTTGATCATTGACGTTTTGCACTGCCTGAAGAGTGTTCACACAAAACCCTAAACATATGCCCTGCGTTCCAAATCACATACTCTTTCTTTTTACTACACTACATACTAAAGAACAGAAGAGTTTTAGGGCCACAGGAGAGAAAAAAAATCAGATAAGGAAGATGTTTTTTTTTCATTATGTCAAGAAATGTCAAGAATAAAGACGAATACTCCAAAATGCTATTGGAGTTAGTGGGGCATTTATGTATTTTCAGCATACTACAATTGACGTGCATGTATTGGGACGTCCTAAATCTTTTTCTGGCATACTAAATAGTGGGGAAGTATGGCGATTGGAATGGAGGGATTTTTATGTCAAGAGTCGCCTGTCTGGAAACTCGTTGTACAATGGAAATAATTCTCCATCGAGTAAGGTAAACGTATTGAAATATAACTTTAACATAATAAGGGCTTAATGGTGTTTAAATTGTCTCAAATCAATCTTTCAAAAGTCTCTAAAATACTAAGATAAAGAAAGTAGGATTTTTTTTTCTGGCGTAGTGGCGTTGCAATTTATAAACTCAAAAGTAATTGGTGGAATTTATAGTTTGAAATGTACTAATGCGTCACACATTGACTTTATATATATATATATAGGTCTATGTGTGTAGTCCTATATATTATACAAACATGTGTGGCGTGCCATAAACATAAAGGAATTTATTTTTATTTTTACAAAATAATAATTGAACTAACCTACTTGAATCACTGTGCAAATGTGACTGTTGGCCTAGTTGAAACTTAATGTACTAGTTCAGTTATACAGCTCCGGGAAAAATTAAGAGACCACTCCAGATGTTCAGTGTCTCTTGTTTTTACTCTTTAGAGGCATATGTTTGAGTAGAATGAACATTTAGATTTTATTCTATAAACTACTGACAACATTTCTACCAAATTCACATTAGAAATATTGTCATTTAGAGCATTTTCAATAAGTAATGTAGAGATGGAGATTGAAGAAAAATCCAGACCATTAGAACACACACATTAGAAAAGCGAATGAATAGAAAAAAACATTTAAAAGCGAATGAATCGAAATAGAAGATTTAAATAAAATAAAAAATGCAGGTTAAAATGGAAACAGAAAAGTCTTCAGACTTATACCACTACTATAAACTAATTTACTCTTCTCCTTTTACATTCTCTTTGTTTTTATTCATTTTTCATTTCTAAATCTTGTTAATGATTTCAGTATGTGTTTGATCTCCCCCTTCCATCCTAACATGGGACGTCCCGTGCTGGCAGGAGGCTGACGGAGGGTGTGTGTGTTGTGTGTGTTTGGCCTCCAGCAGAGAGAGAGAGAGAGAGAGAGAGAGAGAGAGAGAGAGAGAGAGAGAGGAGAGAGAGAGAGAGAGAGAGAGAGAGAGAGAGAGAGAGAGAGAGAGAGAGAGAGAGAGAGAGAGAGAGAGAGAGAGAGAGAGAGAGAGAGAGAGAGAGAGAGAGAGAGAGAGAGAGAGAGAGAGAGAGAGAGAGAGAGAGAGAGAGAGAGCTGGAGTCTGGCTGGCTATGGGACGGGGGTCACTCACTCCAGGTCACAGGTCAGACACAAACCAGGTCCCACCAAGAGAAGGCTGATTACCATGATGTATTGTTCCCGGGACCCTGCTGTTTAGACTGGCGCCCCGCCTTCACTTTCACTATGAGGGACACAGGCTGCGGGACCCCCAACATCTAAAACCTGCTGAGACCTGGGGTGAGTGACTATCATGTCTCTGATGGGGGGGTGGGGGGGGGCGTCTCCGAATAAGAATTTAGTCGAATCTGATTGGTCCAATCTTGCCTATAGTCGACTCATCATGGAATAATTTTTTTTACACCACATTAAGTTTCTCTTTTATTGTAACTGACCAATTGTCTCTTATGGGACATTTCTCGACATAATGAAAAAAAATCTTCCTCATCTGATTTTTTTCTCTCCTGTGACCCTAAAACTCTTCTGTACTTTAGTGTGTAGTGTAGTAAGAAGAAAGAGTATGTGATTTGGAACGCAGGGACACTTAGGAATAATATATTCCATTTCAAGTCTGTGAAATGCCAATACATTCTACACACTGCAGCTTTAAGGGATTGTAGCGATAATCTTTTAGTAATTTAGACCTTTGCTTATAGGCATAGATAGTTACAGCAACAAATTAAACTGAATACCTTCATATCCTTTAACCAATTTAAACAAACTATTTTAAATCTGCCAAACTCTACCTGTAACTGTTTTAATTAGGCTATATTGTACTTTCACCCATTTAATTTTAATTGCTGCCACTTAATCTTCACCACTGTGTAAATGTTTCAATTGTTTTTCTCTTCACCTGTTGTTGTGCATTGAATATTGTTTATGTATTGTTGTTTTTCCTTTGAATTTGTTTGAACTCGACGTCATTGAAAATGAGGGTCACCCCTCAATTGGTCTCTCGAGGATAAATAAAAGTTAAATGAAAAAAATGAAAATATAAAAGCTTATAGGTCAAAGTATTTTAGTTGGAGGAAACACGCCATCTAGCGAGCGATACATGTCACTGCAGCAGGTATTTAAGAAGTAAATAAATTGATGCGAAAGTTTTGTTGTCACTGTTAAATTGAAGGTATACAGGTCTATAAAAACTATTTTGGTTAGAGTGTCAAGAAATTCAAGACCATTCATGATTTCGATTTTGGTAATTTTGAAAGATAGGCAAAAATAAATTAAAAATCTAAATTTGGTTTCTTTACTCTCGAACCAAAGTTTTTCTAAAGACACACACACACACACACACACACACACACACACACACACACACACACACACACACACACACACACACACACACACACACACACACACACACACACACACATACTTACCTTCAATATTTAGAAGTGAAACACACACTTCAACTTGCAATGAATGAGTGTCCAGGGCTGGCAACCCACTATTTTGGTTTGCTGTGAATATCACCACACAGAATTTGAAGTCAGAGTATATTGATTGTATAAAAATGGATTTGGGGCTTAAACTTTTCATATAACATCAGCAAAAACAATTACAAAGTTACTCTGATAATAACACAGGCCGTGGGGCTGTGAGTGAAGTGCACACACACACACACACACACACACACACACACACACACACACACACACACACACACACACACACACACACACACACACACACACACACACACACACACACTCACACACACACACACACACACACACACACACACACACACACACACATCTCAGGTTTCACCAGTCACGGCAAGTGTAGTGTAGTAGCTTTTAAACCTACTGCACTCAACCTCAAAGTGTGGAGTATATCTGGTTCCTGTCTCACTCTTGATTTGTTCTTTTAAACACACACACACACACACACACACACACACACACACACACACACAACACACACACACACACACACACACACACACACACACACACACACACACACTCAATCACACACCACACACACTCAATCCACACACACACACACACACACACACTCTCTCTCTCTCTCTCTCTCTCTCACACACACACTCACACACACACACACTCACTCTTCCACTCTCTCTCTCACACACACACTTTCACTCTCTCTCTCTCTCTCTCTCTCACACACACACACACACACACACACACACACACACACACACACACACACACACAACACACACACACACACACGCACACACACACACTTGAACAAGAGGAGAGTGTTAGAGTGTTGGGTCAGGTGCGTTGCGGGGGGTGTCCCTGCCTGTTTAGCAGTTAAGTGGCCGTAATGCATTTAGTGTAAAGTGAGTGGGATTGGGGGGCTTAGCCGCAGCTCTCTCCCATCTCATTCTTAGGAAGTGCTAAGAGGTGCTAATGCTAGCCGGATTTATGATGGCTCTCATTGACAAACGACTCCACTTCACTCTCAGTCTAGACACATTCATCTGTCTGCCTCCTCCACACTGTCGCTGCCTTTAACACAAGCTGAGACTTTCACACTATGAACTTTTTTTTATCTATCTATCTATCTATCTATCTATCTATCTATCTATCTATCTATCTATCTATCTATCTATCTATCTATCTATCTATCTATCTATCTATCTATCTATCTATCTATCTATCTATCTATCTATCTATCTATCTATCTATCTATCTATCTATCTATCTATCTATCTATCTATCTATCCAGCAGTGTCTACTAGAACTTTTTTTTTTTAAGATATTTTTTGGCATTTTTTTTTATGCTTTATTGACAGTGCAGAGAGACAGAGGTGAAATGGGGCAGAGAGGGGAGTGACATGCAGAGAACGACCGCGGGCTGGAATCGAACCCGGGTCCGCTGCTGGCCGAGGCCCATGGGGGGACGCCCTACCAACTGAGCTAAAGGCGCTCCATATTTCTAGTCTAAATCTAACACCTTTCCCAAGATTTAAAGGTGGAGTCAGCAAATCTGGAGAACGCTTGATGTCAAAATCAACATTTTGTCAAAAATCAGTGAATATCTCCTCACGGTCTGTACTGTTTGTGTGCTGGAAAAAAATATCTAGTGTTAATACACAGCCTAGGCTCTGTAAACTTGTATGTAAACAAAGGGCCCTGCACCATACCTATAGCAAAGTACTTGTTTACATAGCCTAGGATATATGTATTAACCCTGGATTTGCTTCCTCCAGCGCACACAGTACAGACAGGTAGCGGATATTGAGGAGATATTCACTGATTTTGACAAAAAGTTGATTTTGACAACATGTGTCCTCCAGAATTGCTAACTCCACCCCTGCGTTCCAATTCACATACTCTTTCTTTTTACTACACTACATACTAAAGTACAGAAGAGTTTTAGTCTTTTTGCTACACTACATACTAAAGTACAGAAGAGTTTTAGTCTTTTTGCTACACTACATACTAAAGTACAGAAGAGTTTTAGGGCCACAGGAGAGAGAAAAAAATCAGATTTTCAGGAAGATTTTTTTATCATTATGTCGAGAAATGTCAAGAATAAAGACAAATACTCTGCTATTGGAGTTAGTGGGGCATTTATGTATTTTCAGCATACTACAGTTGACGTGCAAGTATTGGGACATCCTAAATCTTTTTCTGGCATACTAAATAGTAGGGAAGTATGGGGATTGTGGAACACAGGGCACCTTTAAACCTCAGTCTCTCTCACTTCCTCTCTCTGATGTCTCTTGAAGGCGCCTTACGAAACCAGCCACCCCTAGAAGTTGTGCGGTCGCTGTACTTATGTACTTGCCCTACATTTGTGAAAACACGCCCATCCTACGGTGAATTAACAGTCACTTAGAGAGAGAGAGAGACAGAGAGAGAGAGAGAGAGAGAGAGGAGAGAGAGAGGAGAGAGACAGGAGAGAGAGAGAGAGAGAGACAGAGACTGCAGGGGTGTGGAAGATGTCTAGAGAACCCGCTCACTCATGTGTGCCCGCGTCTGCGTTTGTGCGTGTGTGTGTGTGTGTGTGGAGCATTTTCACTGATTTATGAGTCCACAAGTCAAACACATTACAGCCCTGAAATGTGTACAGTAAATATATAAATGCTGAGCTTGTGTGTGTGTGTGTGTGTGTGTGTGTGTGTGTGTGTGTGTGTGTGTGTGTGTGTGTGTGTGTGTGTGTGTGTGTGTGGGTTTGTGTTTGTTGCCTACTGTACTTTGTTGTATGTGCAACAGTGCATATGTAAGATTGCGTGCTTAGAGAGGCTGTATACTCTTCACAAACGTGTTTATATGTGTGTGACTGTACGCTCGGGGCTAGGGCTGTTTGTGTGTGTGTGTGTGTGGTGTGGTGTGGGGTGTGTGTGTGTGTGTGTGTGTGTGTGTGTGTGTGTGTGTGTGTGTGTGTGTGTGTGTGTGTGTGTGTGTGTGTGTGTGTGTGTGTGTGTGTGTGTGTGTGTGTGTGTGCGAACGTGTGCGCGCCGCTACACGTACAGCTTATGTAACGCCCGGGCATGTTCTAACTCCAATGCGCCTTCTATGTGTGTAGATACTTGCTCGTATGCGCATGCCCAGTCGTGTGTGTGTGTGTGTGTGTGTGTGTGTGTGTGTGTGTGTGTGTGTGTGTGTGTGTGTGTGTGTGTGTGTGTGTGTGTGTGTGTGTGTGTGTGTGTGTGTGTGTGTGTGTGTGTGTGTGTGTGTGTGTGTGTGTCAGGCAGACTGCAGCTTTGTATCATCATTGACCAAACTGGCCATCTGTGCCTGTGAGCTATAGATACAGCGAGTCGCACTGCCATCAACACATGATCACTGCCTTATGAAATCACAGTGTGATGCCACGGTATTGTGTGTGTGTGTGTGTGTGTGTGTGTGTGTGTGTGTGTGTGTGTGTGTGTGTGTGTGTGTGTGTGTGTGTGTGTGTGTGTGTGTGTGTGTGTGTGTGTGTGTGTGTGTGTGTGTGTGTGTGTGTGTGTGTGTGTGTGTGTGTGTGTGTGTGTGTGTGTTGTGTGTGTGTGTGTGTGTATGTGTGTGTGTGTGTGTGTGTGTATGGGTCGCTCTCTGAGGAACCCTAACGTCGTTTGCACCAATTTACTCACTGGGGTTTCACTCTTCCTGTTTGGCCGAGCTGATGGCAACAAGCATAATGACCTCACCACATCACTCGGCCATTGGCCCCCAGTCCCGGGACCTCTCGGCCAATCACACGCGGCTCTGGTGACGTGTAGCCTCCAGCGGCCGCTCTGATTGGATGAGGAGGCGGGACCTAAGGATGCTGTGCTTCTCTGAGTGCCTGTGATTAGCTGGGAGGAAAAGAGAGAGAGAGAGAGAGAGAGAGAGAGAGGAGAGAGAGAGAGAGAGAGAGAGAGAGAGAGAGAGAGAGAGAGAGAGAGAGAGGAAAGGGAGAGAGTGAGAGAGAGAGAGAGAGAGAGAGAGAGAGAAAGAGAGAGGGAAAGGGAGAGAGTGAGAGTGAGTGAGTTTGTGAGAGGGGTGGAGAGAAAGCATGAGAATTTGGGAGTTGGTGTTCTTTGCAATTTCTTTAAAACTACACTCAACCTGTGGCTCACGTGGATTTTCGGCTAGTGGTGGAGACACTGTAAAGCACATAACAGATGAACAGGTGTCACTCACACACACACAGACTGTATTGTGTCGCTCATTGATAATACCTAGATTTATAAGTGTGAGCTGAAACTATCTGTGCATGCAGCATCTTGCAACGTGACATATTGATGTATATTAAAGTTGATAATAATGTGATGTCAGTGGTTGTTAGTGTAGCTTCGACCTACTGAAACGAAGTCCAAAGACGCAGCAGTGCCTACTACATCCCCTTTGTCCAAGCCTGCTATCCATATCTGTATAGACAATGAAGAGTGGATGAAAAAGAGGGAAAAGAAAGAAGGGACGCTCTCATTCCTTTCCTGCGTGCCTGTATATAAGTCCCAGACATGCCCACAGTGGAGCACTATTGGCTCCCCTCGCCTCGCTCTTCCAACAGCTGTTCTGTGTTTTCCCACACGCTGATTGGCTGCGTCGCGCCGTCAGTCAAATACACTTTGACGCGAAACCCCGCCCCTTTAACCCTTCCATGGAATCCTATTGGCTACTGTACCCGTTCGTGCTCCGCCATTGGTCGGTCGGGCTGGTTGTCAAGGCTTCGGGGGCTTCATTCACCATTTTGCGACTGTAGTGTAGAATGTACAGGGCAGTAGTTTTTCCTCCTTTTAAGTTGCTTTGCCGGAGAAACATGAACGGACGCTAATTGGCAGCAGCGGACTACCGGCCCTCCTGTCCTATTTCACCCGGCGGACTCGACACGGACTCGCCCTGGGGTGCTATATTAGCGCTGGTGAGTATATTAGCTGCCCACAAATCTTTCTCCTGCAGCACTGCAGTGGGGCTTGTTGTGCTTTTGTGAATCTGCTATCGTTGTATCCATGTTTACCGAGGCCCTTAAACTGTATTTTAAAGCGTATTTTCCGATATGTGGGTGTCTCACGGAGAGGAGCAGAGGGCGGATTGGGTGTCTTCTTCGGGGGAGAAAAAGGGAGCGGTGCGGATAGGCATAGTGAGCTTGAAACTTTTCCACTAGAAATAAATTCAACGCCATAACTGCCGCTGGACTTCCTAGAACAACTGTTATGTTGTCGTTGCTTTGTACGAAAACCCAGAAAACTCCTCTCGCGCTATTCCTCGTCCTCGTAGCTCGCATTTCTTCCTCTTTCCCGTGAACCAACGTGGCTGTTTGAATAAAAAAAAATGTTTTTTTTAGAGGGTCTGGAGTAGAGGAGGGCCTTCTCCCTCGGCTGTAGTTTGTTTTGTGGCCACATATTTACACTTTTCTCGCGCTTATAACACGGTTGCTAAGGGGCAAATGACAACGGGGGTCAGTGCAAAGTTATCCGGGAAGCTTTGGCGATATTTTCAGACGACTGTCACACTCGGATGGGCTAAAACTAGGCGACTTTAGTTCGCTGTTTGTGTTGTGTGTGTGTGACTGTGGAAGTGGATTGACAAAGTTAACGTGTTCATCTACTCGGGACAATACTCGGTGCCGTGTGTCGTAGTGCCTACGGGCCGTATTATGTGGTATTAAGGGTCCATTACTCGCGTTAAACCGGTTATTTTCCGGTGACAGTAGCTCAAAGGATTTCCAAGCGGCCTTGTGTGTGTAGCAGAGGCCTGGCTGGTCGCTGCACGCCACGGCCTGCTGTGTTTGCGTGTGTGTGTGTGTGTGTGTGTGTGTGTGTGTGTGTGTGTGTGTGTGTGTGTGTGTGTGTGTGTGTGTGTGTGTGTGTGTGTGTGTGTGTGTGTGTGTGTGTGTGTGTGTGTGTGTGTGTGTGTGTGTGTGTGTGTGTGTGTGTGTGTGTGTGTGTGTGTGTGTTGTCGTGGAGTAAAACTGGTAGTAATCGCGGTACTACGAGGGCTTGACACATACGCGGTACTATCCCTGCTTAACCAGAGGTGACGACATCCCCTTTAGTAGTTTGCATTTTGTGTGCTTTGGGCCCTTTTTCGAGATAAAGTTAAGCGCCTGTGTGTTATCTATGTCAGGATTATGATTATGTCAACATATTTAGCCGATACTCTCTCTGCTGGCCTGGCGTTTAGAAAGCACGTAGTAGTAATCTATCTATCAGACACTTCTAAATAAGTGTTCTGCAAGTGGCAAAACTTGTAATTGTCTTG
Organism: Ammodytes dubius; assembly: GCA_026122265.1. Lineage (NCBI taxonomy): Eukaryota > Metazoa > Chordata > Actinopteri > Uranoscopiformes > Ammodytidae > Ammodytes > Ammodytes dubius. Next base: position 25,240,118 of record CM047520.1, on the reverse strand, counting down.
CAGTTTGTTAGTGTGCGCCAGAAATATTAAACAATACGAATGATTTAGCAACACCAGAGGCGGTTCAAACCATTCCCACAAGGGACTTATAAAAGTTATCTCTAGACAGTGTAGCCTACACCCAGGTGAAAGTAAATGATAGTGAATGTTATGGATGGTAATGTTTAGCAAACATCTGTGGAGAGAACATGCACTTTTACATGCATTAGACCAATGTGTTACCAGCTTAAACATTATCGAGTTACTTCACTTACTTCATGTTATAACATTTAGCTTGAGCCGTTAGTAGTTTGTTGGAGTTGTTTTACACAGCATTTATAACATTATCTAAACATACAAAAGAATTGTGCTAAGACAACATTTACAACAACAATTCGGTCTTCGACAAGGTGTAATTGATTACAGTAACCCAATGGCCCTTATCTAGTTTGGTCAAATTACATGACCAGGAGGGTTATAACACAAATAAAATGTATATATTTAGGTTCTGAACTACTTCTAAAAACTGTACAGCAATCCAAAGACAGCTACATATGTTCATAGAAATTGATCCTCACTGAATAAATGGTTACAAGATGATCACCAGATATATTTTTCTTTCAGGCCAGTCGTGTGGTCGAGAAAGTGATAAACCCACAACCTAAACCTGGACAGTCGCGTTAGCTTAACTTCATTATTCTTCCAGAAAAAGCGAGTGGTTTGTGTTTGTGTCACCTCACATGACTCGTATCAGCTCCATTCCTTTCCGCCCTTCTGTCACCTTTTACTGTGTATTCACGTCAACCTAAGAGGATCTTATACGCTATTCTACAAATTAAACCTGTGGTCGGTTCTCTGCATGTCATTCCCCTTTGCCCCATTTCAACCCTGTCTCCCAAACTGTCTAAAGCGAAAAACTCAAATATGAATAAATCTTTAAAGACCTACTTCACCGGTGGGAATATGAAGGTGTGTTGAACTCTGAGATCCTATGTAGTATAAATGTGCAACAAGTTTGGAAATCGGTTCATCCTAGCCTGAGAAAAGGCAGAAAGAGTGTTTTATGGTCTCACTGTCTAACCCTACATTTTACCATGTTTGACATCACACATGGGAAAATGTAGGGTTAGTATTAACAGGACAGCTGGGCCAAGGGAAGACTGAGGGAAGAAAAACCTCATTCATTATATTATAATAGCGATTTTATAATGATAGAACGCCGTTTCCATATGGGTGAAGTATTCCTTTTAACATGTGCCCTCTCTGTAGTGTACACCTAATGCACAGGCCTACTATAGCTGCCATAGTAGTAGTCAGTAGTCCATATTTCACAGGAGGGAGTGTGAGTTGCGTCAGTATTTCTTTAGGCTGTTATCATTAGGCCCATGACTCTCACGCCAGCTGTTGTACACACTACTAGACTAGTGCACTACTGAGTAAACACACGTAGCATACCTCTACCATGACCAAGTAAGGCGGCTGCCAAATTATTTTATGGTTCTTGCTCATGCGGTTGGGTTGTCTGTCTGTACATATACTAAATAAGGGATTTACATACAGCACAGAGATGGCTGTCTCCTATTCGCTATCAACTATCACATAGATGTTCACTGTGTGTGTGTGTGTGTGTGTGTGTGTGTGTGTGTGTGTGTGTGTGTGTGGTGTGTGTGTGTGTGTGTGGTGTGGTGTGTGTGTGTGATGTGTGTGTGTGTGTGTGTGTGTGTGTGTGTTTGTGTTTGTGTGTGTGTGTGTGCCTTGAGACAGCGGCAGCATCATCTCTGAAAATGGATCTCTCTCTCTCTCTCTCTCTCTCTCTCTCTCTCTCTCTCTCCGATATGATGATGTGGTCGTCAGATATTAGAAGGACTTGAATGAAATGAATGCGAGCTTTCACAGACACACAGGTAGGGCTGCTCGATCAGGGAAAAACAATCCCTGTGTTCAAATCACATACTCTTTCTTTTTATACACTACATACTAAAGTACAGAAGAGTTTTAGTCTTTTTACTACACTACATACTAAAGTACAGAAGAGTTTTAGGGCCACAGGAGAGAGAAAAAAAAAATCATATAAGGAAGATTTTATTTTCATAATGTCGAGAAATGTCAAGAATAAAGACGAATACTCCAAAATGCTATTGGAGTTAGTGGGGCATTTATGTATTTTCAGCATACTACAATTGACGTGCATGCATTGGGACATCCTAAATCTTTTTCTGGCATACTAAATAGTAGGGAAGTATGGGATTGGAACGCAGGGAATGTATCGCGATCATTTTGATTGATATGAGATCACGATCATTTAACACAGTAATTACATTGACTTACATTGACTGAAACAACATGCATTTAGTACAGTGGTGTTCCTTGAAAATTAATATAGTCGTATGTAAAATGTAAACATGGCTCAAAGGCTCAAAGGCTTGAGCTGACTTAAAAAAAACATTATCTAATTATATTATATAGTCGATAAACTAATTTTCATAATTGTTGGAAGTCAAAATTGTAATTGTGATTAAAATTCAATGAATTGCACTACACAGCCCTACAAACGGGTAGACAAAGTGGCAAAAGGGAAACGAAAGAAACAGAGACACAGAGAGAGACAAAGAGAGAGAGAGAGAGAAGAGAGAGAGAGAAAGAGAAAAGAGAAAAGACTAGTGGGAGGACAGGCAGACATGTAAAGGTACCAGGCAGCAGTCACTGACAAGAAGACATGCCTAGTGATGGTTGCTAGACATCGATGCAGATCATTTTGACAGAAAATATCACAGTTGGGATGAGATATATTTCGTAAAAAGATGACAAAGAAAGCAAAGCATATAGTGGGCGTTGTGATTTCCTTATACTCTTATACACTTGTTGTTACCGTTGTTCTGCTACTATAGTATCTGTGGGGACTTCTTGTATTGGAAGAAATGAAGCGGCTAGGACCCGATGGCAAGTCCCGCGCGAATCACAGCCACACACACACGCACACACACACACACACACACACACACACACACACACACACAACACACACACACACACAACAAAGCAGTTTAATAAAAAAAACTCTCAACAAGTCAGCAAAAATCAATCTGTTTTACTTTGTAAGCGTCGGGGGCAAAGCTGTGAATGAGCCCGGTGTGGTGAAGCAGATATATTCTGAATGGCGGACGCCGGACCAGCTAAAGACTGATACCGAATGTGTGTGTCTGCTGCTGTGGAATAACAATCATTCGCCACGACTCTCTCGGCCTTTTTATACTCCGTGTTTGTGTGTTTTTTATGTCTTTGAGTCTTATTATGGTGTTTTTTTTATGTTGTTATAGACAATAAAGTTTTTTTTTTTTTTTTTTTTTTAATCAATTGACTTTATAGACGGATAGATAGATAGATAGATAGATAGATAGATAGATAGATAGATAGATAGATAGATAGATAGATAGATAATAGATAGATAGATAGATAGAGACTTAAGTGGCGGGCGTGGATGGAACGAGAGATACGAGAGGTAGTAATCGATATTGGAGAGACAGAGTAGAGAGGAGAGAACGCAGGCGATGGCATCAGGTATAAGAATGGACGTGTAATAGTAGCAAAGAGAGAGAGAGGAGAGAAAGAGAGAGATAGATAGAGAGAGAGAGAGAGAGGAGAGAGAGAAGAGAGAGGAGAGAGAGAGGAGAGAGAGAGGAAGAGAGAGAGAGAGAGAGAGAGAGAGAGAGAGAGAGAGAGGGAGGAATAAAGTAACGGGAAGTTAGGTAATGGTCTTCCACAGGAAATGGAGTTTGTAGGGGCGGATTGACTCGGCTTTGAAATACATAGATAAAGGTCGCCACAGAGAGAGAGAGAGAGGGAGGAGAGAGAGAGAGAGAGAGAGAGAGAGGGAGGGTAGAGAGAGAGAGAGAGAAGAGGAGAGGGGAGAGAGAGAGAGGCAGAGAGAGAAAGGGAGGGTTTCAGTATGCGAGCGAAGAAGGAATTCCCCGCTCTACTGCCCGGCCAAGATTGTAGTGTGTGTGTGTGTGTGTGTGTGTGTGTGTGTGTGTGTGTGTGTGTGTGTGTGTGTGTGTGTGTGTGTGTGATGTGAGGATGCATGCAGAAAGGCTTGTCTGGGCAAATTGCAAAGTGCCTCTCACTATTTCCATGCTGTGTTGTAAGTCTTAAATGGTGTTTACCCTACAATATGGCCACCAGTTTTTATTATGTACTTGATATGGATGCAGGCCTTCTGTATTGTGAGTAGAACCTGTTATGTAATGACTTAATGTGTGATGAATTTGTAGATGAGTCATACTCATTACTATACTCTTGTAGGATTGGGGACTAATGTAGCATGGAATATGTGTCTTAAAATTAATGCTTAACTTAATTTTTTTTCACTCTTTGTACGTGTGATTCCTGGGGTCACAAACCTCGCTTTGCTGTGCTTTTATTTTTGAAAAACTTAACATTGCGTTTACTGATTTCATAGATGGTTTGATTGTGATTCAGTCAGTTACTCTTTCTGTCAAAGCATATGCAGTTTATTAGCTATGCTGCGTGGTGAATAGGCTATGTGCATGTCTGAATGTGTTTGCCACTTGAGTAAACCCCACTCCCTGTTGCCTCTCTTTCAGAGCCTCTGGAATAAGGGCGGCAAGTGTCGGAAGTCTCGCGACGAAGACAAGAAGACAGGATGAGAGAGAGAGGCCCCGGCAGGAGAGGAAAATAGAGAGAATAGAGAGGAGGGGGGAAACGAGAGAGGAACGCCAAAGAGAATCTCTGGGATAAATAAATAAAAAGACTTGTTTGGAGAAAAAAGGCGAGATAGATGAAAAGATGAAGCCATAAAGAAGCAGGGCCGGCGCTCCCCGCCCTCGACCCGGGCCAAAGGGGGGAAGCGTCGCGGCCCGGGGGACGACGGAGGGGACAAGAGAGACTCGGACGAGAACATGGACGGAAGCCGAACACCCTTCTCTTTGTTTTCCTCTAACTCTCACTCGGACTCTGAGCCAATCAGAGCCCGGGACACTTCAGAAGGGGAGGGGCTTGGGCTGGGGCTGGCGGAGACACCGGTTTCGCTCGTGATGGATTCTGGGAAATTATCGACGTCTTCCTCGGACGACAGATCGGTGCGGTCGGCCGCGAGCGAAGGCAGCGTCCACGACAGCGGCGCCAGCAGCTGCAGCAACAGCAGCACGCCGACCGCCGCCAACAGCCCCAACCCGACCTCCTCCAACCGCAAAACCGCCACCTTCAAGGCCCGCGTCCCCAAGAAGAAGTACACCTCGGAACACTGCTCCTCGTCCAATACTGCTCCTACTGCTACTACTGGTAACCATAGCAGCAACCCTTCCTCCAGCACGCCCCCTCCTCCTCCTCTTCCTCTCAGCGTCATCAGCCAAGGTTCCACGGGCTCAGGGAGCGACGTCATTGTCTCGCACGCCGAAGGAAGTCAGAGTCGGAGCTTGCTGGAAGACTTCCACAGTAGGACCATCAGCAGGGAGGGGCGTCCGGAAAACAGCTCCCCGGGACCCCCCACCCTTTCCCTGGTCGGGGAGAGGGAGAGGGAGAGGGAGAGCTCTGGAAGGAAAGAGTTTGTTCGGGAGGCAGAGCGCGTGTCACCCAGCCCCCTGCCCCGCTGCTCCTCAACAGACACTGCCAGCGAGCATTCGGCCGACCTGGAGGTAGTGGCCGACTCACACGCCCCCACACAGATGTCCGCACAAGCAGCGCCCGGCCTGCCCGACGCGCTGTCCGACGCCCTGGCCAAAGGCATGAAGAACCAGCGTGTGCTCGCCCGCCAGCTCAGGGGAACGAGTGACGAGGAGGAAGGAGGGAGTGATTTCGGGAGTTCAGACTTGGTGTTTCGAGCCGGCGTCGTCCGTAAGGTCAGCGGTGAATTCGGAAGCCTTGAGGTGCAACTGAACGGGGAAAAGACGCTGTGTCGTTACCCGTATCAACACGACAGCCCCCCGGGAGTGGTGGACATTATCTTAGATGCCGCGCCTCCTGGGGTCCATCCCATACCCGTCGGGACCCGCGTCTGCGTCCCGTTCGGCCACGAAGAGGGCAGCGAGGGCCAGTGGTACAGGGAAGGCGTGGTGACCCAGGTGGACACGCACCCCGCTGTGGCCAACCGCTACCGCGTCCTGCTGTCGGAGGAAAGATCTCAATCTGCGGACGAGGAAGGGGCTACGCAGGCGTGTGTGGGTGCCCGGCAAACACTGCGGCTCCTGGTGCCTCCGTGGGACCTGGACCTGCCCTCTGGAGGGGGTCAGGACATAGAGGAGGGCGTCCCGGACAAGGACAGAGAGCGGGAGGACCGGGAGGAGATCGACGTAGAAGTCTGTCGGTTGAGTCGGGGAATGACTCAACCCGACATGGGGTCAGCGCTGGGCAGAGGCAATCCTTACCCGGGCATGGTCCCCGTTTCCTCGACAACAGGTCATAGCATTCCCTCCCCGGTAACTCCGGTAGCATCGGTGCTCAGCCTTGCCCCGGGGCGCGAGTGGGACATGGAGAAAGAATTGGAACGGGAGAGGGACCTCCAACGGACTCAGGATCGAGAGAGAGAACGGGAGCGGGAGAGGGAGAACAACGCAATACAGCAGCATCATCAACTGCAGCAACAGCATCTCCACCCGTACCTGCCACTCACCCCCGAAGAGGACATGGAGGTGTCCCGCTTCAGCATGGTCCCGATGGGCACGCTCATACCTGGGGGCAAACCAACCATGGTGATCCCCCAACAGCACCGCCACATCGTCTCTAAGCCCCCGCCTGGCTACCTCAACCCCCACCCACACCTGTCTGTGGTGCGGGGCATCGGGATCCCCTCTGCACACCTGGCCTTGAACCCACACCCCCCTCCCTCCCCTGTCCTACTAGGCCTCGACCCGGCAACAGCTG
>CM047520.1:25223263-25225763 GCA_026122265.1 Ammodytes dubius | reverse complement strand
AAGATGAAGCTAATATATAATATGACACTGATATATATATAAGGTGCATCAAATCATATGTCACATTATCATTGTTAGTTTTGGTCTTTTCATGGATTTTGTTGACATTAAAGGTGCTACGAGGAACTTTTAAATATTTCTGAGACAGTTGAATTTTTCCTCTGATGATCATACATGACATGTAACAGCAAACAAGACCATCAGTGCAAAGAATGCTATTTTTTATATAGTTTTTCTTGATGCCTTTGTCATGGGTATACACTCACCCAGGAACAACAGCTGGCGTGGTAAAAACACTACCGCTTTTTTATCCAAAGGGGGTGAGAGAATTAACACAAACTGAAAGTTCCTCGGAGCACTTTAAAAAAATATATAAACATTTAGAAAATATAGAATATCCTTCAAAATTGGGCTACAATGTCGGCTACTACAGGTTTATTTTTACGGATTTTCTTTTGATTGTTTAGTTTTTAGTTTTAGTTTTATTTATTTTGCACAATTAAAAAAAGAAACATACACAAAGAATGGCAAAGAATACAAATAATATACAGTGCAGGGAGAGGCAGAAAACCCGATGGGCTTATTTGAAGCCTCCACCTAAATAATGTTAAAATTTCACAAAGTTATAAGGAAACACAAAATAAACATACAAAAAATCTAAAAAATGTAACCTTTACAGGGTGATATTTGGTTGAGGCCTTGGTGGAAAAGGACGGCGAGCCAAGTGGTAGCAATTATGTGTAGTTAGTTTGACCACAAATGTGGGCGGAAAGACTGTTGACTTTGCACTTCCACTGGGTGACATTCTGACTCTCTGTAGTTTCAATAACACATGACAGTGTTAATACAGCGTTGGCTCTATGAACGTTTCCTGTTTCAGTGTAGCATTGCCATCGGTGTATGAATGGGTGAATGTGGTAAGAAATGTAAAGCGCTTTGGGGCTGAGAAAATCGGCTAGAAGGCGCTATATAAGTCAAGTCCATTTACCATTTAGCATTGAGCATAAAGAATGAATAAATTGAGCATGGACTCACTTTTGTTGCATTGGCCTTTAACACAAGTTGAGACTTTGACACTCCTTTGTTTTCATGTATCTTATATGTTGTTTTGTATTGTATCTTGTAACAGCACTTTGGTCAACTGATGCTGTTTTTAAATGTGCTGTAGAAATAATTTAGACTTTTACTTGGACTATAAACACTTTTCCAGTCCTATACCCTTTCTTTCTACGTTTTCAATTAAATAATAAATTAAGAGTTTGACCAATAAATCGGATATTTGTTTTTTGCTAAAATATTGGTCCTATTTCATATATGCTGATAAGTAACAACACATTGCAGGAGAGTAATGAGCTAAACATGGATGCTTAGTTATTAATGGTAAGCTCATGCCTATTAAATGCTTCTTTAGTATTACCTAAGCCTTAAACACCTACTTCACCAGTGGAAATATGAAGGTGTATTGAACTCTGAGATCTTATGTAGTATAAATGTGCAAACATTTTAGAAATCGGTTCATCCTAGCCTGAGAAAAGGCAGAAAGAGGGTTTTATGGTCTCACTGTCTAACCCTACATTTTCCTATGTGTGACTGTAACATCACATATGGGAAAATGTAGGGTTAGTATTAACAGGAAAGCTGGGCCAAGGGAAGACTGAGGGAAGAAAAACCTCATTCATTTTATTATAATAGTGATTTTATAATGATAGAACGGCGGTTCCATATGGGTGAAGTATTCCTTTTAACCATTGATTAATGTACCCTTAATGTAAAGTGTTACCAAAATATTTTGTTATATGGTTTTTTTGAATGCCTTTATCATGGGTCCCTCAACCTGGAACTACTATAGCTGGCATAGTAAAACACTACAGCTTTTGTCCAAAGGGGGTGCAAGAATTAACAAAAACTGAAAGTTCCTCGGAGCAACTTTTAATACTAATTTGCTGTAGTACAGAAACATAATCCCACCTGATCTGTCTTTTTTTAAACATAAGAGAAAGCCGGCGAATATACCGCAGGCCCAGACTTTATATTCAGGGGACATTTTTGTTCTGTTGTCAGCATACGTCTGTCACTGGGACTATTTGTGGTGTTTCCAGAAAAACAACTTGTTGATGTGTAAAGCGTTTGTATAAGCATCACTTCCTCAGATTGAGTTCCTCCTGCACACAGCAGCGTACACTGCCAGTAAGTAGTAAAGGGTGCAAAGGTCAAGGCCCAATGATAATAGTCATGGGACACCAGTGTGTGTGTGGTGTGTGTGTGTGTGTGTATGGTGTGTGTGTGTGGTGTGTGTGTGTGTGTGTGTGTGTGTGTGTTTGCGTGTGTGTGTGTGTGTGTTTGTAAATAAACAGCACCAACAGTAGGCTACATCAGGAACCTATTTACACTTTCTTCTGTGTGTAGCTCGGCAGTGTCTGGATCTTTATTTTCAGATGAGCTACGGCTAACGGTTAGCTATAAATAAACCGTTTTAATACTTTATTATAAAATTATAAAT
>CM047520.1:25205763-25218263 GCA_026122265.1 Ammodytes dubius | reverse complement strand
GTCATAGTGACCGTATGGTGACATGAGGCCAGTCCACCAGCCAGCCACAGACAGCAGCCAGACAAACATTAATCTAATCCAGGGCAGCAATTTATATTTTTCCATAATTCACATAAATTCACTGACACACACGCACACACACACACACACGCACGCGCGCACACACACACACACACACACACACACACACACACACACACGCACACACACACACACGCACGCACACACACACACACACACACACACACACACACACACACACACACACACGCACACACACACACACACACACACACACACTATTGAAGTGAGATGTCACTCGCTCAGTTTATTTGTAGCCATAGACATTTGATCATTAAATCTGCTACGATGAACTTTAAAAAATGTCTCTCGTTTCTCCTCTGATGATCATGAATTACATGTAACAGCAAACAAGACCATCAGTGCAGAGAATGCTATTTTTACATAGTTTTTCTTAATGCCTTTGTCATGGGTATACGCTCACCAAGGCACTCCAGCTCGTGTAGTAAAAAACACTACCGCTTTTGTCCAAAAGGGGGTGCAAGAATGAACAGAAACTAAAAGTTCCTTGGAGCACCTTTAACATGCATCTACGTACATTTTTGATAATTAGCAAGCAGCAATATATTCCTATTTTTTTTTTTTTTTTTTTTAAACAATTTTTATTGGTGAGAAGCATGAATAAACAGACAGTTCAATACACAGGTCACCGTTTTTTTCACATTTTTCGTAGCCCCCCACCCCTAGAACGTACAATATATTCCTAATTTGATTTTAACTGGTAACTACTCAGGATTTTTTGGGCCTTTTCGTTAAATTTCAATGTTCATTTAAAAAAAATCCATGCTTTCATTTAGAGGGGAACAAAACTGCCTGTACAGTTACAGTTATGTTTTTAATATTCCAAATACTTCAAAAACAGAATAGTGTTGTTGTCAGCCGAGCTCCTCAGCCAACCTTCTGTCCTCTAGAAAGTATCCACATTTGTTTTGCTGCTAAATTTAAATGGAACAAACATAAAAAAAAAAAAAATTAATTAAAAAGAATCGTTTGACATGTAGTCTGTGTTCTTTCTGCGACTCAGTACGCACCAGATTGTGACCACAGATTATAACAGACACAGTTTCTCGGTTTTAGTTTCAAAATAGGTTTTAGTATCAGTAGCTGTGTATCTGTGTATCTGAATCTGATGGCAGTGGGGGCGGGACCTGATAAGCCTTCGGACGATAACACAAAGTAATATGTATGAATATGCAAAGAGAAAATTGTGTATTGTGTGTAATAGGGATGGGCATTTTAAGAAATTTCATTGATCGATCATCGGGAAAATTAACGAGCAATTATCGAGCAATCGTTATCTTTTTACATATTAAAAAAATGCCAACAGAACATCCAAAATACAGCGTTTTACCATAGACTGTTTACAAGAGGTTTTTACTCAATTACATCTTTATTCCAAGATCTTCTTGGCAAACAACAATCTATTAAGACAAGGCAACTTTTTAAAATAAAATAATAATAAAATGCGGCGCTGGTTAAATCCCGAGGCTATGATCGAGCCAACAAGGAGCCAATGCCTTGAAACACATATGCGCCTCCTAAGATGCTGGCAAAGACTGCATAAGGGCACGGCACGTTTCTCTGAGTGTTAAAGGACCTAACGTTACTTCATCTAATAAACAAAATGTGCAAATTAGTTCCCTGATGAAGGCGAAGTAGGAAAGCATCTACGCTAAAGTTAGCAGCTAATGCTAGCGGCGCTAACGTTGCGCTAACGTAACACTTAAACAGGGTCGGATGTAGGCTTCAATGTACAAGTGGTACATAATTCAGTTTGTTTAAGTGTTTTACTTATACAAGGTTTCACAATGCTTAATGAACTTAGTTATTTTCGGTTCTAAAGCTGTCCCATGGACCTGTCAGATGCCAAACTTCCACTTGACTTCTTCCTGTTGACATTACGGCAGCTCGCAGGATGCTGCCTGAGCATGTTCTGTTGTCTTATACTACTTCTAGTTAAGTATCTCCCCCTGCTGGTAGGATTAATTGCTGCCGATACAGTCTTTGGTACATAGTGAAACTCATTGCTGTGCTGCCGGACTCACACTGCGCAACACAACGGCTATATGATCGATAACAATTTCACGTGATCGACAATATTCTTAACGAGCAATGATCGAGCAATCGATTAATTATGCCCATCCCTAGACTGTGTAATTGTCCGGAAGAATAATAAATATATATATATTTTTTTTTTTAAATCGCCGACTTCAAAACTCCCAAGGATGTCTGTCTGTCTGTCTGTCTGGCTGGCTGGCTGGCTGCTACACTCGGTTTCAATGTTTCAGGGTCACTTTGTGTATATAACGATGGCGGCTTCGCAACACAGACGCACACACACACACACACACACACACAGACTGATGCGACGCCAGCACGAATAAGTAAACTTCAGTAAATCTCCCAATGTTGCAGTGATTATCTCACCTTTAATCTGGAGAGACTTTTGGCATTAAAGGTGCAGTGTGTAGAATTTTTTCAGATATTGAACACTGCGCCTTTAATAGGAGCACTGGAGACACAGCTCTATTTAATAGCTATTGACACATTGTGCACACACACACACACACACACACACACACACACACACACACACACACACACACACACACACACACACACACACACACACACACACACACACACCACACACACACACACACACACACACACACACACATGTTCAGGCCTGTTCACATGCACACAAATAGCGCACCTGATTTAACCCCAACCAGACACTCATGTAACTCCAATCTCATGATGGTGACTGTGACATTATCAGCCGATCACTGACTCTGTGTGTATCATAACTCTTTGTTGAGTTTTGCGTTATATATATAAATACACTCAAAACATTGTTTGAATGTATTGTAATTTTGCCTATTGTTTTATGATCATATTATTCATATGTAACTGTAATCCGGGCGTCATTGGAAAAGAGAGCTTTTCTCCGAATGGCCCAAACCTGAATAAATAAAGGTTATAATTGTCAGATCAGATCATCAGAGTAGACTAAACACTAAACACTAAACACACACAGTCACTTCCAGTAAATCTAGACCATTGTGTCTTGAATTCCTTCAGCCTTGGTACTTTCCTGATGTGAGAAATCTCCCCTGATTTCCCAGGTCTCTTTTGGACTCACACCCTGCATTCCAAAAATCACATACTCTTTCTTTTTACTACACTACATACTAAAGTACAGAAGAGTTTTAGTCTTTTTACTACACTACATACTAAAGTACAGAAGAGTTTTAGGGCCACAGACAGGAGAGAGAAAAAAAATCAGATAAGGAAGATTTTTTTTGTTCATTATGTCGAGAAATGTCAAGAATAACGACGAATTCTGCAAAATGCTATTGGAGTTAGTGGGGGCATTTATGTATTTTCAGCATACTACAATTGATCTGCATGTATTGGGACATCCTAAATCTTTTTCTGGCATACTAAATAGTAGAGAAGTATGGGGATTGGAACGCAGGGCACCTTTAAACCTCAGTCTCTCTCACTTCCTCTCTCTGATGTCTCTTGAAGGCGCCTTACGAAACCAGCCACCCCTAGAAGTTGTGCGGTCGCTGTACTTATGTACTTGCCCTACATTTGTGAAAACACGCCCATCCTACGGTGAATTAACAGTCACTTTTTCTGGCATACTAAATAGTAGGGAAGTATGGGAGTTGGAACGCAGGGCATGTCTCTTTTGGACTCAAAGAGTTTCCCTCTTCCTCTCTGTGTGATCGTAGGTTTTCCCCGGGTTTGGCCGGCGATGCGGCGCCCTCCTCTGGCTCCTTGAAGAGACGCACACAGTCGCTCAGCGCGCTGCCGAAGGACGGGGACAGGAAGGTCAGTGCACCACACACACACACACACACACACACACACACACACACACACACACACACACACACACACACACACACACACACACACACACACACACACACACACACACACACACACACAGAAGCTTCAGGAGGGGACAAGATAGAAAATACTGGAGATAGAATAAAGGTGCAGTCAGCCATTTTGGAGAACGCCTGTTTCGAATCACTTTTTGTCAAAATCGGTAAATATTTCCTCAGCTACCTGTTCGTACTTTGTGTGCGTGCGCTGAAAAAAAAATCCAGTGTTAATGGACAGCCTAGGCTCTGTAAACTGTATGTAAACAAAGGGGCCCACCGTAGCGAGCAATATGTTATGTTTACAGAGCCACTGGATTTTTCTTTTTAAGCGTACACACATTACAGACAGGTCACAAATCGTAACGACATTTTCACAAAAAGTGATTTTTTGACAACAAGTGTTCACCAGAATCACTGACTCACCCTTTTCTTTCTTTCAAAGGTTTTTTTTATTAAATCACAGAGTAGCAAAGCAACGGCAGTACAATGGATTATAAATTGTTTCCCCTTTTCCCCCCCCGAACATACCCCACCCATATCCCACCCTCACACCCAATTACAAACAACTGACTCCACCTTTTAACGTGTCATAATGAAATGTGATTCCTTAAAAATGTTCTATTCTACCCCTCCCCCCCCCACACACACACACACACACACACACACACACACACACACACACACACACACACACACACACACACCACACACACACACACACCCACCCCCACCCACCCACCCAGAGGGAGAAGGACCACATCCGGCGGCCCATGAATGCGTTTATGATCTTCAGTAAGCGGCACCGGGCGCTGGTGCACCAGAGACATCCCAACCAGGACAACCGCACGGTCAGTAAGATCCTGGGGGAGTGGTGGTACGCCCTGGGCCCCAACGAGAAGCAGCAGTACCATGACCTCGCCTTCCAGGTCAGACACACACACACACACACACACACACACACACAGGTTATACACACACACACACACAGGTCAAACACACACACACACACAGGTCAAACACACACACACACGCACGCAGACAGACAGACAGACAGACAGACAGACAGACAGACACACACACACACAGGTCAAACACACACACACACACACACACAGGTCAAACACACACACACACACACACAGGTTAAACACACACACACACACACACACACACACACACACACACACACAGGTTAAACACACACACACACACACACACACAGGTCAAACAAACACGCACGCACACACACACACACACACGCACACACACACACAGGTTAAACACACACACACACACACACACACACACAGGTCAAACACACACGCACGCACACACACACACACACACCGCACACACACACAGGTTAAACACACACACACACACACGCACGCACACAGACAGACAGCAGGGTTCGACATAACGTATAGCCCGATGGCCCGGGGCCAGTAAAATCATATGCAGGGCAAGTTGATTGGCCAGCCACTGGCCCGCCCGGGCCAGTGACTGGCCAATCACAGTTCAGTATCAATCTTTTTGTAGACTACATCATGGTTCATTGAAATGCGCGTTGAGAGTCGTAATGAAAGCAGTGTTTATTTAAGACTCAATATAATAAACCTAATATGAAATATAAAATATATTTTTTAATGAAAGGCCAGTGGACAAACGATGCGTAGGCGTTTTGACAGGTGGAGCAACAAGCGGGTGCACTCTCGCTCCGTTGGCAGAGCTGCCTACCGTCCGCCTGCGAGTCGACAAATCAATCGACTTACTTTGCCCCCTTTTTTTCTTCCCACAGCAGAGGTTGAGGTGCAGAAAATGATAACTGCGCTTTTCCTTTATCTGCCGCCGTAATGTTACAGTATTTGCATCAAAGCCCCAATGGTAATACAAATGAGAGGTGTTATTTAAACGCTGTGAATGCGTCTCCGGTGATTGTGTCGGTTGTAGACAGAAACGAACGGAGGGACTCCGCTCACTGTTCCTAGGCCTTTCACACCGCCGCAAAATCGGCGCTAGTTCTGGGCTAGTTCGGAGTTAGAGCCAGTGTTTTGGTTTCACACCGCCAGAAAGCCTGCTCCGGGCCGTAAAAACTGGTTCTTATCAAACCCCAGGACTGAGCAGGGTTTGATAAGAACCGCTTGCGCCAGCGGCCGGGGAGGGATTATCCTGACCAACCAGACCAACTCAAACCTCATGCCCGCCATATTTAAAAACACCGCTACTACGAGACGTAAACATAACATAATTACCGAACGTAGCGATCAAATTGACCGGCGAGAATACGCTGTATGGGTCCTGTTTGGTAAAGAAAGCAAAGCGAGAGCCAACACGTGTAAAAATAAGACGTATTCGCCGCTGTTGTTGTGCTAAAAGCTAGCGGTAGCTTTAGCATTAGCCACAAGAGCAGCGGCGTCGGGCGACGTACACACGTTTACAGTGACGTCATGACGTTGCTCTCTTGCCGGCTCCATGGCTGTCTCCGGTCGATGTGAAACCAACCGGTTCATAACTGGGAATAAGGCTGTAACCAGTTTTGAACTGACCCCAACACCAGCCTGGAACTGACTCTTGGTTCATTTTGGTGTGAAAGGCCATAGTCGCGCAGTTAGGCACCGTGTTTTCAGGCTCGAGACATTCAATCAGATCGCGGAAGTCTTTCCCATCGCTAACGGGGGTAATATCCCCGGTTATTATTTTAGCCACAAACCACAGTTCTTCTGCGCGGCGAGATCACACGGTGAAAAGCGTTTAACGTATGCTGCATATTTTGCACTGCATTGTTTTTTTATCAATAGTTTGAAAAAATGGTCCCACACCGGACTCTTATGTGAAGCTGACACTTTATGGAGAAGTGACGCTCCTGCAGCGCGCTCTCCCATTAAAAAAACGGCATAACCCACTGATTTTCGGATTTCTATTCTATTTTTAAAGTCAACTTGAGCGTATGTGGAAAACAGGTCATTCGGTCGACACATTCACATCCCTAATGCATATAGAGAAAGTAATAAAAACAGCCACACCATAAAGAATGATCAGACCTTCATCTCTTTTTTTATGTTTGAACATGACTTCTGCAGGTGAACTATCCATTAAACTTCCCAAATTCAAGAATAAAAACAATCATCAAACTACTGGACTTTAAAATACTGGCCCACTCTTTCAACATACGTTCAGGCTCTAATTAGGCTTCTAATTCAATATGTTTCCTGGTTTTATATTATGTGTATGAGCAATATCAACATTTCATATAGGCTAATTAACTAAAAGAAAAATAACCAAATCTAAAGGGAATATCTATACTGTTACAGTATAGATATTCCCTTTAGATTTGGTTATTTTTCTTTATTTTTCTAATACAGGTATTATAGTTATTGACACTAAATTATGAAGAAAAAAAAGTGTGTGCAGGGCCAGTGAAAATATACAAGGGGCCAGTAAAACTCGGATCCACTGGCCCGGCGGGCCAGTAGGAAAAAAAAGTTATGTTGAACCCTGGACAGACAGACACACAACGCTGTGTGAGTCACTGTGAAAGAGCAGTCACCCCGCCAGATGCACAGCGGAATGACACACACACTGTACAACTCTCGCCAGACACACACACACACACACACACACACACACAACACACACGCACACACACACGCACAAACACACTCACACACAACAGAACAGGTGCACTGAACAAAGCAACTTTTCCACCTGCTGCATCAGTCTGTGTGTGTGTGTGTGTGTGTGTGTGTTGTGTGTGTGTGTGTGTGTGTGTGTGTGTGTGTGTGTGTGCGCGCGTGAGTGTGCACGTGTGTGTGTGTGCGTGCGTGGCGTCCTTGGGAGTTTTGAAGTCGGCGATTTTGAAACTAAAACCGAGAAACTGTGTCTGTTATAATCTGTGGTCACAATCTGGTGCGTACTGAGTCGCAGAAAGAACACAGACTACATGTCTAAATGATTCTTTTTAATTAATTTTTTTTTATGTTTGTTCCATTTAAATTTAGCAGCAAAACAAATGTGGATACTTTCTAGAGGACAGAAGGTTGGCTGAGGAGCTCGGCTGACAATAACAACACTATTCTGTTTTTGAAGCATGTGGAATATTAAAAACATAACTGTAACTGTACTGGCAGTTTTGTTCCCTTCTAAATGAAAGCATGGATTTTTTTAAATTAACATTGAAACTTAACGAAAAAAAGAGAAAAAAAAACAGATAAGGAAGATTTTTTTTCTATTATGTGGAGAAATGTCAAGACGAATACTCCAAAATGCTATTGGAGTTAGTGGGGCATTTATGTATTTTTTTCAGCATAATACAATTCGTGCATGTATTGGGACATCCTAAATATCTTTTTCTGGCATACTAAATAGTAGGGAAGTATGGAATTGGAACGCAGGGTCAGATTGCGTGAACATACTATTAAAGACCCTCTCTCTCCCCTCTCTCTCTCTCTCTCTCTCTCTCCCTCTCTCCTCTCTCCTCTCTCTCTCTCTCTCTCTCTCTCTCTACTCTCTCTCTCTCTCTCCCCTCTTCCTCCCCCCCCATAGGTGAACAGAGGCACACTTCAGACCATCCGCTGGAAGTGTGCACAAGGACGCAGGAAGTCACTGTCAAGGACGAGGCACGCCAAAGGAGAGGAGCATGTCCGAAAGCATTGGTGTGTGTGTGTGTGTGTGTGTGTGTGTGTGTGTGTGTGTGTGTGTGTGTGTGTGTGTGTGTGTGTGTGTGTGTGTGTGTGTGTGTGTGTGTGTGTTTTTGTGTGTGTGTTTGTGTGTGTGTGTACAGCTCCGGAAAAAATTAAGAGCCCAGTCTGGATTTTTCTTAAATCTTCATCGCTACATAACTTATTGAAAATGCTCTTTAAAGACAAAAAATGGATTGATACAAATGTTGTCAGTAAACCAAAATGTTCATTCTACTCAAACATATGCCTCTAAACAGTAAAATCTTTTAATTTTTTAATTTAATTAAATTTTTTCCAGAGCTGTATATATATTTTTCATATAACTTTTCTTGCTCTGTTCTCCCAGATGCCCAGTCGGACGCCCCGGTGCTAGAGGCTAAGGTTGGGGTTGCGTTGTGGCCTGGGACAGTGGAGCGTAGAGGGGGGACACTGCTGGTCCCACAGCAGCCCCGACCCAGAGCCTTCTCTCAGAGCGCAGTGCACACGCTGGAGCAGAGGAGAGAGAGAGGGACATGGACAAGGTAGGACGCTCTTCATCTGTAGGTTTATTTTTATTTTTTATTATTATTTTAATTTTAATTTTAATTTTAATTTTTATTTTTATTTTTATTTTTATTTTTATTTTTATTTTTATTTTTATTTTTATTTTTATTTTTATTTTTTATATAGATATTTAAAAAAAGAAATTCCACAAACAATTTTTATTGAACATTTTCTTTTTTTTTCAAACAAACAATAAACATTTATTGCAGGTCATCCCCCCCCCTCTCTCTCTCTGTCTCTCTGTCCCCCCATTTCAACTCTG
This sequence comes from Ammodytes dubius, assembly GCA_026122265.1. Classification (NCBI taxonomy): domain Eukaryota; kingdom Metazoa; phylum Chordata; class Actinopteri; order Uranoscopiformes; family Ammodytidae; genus Ammodytes; species Ammodytes dubius. The sequence goes on along the minus strand of CM047520.1, from coordinate 25,208,796 downwards.
TAATATCCAATAAAGCTTGGAAATGCCCAAAAAATTATATCTGTGAATTATAGTTCTAAGTTGGGAACATTTAGGAATCAATAAAACCCAGTATGGGCAAAGTTCGACTCTTCAGATGTGAAGATGGGCTTTCAGCTGAGAACATTGAATCCTGTTCACACTCTTTGAAGTCGAGAATCAACAGACTTATTGAATCTCTTTTAAAGAATCTGTCGCGTCTAAGAGAACAAACAGAAAAGAAAATGTAAAGAAATGAAAAATGCAGAAAAGAAAAGAAATACTTAAAGAAGAGCAGGGCCTGTGTGTGTGTGTGTGTGTGTGTGTGTGTGTGTGTGTGTGTGTTGTGTGTGTGTGTGTGTGAGAGCGCCTGTGTTTCATATTCACACACTGCAGAAATGTGTCCTTCGCACTGAAGAGCATTTTGTATGAACTCTACAACTGAAAGAAATCATACCGTGAAAAAAATTAATAATGGACTCCCTTTGTTGTGTGTGCGTGTGTGTGTGTGTTTGTGTGTGTGCGTTTGGTGTGTGTGTTTGTATGTGTGTGTGTGTGTGTGTGTGTGTGTATGTGTGTGTGTGTCTGGAGTTACTCTGGGGAAACTCATTCTCCCAACTTCAAACGTTTTCACTTTCTACTCGTTGAGTTTCCTTTGAAGGTTTGAGACTGCGAGACTGTTTTGCTGCTGCGCTCTCCATCACAGAGGAATCGCTGTTTGCCCGAGAGCTCTTTTGTTTTCAAGGCGTTTCGTTTAATGCTGGTGGCAACTCCAAATGGTGTACGGGTGCTTTGATAAAAGCTACTTTACAGACAGACTCAAGTGTTGTTTCTGAAGTACTTAAGGTTTTTTACTCTTTAGTTCATTGGGTTCATAATCGGTGGCTTTAAAATAATGGCATCATGCCTCAAAGAAATACCCAAATATTTTTTTTCTTCAGAATAGTGCTTATAAGAATGATTAGGGAAAGTTTAGTTGATGTAAGGAGTGCGTTAGAAGTTGAGATTTGGGGTTCAGAGTATTGGGGAAAAAATATATATAATAATGTTGAGATAATGTCAGTTAAAGATGGTTGTAGTATATGAGAAATATACAGATGCAAACACACAAGGTTTAGTCAATTAAACACCTACATGTACATTTTCAAACCTTTTATTTATACTAGTACGAAAGGACACATTTATGTTATGGAAGCAAACTAGTAACTCTTTTGTCTTTGCTCCATTCTTGTCAAAACATGTTGGAAACATTCTTCATATGAAACCTTAGAAATCGTTTGTGAAATGCAAATGAATGGAACTTTAAACCTGCAATTAAAAAATGCGATTAACTGTGATTTAAAAAAAAGGAGTTAATCATTTCACAGACAGCCTTCATTTCTTTGTATATAACTGTAAAATGTATTTATTTTATTTTTTTAAGATATTTTTTGGGCATTTTTATGCTTTATTGATAGTGCAGAGAGACAGAGGTGAAATGGGGCAGAGAGGGGAGTGACATGCAGGGAACGACCGCGGGTGGGAATCGAACCCGGGTCTGCTGCTGGGCCCGGCCCGGGAGGGGGACGCCTGACCAACTGAGCTAAAGGAGCCCTGTAAAATGTCTTTTGTCTTTTCTCCACTGTTATCAGGATGACGGGGTGGGTTTGTTTCGCCAGCGGCCGGCTCCCCAGCCCCCATACCCGGGCGGGGTCAGCGAGGACGTGACCAGTGACGAGGAGCGCATGGTCATCTGTGAGGAGGAGGGCGACGATGACGTCATGGGTGAGTGATGTCATGCGGTGATGTCATGCGGTGATGTCATGCGTTGATGTCACGCTGGTTAGTTAGACAGGCGGCTGTGTCAAGGTCATAGTTTCAGTTCCCTTGTGTGTGTGTGTGTGTGTGTGTGTGCCTGTCTGTCTGTGTGTGTGTGTGTGTCTGTGGGTGTGTGTGTGTGTGTGTGTGTGTGCGTGTGTCTGTGGGTGTGTGTGTGTGTGTGTGTGTGTGTGTGTGTGTGTGTGTGTCTCGCTCTCTGTGTGTGATGTATTAGTGTGTCTTCAAGCCTTCTTAGTCAGAATAACAATGTCAGCGAAACGCCTGAAAGTTCAAAACAGAAGCTGGTTCATCTAATGCTCATAATGTCAAAGTATAAGAACAACAATAGCTCCTCATTGGCTTTTTAACTGTGATTGCAATTTGAAAACAAAATCACTTTACGGGAAAAGTTAAAGGAATACTTCACCCATACGGAACCGGCGTTCTATCATTATAAAATCGCTATTATAAAATAATGAATGAAGTTTTTCCTCCCTCAGTCTTCCCTTGGCCCAGCTGTCCTGTTAATCCTAACCCTACATTTTGTGACATCACACTAGTAAAATGTAGGGTTAGACAGTGAGACCATAAAACACTCTTTCTGCCTTTTCTCAGGCTATAGATGAACAGATTTCTAAAATCCTTGCACATTTATACTACATAGGATCTCAGAGTTCAATGCACCTTCATATTCCCACCGGGGAAGTAGGTCTTTAAGAGTATATTGTGTATTGTTTCCCCTTTGTTGAAATGAATGAAAACAGTAACTTGTTTATATCGATCAAGAAAATGAATAATTGTGAAAATGTGGCTAATGTAGTTTCTAGGCTAGCAGAATTTATTTGTTATAAAAAAATTGTATTGAGTTATATTTACTAAACCTTGTAAAGATTACCACTTTTTAAACAAGAAGCACTGTTTTGTATTTTTGTATTTTTTTTGTTTTGTTATCTCAAAAAACTTGTTCATATCTCTATGTCCCGCCCCCAGAGGACTCCTGTCCCGAAGGCTCCATCGACCTGAAGTGCAAAGAGAGAGTGACGGACAGCGACGAGGACGAACCGGATGGCCAGGTAGCTGCACTCATCATTAAATACCGGATGTAGAGTTACTAGTAGTTGGGGCTCTAGTGGATAGAGTGTGTACCATATCGGCTCCGGCCTTCGTTGCAGTGGTCGCGGGTTCAAATCCGACCCGTGGACCTTTACTGCAGGTCACCCCTCCCCCCCCCCCCCCCCC
>CM047520.1:25198263-25200763 GCA_026122265.1 Ammodytes dubius | reverse complement strand
TTTTATTTACAAAGCCTTGACCGGGAAGCTTCCTCGTTATTTAACTGAATTGCTGCAAATCTCAGATGGGCTTTATCAGACCCGCTCCACTGACATGCTTATGCTTTATGTCCCACAAGCCCGGTCTGAGCTAGGAAAGACAGCTTTTAGCTTCAGTGCCCCTGACTCCTGGAACAACTTACAGCAACAAATTAAACTAAATAACTTCATATCCTTTAACCAATTTAAACAAACTATTTTAAATCTGCCAAACTCTACCTGTAACTGTTTTAATTAGGCTATATTACTCTCACCCATTTAATTTTAATTGCTACCACTTAATTTCACCACTGTGTAAATGTTTCAATTGTTTTTCTCTTCACCTGTTGTTGTGTATTTGATGTATTTGCGTTGAATATTGTTAATGTATTGTTGTTTTTCCTTTGAATTTGTTTGAACTCGACGTCATTGTAAATGAGGGTCACCCCTCAATTGGTCTCTCGAGGATAAATAAAAGTTAAATGAAATGAAAATGAAATCTATCTATCTATCTATCTATCTATCTATCTATCTATCTATCTATCTATCTATCTATCTATCTATCTATCTATCTATCTATCTATCTATCTATCTATCTATCTATCTATCTATCTATCTATCTATCTATCTATCTATCTATCTATCTATCTATCTATCTATCTATCTATCTATCTATCTATCTATCTATCTATCTATCTATCTATCTATCTATTTATTTATTTATTTATTTATTTATTAAGGACAAATGCATTAAAAACATTGTTTCATATTATAAAAACATAAAACAGATTAGGCCCTGACTAGCAATTAGGACACCAGGAACTTGTAATTACAACTTCAGGATCACCCTCTCACTCATCAATAACGTGGCTGGCTGGCTGCAGGACGGCAACTATGACGCTATCCGACGTTATTGTCTTTTATTCCGGTTCTAAAACACACTTTTTCTCCATTTGATGTATTCTGAGATCCTTTCTCATAATTACGAGATCCTGATGTCTTAATTTCTAGATAAGGTGAGAAAAAAAATTTCTTTGCTGAATGCTCAATTCGATTCCCGCCCGGGTCGTTCTCTGCACGTCACACCCCTCTCTGCCCCATTTCACCCCTGTCTCTACACACTGTCAATAAAGCATAAAAAATGCCAAAAAATATTTAAAAACACAAAAAAAAAACTCAAATTTTTTTTTTAAATGTAATGTTTTATCTATTTACTATTCCTCTTCCTCCCCCCCCCCTTCCCCTGTAGGATGACCTATGTCCCGACGGCCCAACAGGCCTGTCCCGCTGCGGGCGCTGCCTTCCTCCCGTCGTCCCTGGCAACACTGAACTTCACCTCCATCGCCCCGGTTCAGCCCGTCGCTGGGCAACAGCAGCTGTTAGCTCAAACCCCGCCCCTCGGCTGTCAATCACACACGCCTCCCGGTCGCCAGGTAACAAAGAACTTTTTATTTATTTATTTATTCCAGGTGTGTTTGTCGAATAATTATTTTTTATTGTTATGCCTTATTTTTGGATTTATTTATTTTTTAGAACACAAACAGACAACTGAAAAACTTTTTCCATTTAGATTTTATTTCCTGATATCACAAAATGTCCGTTTTTCTCTTTTTTGAATTTTTATTTTTAATTAGAAATGGAGAATCAATGAATTAAACTTCGTCAAATCCCTCTTGCAATGCACACACACACACACACACACACACACACACACACACACACACACACACACACACACACACTCTCTCACACACACACACACACACACACACACACACACACACACACACACACACACACCACACACATTTATTCTTCAATAAAGTCATTGTACTTGTTTAGAAAAGACAGAAGCACACGCAGCTTGAAGGGGCAGTGGGACTAAATGTGCTTTAGATGTACTGTCGCTCTCTGCTACAGACATCAGGGAAATTACCGTCAACAAACAAGAGAGAATAAATTGTCAAATGTTTGACATTGTCTGGCATCAGTTTTGAGAAACTGCTCGGTTGATTTACGGCACAAAGTTATACGTTTACTTAGTTACTGTCGGGGTGAAGTGTGTCTGCTTTAGCTTAGCTTCTTGTGACATGTTTTTCTTGCTCTTCAGACGGCACACACACACACACACACACACACACACACACACACACACACACACACACACACACACACACACACACACACACACACACACACACACACACACACACACACACACACACACACACAAATAAGTGATAATCCAAACCTAATCCACTTTTCTACATAGAATAACATACAACTATCTATCGTTGTATTGACATGCATTGCTATCCTCTCCCTCAGGTTCTTACTGCCATCTACCCTGCACCAACCATCGCTGTGGCTACTGGCGTCGTCTCCATGACCACTGTTGCCGCCCCTGCTCATGAGGTGGGAAACCCCGCGTGCCCTCAGCCCGAGGTGGAGGTGAAGAGAGAGAGGCAGGACGGCCCCACTG
>CM047520.1:25150763-25193263 GCA_026122265.1 Ammodytes dubius | reverse complement strand
TGCCTGTCTGTGTGTGTGTGTGTGTGTGTGTGTGTGTGTGTGTGTGTGTGTGTGTGTGTGTGTGTGTGTGTGTGTGTGTGTGTGTGTGTGTGTGTCTGTCTGTGTGTTGTGTGTGTGTGTGTGTGTCTGTGTATGTGTGTGTGTGTGTGTGTGTGTGTGTCTGTCTGTGTGTGTGTGTGTGTGTGTGTGTGTGTGTTCAGGGTCTTGTCTGAGACATACTTCGAGGAGCGTTTTGCGGAGCTCCCTGAGTTTAATCCGGAGGAGGTGCTGCCTTCACCCACTCTGCAGAGTCTGGCCACGTCACCCCGGGCCATACTGGGAAGCTACCGCCGCAAGAGACGCAACTCCACCGGTGAGACACACATACCAATACCGCCATATTTCGTATTAAAGGTGCAGTGTGTAATAGGACAAAAAAGCAGCTATTATAAACCTGCAGTGTGTAGAATTTTGGGTTTTATTTCCTAGCAGATTTTGTAGAAAGTAATTATAATATCCATCATAAGTACATTTAATTTAGTGCATAATAGCTGATTTTTTTTTTTTTTATTATTATTTTTTCCGTTAGAAAGGGTCTCATATATGTCCATATTTCTGCATATTTTGGACCAAGGCCTAGTGCCGCCATCTTGAAAGTGTCATAGTTGGAATGTCATCAGGTGCATTGTTTAAAATTTTGAATTGTTCTTGTCCTTGAAGGCCAACATAGCTTCTGTTATTATTCGAAAGGATGGGTGCTACCCAGGGAGCGTTGCATAATAGAACTTTGTAGAACTTTCTTGATGATGTCATATTACACACTGCACCTTTAAACGTACTTATGGATATTATAATTATTTTCTACTAAGTCAAAAAGTCTCCCAAAATTCTACACACTGCAGGTTTAATTATTCTTTTTTCTATTTACTTTAAGATGATTAGATGATAAGCTACTTTAAAGTGCAATACATAAGTATAAAAAAAGAAATATAACATATATATAATATAACAAAAAGACGCAACTCCACCGGTGAGATACACAGAGAGAGATTCACGCTGCTTTCCAGTGCCCTCAGCTAGACGCTATTAAGTACTGTGATTCATAATATTCATAATTGAAGCCCTAGTCAGCCCTGAGCACTTTATTTTTTATTCGGAATGAAGATTATCATCCCATTTTTCTAAATCTATCTATCCCTCCAAAGCGCCTTGTTTCTTAAAGAGGACCTATTATACTACTTTTCTGGTCTTAATTTCTTGTTAAAAACTGCTATAGAGCAACCTGACACGAATCACATCACAAAAAACTATGTAGATTTTCGGGAAGCTCTTTCTCTTATTTTGGCGATCCAGCAGGCCCTGTAGACACTTTGCTTCTGCCATCTCCCCACGTCGAAATGCATGTACGTAATTACTTGATACTTTAGTATGGTTAAACATGACTATACATCATTATAACAACGTTTATAGGTCATAAAAGTCGAAAAGTATCATAGGTCCTCTTTAATCTCCCGTATGTCCCGCCCCTCCAGAGGCGGAGCTGCCAGAGGAGCCCGTGTCCCCGCGCAGGAAGACGCGCCGCCTGTCCAGCTGCAGCTCGGAGCCCAACACGCCCAAGAGCGCCGCCAAGTGTGAGGGAGAGATCTTCACCTTCGACAGGCCAGGTAACATCATCATCATCATCATCTTTATTGGCAGACTCATGGTCCATATACAACACACACAATAAATATAGACATAAACACAAGAATATATTAAAAAAAGAGACATCACAACAGAGATTTGTACCAGAGCTTCCATAAGGAAGACTGGTATCGCACACAACTACATGCAGGATTCACCAGCATCTGCACGAGACTGTTCTTGCAATCGTTTAGGCGGAGAATAAATCTGTACATTATGTGTCTCAAGAGAGCTTCAAAGGTGTACACATTAATACTCCAGCATGCACACTATTATTATACTACTGCTACAGGAACATATTGCCCTTGTATATATAGTTGAAAAATAAAACAGTAAGTTGCTGAAAACAAAGAGTTAAAATAAAAAATAAAGTTTTGTTAATTCACTGCATCTCCACAGCCCGTTGGTCCCACATGTTCTAAGTAATCTAACTATACAATGGAGAATAGTATGTCTGTGTGTGTCTGTGTGTCTGTGTGTGTGTGTGTGTGTGTGTGTGTGTGTGTGTGTGTGTGTGTGTGTGTGTGTGTGTGTGTGTGTGTGTGTGTGTGTGTGTGTGTGTGTGTGTGTGTGTGTGTGTGTGTGTGTGTGTGTTGTGTGTGTGTGTGTGTGATTGGGTGTGTGTCACTCCTATTCTAACCTCTCCCTGTCCCCTTACCCTATAACCCTAACCACCCAGCTGCGTGTGCGTGCGTGTGTGTGTGTGTGGTGTGTCCTAACCCTAACCCTAACCACCCAGCTGTGATGCCTGAACCTAATCGTTAATTTCAGTAACATAGGGCTGTGGGACCATAGGGATGAACCCCACTGGTACATGGCCTGGGTCGGGGTACATAAGGTGCAATAGCTGCTTCAAACAGGTGTAAACTAACTGAAGCTGATACACCTGTCCTGGTTCCTCCAGGTACAGAAGGAGACGATCTCCTAGGAGACCTGGACCGCGTCCCGTACTCGTCTCTGCGCAGGACGCTGGACCAGCGGCGCGCTCTGGTCATGCAACTGTTTCAGGAACACGGATTCTTCCCCTCAGGTATTTATTTGATATTTCTTTATTAAGGACAAATGCATTAAAACATTGTTTCATATTATAAAAACATAAAACAGATGCCACGCATACAGGTGTTAGTCGAAACTAATTTGCAACCCCTGTCCCTGATTAGGCATCTCCTAAGAAATTCACATGAATACAAATACAGGGATCATACATAATAGACATAAAACAAAAAAATAAAAAATAAAATAAATAAATAAAAACAATAAAAACAAGGACAATGATTAATGTGTGTATGTGAGCGTGTGTCAATGTTCAGGTCAGGACATAGAACCAGAACAGACACAAGAAATGAAATGTGTTTGTCTGACCCTGCGCTCTGACCCCCTCTGTAGTGTGGTAACTTGAGAGAGACTGTGCGAAAAAGACAAATGTCAATGTGCCTCGTGTAAAACTAGACTAATAAAGATAACTTAACTTATTCTTAAAAACATCAATATTTGTAGCGTGTATTTCGTTTGTCATTTTTAACATTGTGTATTGTTTTTTGTGCTGATTGTTTGATGCAGGATTGTTTGTAGTTGGGTGTGGGGGTGGGATATGGGCGGGGTGTGTTCGGGGGAAGAAAAAAGGGGGAAAAACTTAATCATTGTACTGTAATTGCTTCACAAATTTTTTGTTGAATAAAAAAACCTTTGAAAGAAAACCATCAATATTTTCTAACGATCCCTTTTCCCCCTGTGTCCCCCCTCCAGCTCAGGCCACCGCTGCCTTCCAGGCGCGATACTGCGACACCTTCCCCACCAAGGTGTGTCTGCAACTCAAGATCCGCGAGGTGCGACAGAAGATCATGCAGACGGCCGCACCCGGGACCCTGGAACTGGGAGGGTTAGGGTCCGCTGAAGCAAGCCCCGCCCCCAACTACAGCCCTGCCCCCAACTACAGCCCTGCCCCCAACTACAGCCCTGCCCCAAACTACAGCCCTGCCCCAACAAACTACGGCTCCTCTTTCAACCTACCGGCCCGGGAAGATGCAGCAGTGGTGGAACAGCAAGCAGACAAAGGCCGCAGCCCCGAGGAGCCGCGGAGCGAGGGATCGTAGAGTTTTGAGAGGATGACAACGTAGAAGAAAATGAAAAGAAAACGAAGATGAGAGAGAGAGAGAGAGAAAGGAGTGTGTGTCATCCCGCAGAATGGTTTCTTGTTGAACCAGTGCGACCATTGGCTCCAGCGGGATCCGTTTATATACCGGCACTAAATCCCCGACCAGACCTGGGCAAAAAAAAACTAAAAAAAAATCTTTTGAATGTGGTCACAGATATTCAAACGACTACAATGTGCTTGATTCGTCCAATCAGAAACTCTTTAAAAAAAAGCCTCAAAAGTGGACGAATCACCACGCAGAGTCCAGACGAGTCCAGTGCATCCTGTAGTATTGTTTTCCTCCTCCAAGTATCCAGAATATTTTCAGTTAACACTTTGCCCAGGTCTGCTCTCAGCACATGTGTACAGTTGTTTGTAGTGCGACACACAAACTCTGTGGTACACACACACACACACACACACACACACACACACACACACACACACACACACACACACACACACACACACACACACACACACACACACACACACACACAACACACAAACAAACCATGGTGCATATGTAATCTCCAGCATGCACATGATCCCACACACACGCACACACATGCACACACACACACACACACGCACACACACACGCACACACACACACATCCTTACCAAATCAGACTGTTACTCTTGGTTGTGCAGTCCCCGGGAGCTGCCTCCAAGGACCATGACACACACACAAAGGCACTTAGTCACTTCTGGTGCAGATGCAGTTTGCTGTCTCCAGCCAGGCGGCCCCTCAGATGCCAGGACAGACTTGAACCTCCTCCTCGCCCCGTCCTGCCACTCCTCAGCAATGTGGACCGGGACGCAAAACACAACCCCAACGACCTCCACTAATATTCCACAGCCCCTCGATGCTGCAAGACAGACAGCACACACACACACACACACACACACACACACACACACTTATACAGTAAAGACACACACACACACACACACACACACACACACACACACACACACACACACACACACACACACACACACAATTATACAATAAAGACAACACACACACACACACACACACACACACACTTATACAGTAAAGACACACACACACACACGTATACAGAAAAGACAAACACACACACTTATACAGTAGACACACACACACACACACACACACACACACACACACACACACACACACACACACACACACACACACACTTATACAGCAGACACACACACACACGCAGTGCATGGACACATCTGTTCAGTGTGAGCACTCGTAAAACACAAACAGACAGTCCACCCCGGTCTGACCAAGCCATCGGGCCTGCACAGTTTTTAAGTGATTGTAAGTGAGAAAGAAGAAGAGAAACTGAAAAGCATGAAACCTATTCGCTCCTGGAACAAGGAACAAGGAAAAAGAAAAACCCCACGAAAGGAAAGGAAGGACGGCAGGAGTTGGGATGTAGTGTGACCAATCTTTGCACCTTCAGTTATTGCCATTAAAATGAAAAAGACAAAAGACTGGGTCCTCATTGGCGGGAGCTGATTCTATATGTCTGTATGTAAAAAGAAAAAAAGAAAAAAAACCTGTGTGACAACAGGCACCGTAAAGAGATTATGTAAAGAGACTTATTGGTTGTGATGGCTTTTGAAGAATGGACGTTAAGTTTGACACTGACTGGCTCCAAGGCAGAGCGAGCGCGCGCGGAGAAAAATGCAGAAGAAGAAGAAAAAGGAACTGGATGATGTCATTGGATGGAAGGTTGATTTTCCACCAATAGGAAGACAGATCATACAAGTGGATGAGGACGTCGACAACAACAACAACAACAACATGACAAGCTTACCAACACAGAGAGAGAGAGAGAAAGTAGAATTTTAACCAAACTTCTCTGAATCTCCCAGTGGATATAATGTTGCTTTTCTCTCGTTATCGTTGCCGTGGAAATAACCAGTTTTACCGTGGCCTGTTTTTTCTCTCTCGTGGCTCTATTGTGTTTTTCTTCTCCAGCATAAAAAAAATCACAACTAAAAAAACAAAAACTTGACTTTGGACTAAGAAAGGGGACAGAATGAGTCTGTGGTGGCCCCCCCTTAATACTTTTAATTGTACCCGGGGCGGTATTGGTTCCGCCCCCCTCCACTCCCCTTTCCCTTTCTCACCAGACACAGAAGTGGGGGGAGCAGGGGCTGTTTGTTGTTTTGTAAAACGCAGAAATCAGGTGTTTGCACAATTTGTACGGCCCTACTCGTATGGGACCGCCGCAAGTAAAATCAGGAAAGTATTGTTTTTAGAGATTGTTTTAGTAGAAAAAATAATAACCTTGTTCCGTATGTTATCAACCAACCTTTTCCCTCCCCTTGTCCCCCCCTGCTATTCCCTTCCTATCAACCCGTTTCCTCCTCAGTCCTCTACTCCCTTTCCTTCCCCATCTAGGGTCCCTCCTTCCCCATCTAGGGTCCCTCCTTCCCCATCTAGGGTCCCTCCCGACCCCCTCAAGTGTTGTTAGAAAGTGCCCTTAAGCACTGGTCCCGGGTCAAGCGCTATGTAGCTCAGGATGGTTCTGGTTTTAGGGTTAGTTCAGGGAAAGCAGATCCTAGACCAGCCCTGGAGGGCAGTCTCTGGAGCCCTCCCCTCTTCCCTCTCTCCTCTTGACACTTTATCCTTTCCCGTCAAATGGTGCAATAGGACATTTTATTTTATTTTTTTGAAAATGGGGTGGGTTGTTTTTGTTTTATCTGGGGTGGGAGAGAAAGGCTCTGTGCCATAGAGATACTATTGAATCCAGTGCAGTCAGTCAGTCGGCGGGTGGGTGAGAGGAATGAACTGTTGTGATACTATCTTTAACTATGGTATGAAAACAGGAAGAAGAAGAATCACAGGATTATTGTTCTTGTTGAAGAGAGATAGAGGGTATAACTTACTAAAAGTCAAAGACAATTTTTCGAATAGCACTTTTTGGCTCTTTGCTTCCTCGGTGAAGAGTGGGGGTAGTTATCATTATGGGTATCTCTTTTATTTCTCTGTATACAGTTGGATGTGTGAAAAAAATATATTTACTGGTATTTCCATATATGTGCATTTAGGTCTGTGTTCGGGTGTGTGTGTATGTTTTGGCACATGCAGGTAGTGTGTTAACACAACCAGCCTCCTGCTCTCTCTCCACACAGCAACATTATCAATAGTATATTTTTCATTGTATTCTACATTCTATATTCTACTTCTAGAGACAGTATTTTTATAGTCACCATGACTATTTTGTCGCCCATCTTGACTGTTATTAAACCCAGTTGATTCAGGATATATATGAAATATATATTGCGGATATATAGTATATATAGATAAATATATATATATGAATACACACAGGTATAGAAGACTATCAATTCACATCCCTTCGGGGTTAGGGCTGTCAAGTGTCTAACTGCTTGCATGTGCGATCCCATGCACGCGTGCACACACCCACACAGACAGATGTGCATACACACACATGTATGCGTGTACACTGTATGATTGTGCTTAAAAATAAACTGTCCTTACTTTGGAGAAGGAATTTTAGGATGAGCGAGGTGAGTGATATCTCATAAGCAGGCATGTTGACCATGTGCAATATTTCTAAACAACAACAAAAAAAATCTAAATATTGAAAATATTAAAGATCTAACACAATGTCTTCTGTCCTCGAATTTATTTCACATCCCAGACATAATTTATGACTGTTTGACCAAAGTGTATGTCACATTATTCCTTTAAATTTCTTCCAAAATGTCAAAAATAAAAGTGACGTGAGAGAATATCTGATGTAAACTCAACCTCACCGGAAAAAAATTTGGCGGCAGACAAATGACCAGGACTTCAGAAGCTGCCACCTTGACCCACCAGGCACGGCCCCCAAATCCCTGGGACATTCAGTGTGTACTTTATCGAACATCTCAGTATTAAGAGTGCTTATTGGATTAAGAGAAAACCTTTTCAGATTCAGGTCATATTGGGTTAGAGCAGGTGGGTTATAGTAAGAAGAGCCGTCAAATATCAATATCGGCAAAAACTGTGGGAAGCTGATGATAACAGCTTAATTTTAAAAATCCCCAAGCAAGTCATGATATCACCGTTAATATTTAATACAACTAGCCTTTGGGAAATACGCTGAATTTTATTTCCATTTGCATTATTAGTTTTGTAATTTATTTCATTTTATAATCTTTACAAGTAGTACAAGTGTAAATGAGCAGGTTTCAAATTAAGGTTACAATATAATGTTTGGCCTAGCTTCATTTTTTTTAATACAGTGGTGGGTAACAGACAGTAAATTGATAGATACTTTATTCATCCCAGAAGGAAAAATATATAATAATATATATCAATAGCAAATAATCATCATTAAAACGTCAGTAAAAGTTAGCATACCAATACTAAATGGATAGCCTTTCATTTTATATAATATAAAGTGTGACTGTTGCTTATTTTTGGCCTACATACATCCACTGTTAAGTAATTGTAAATTTGTAGTTGTTTTGATTTGTGAAAGCCTGGGCGGTAAACCTGAGAAACAGCTACTTCGAACTCCATCTCCCAGGTGGCATTGCGAGCGTTCCGTTTCTAGGGTGTCTAGCAACAGCTATCAGCCCAGACAGCCGGCGGCAACGGGAGCGGCGTTTTCTCGGTGTGTCTTTCCTTGATTAATACTCGCTGCCGGTATCGATAAATAATAGACGATTGGCTTAAAAAAATAGGTTGAAAATAAGACAACCCTGAGCCCTGCACAGAGATATGAGCGGCAGCGGGCGGCCCAGGACCAGCTCGTTTGCTGAGCCGCCAGGTATTCCAGGAACCGCCGCTACGTCCCACCGGATCAGCCGCTGCCGTGGGGAGCAGCACAGGAAAGACCGGGGTCCCGCAGGCCTCCGGGAGCAGCTCGTCGGGATGCTCGAACCTCAAGCTTGCCAGTAAGTTCTACTAAACAACCAGATCATTTTCCTTTCTTCCGTTTAACCAATACATGTTAGCGCGTGATGGGAAATGTTATGAGTCACAACCCAGAGGAAAGACGTTATTGCTCTCTTACTAGTGCTAAGCCACTTGCTAGCGTGCTAACTAGCTAGCCAACTAGCTAACGTTAGCCACTTGTTTTGTATGTTACTAGCTCCCTACTGATGTCAAACCAAGCAGCTGGCTAGTCAGCGCGTTAACCCAATAAAAGCCAGCCGAATGTATGAATAATCTAAATGAATAAATCTCAATTGCAATCCGAGGATCCGTGTGATTTTGACTGTGGTCAGTGTGAGCGAGCAAGCAGTAAAACGGGCTCTGCTGTTTCTTTGTGGTCAAGCCAGCTAGACTCGGAATACCTAGGCTGCTTTCACGGTGCTTTTCTGGGTGGCACTGGCGCTCACCCCGGGCCGTCTAGGGAAGGGCCAGGGCGGTAAAGTTGCCTTTTTAACCAAGGTCACCTGTGGGGCAGAGGCTTAGCAGCAGGTGGCCGACGGCTGGAGGCTGCGAGTGATGCATGACGTCCAGCACGAGCGCTTGGCTGTCTGTCTGTCTGCAGCACTGAAGGATGCAGTAGGTTATTACGTCTGATAGGGAGTTATCATACGGCTTTTGATCACTGTAGGGACGTGTGCGCGTGTGTGTGTGTGCGTGTGTGTGTGTGTGTGTGTGTGTGTGTGTGTGTTAATCCAAACCTTATCATCTATTAGCAGACAGTGGTGTGTGTCACTTTGATATTAGAGCCGGAATGGTGGGGGGGGGGGGTCATGTCCAGTTCAAAGCGGTGTGTGTGTGTGTACCTCAACAACACTGCCCCAGGCCCTTTGAGCCCAAACGTCACTTTCAGTCTGTGAAGAAGATACTTTTTATTATGATTGATGGATAGGTTGTCAGGCTTGGGAGTTATGGAGGCTATTTCAAGAGGAAGGATTAACCCAGTTACTCAGATATTTATGAGAGAGAGAATGAGAGAGAGAGAGAGAATGACAGTGTAGTTTATTAAGATCCCCCCATTAGCTTCGGTCTTAAATAGGAGCTTCTCTTCCTGTGGTCTCCGTTATTTAATAGATATATTACATAAACTTGATTATATATACATCCATAATAACGTTCTTCATACCCACAGTACATCAAAAGTACAACACAAACATAAACACACACAATCGGAACATAATTAACTCACAGCACAACAAAAGTCAACACAATACTTCACACACCAATGAACACTCTGTGGTGTTTTGTGCCCCCAAACACAGCCTTCAAGGCAGCGCTGCTTGGAAGGCACTCTCCCCGCCCCCTAACCTTAACCATCACAACTGGATGCCTCACCCCAACCCTGTGTGCTGCCTTGAAGGCTCCGTTGGGGACACACATCACCATTCAGGGCAATAAACACAAGCTCAAAACCTGTCTTTGTACATATACCCTGCGTTCCAATACCCAAACTTCCCTACTATTTAGTATGCCAGAAAAGGATTTAGGATGTCCCAATACATGCACGTCAATTGTAGTATGCTGAAAATACATAAATGCCCCACTAACTCCAATAGCATTTTGGAGTATTCGTCTTTATTCTTGACATTTCTCGACATAATGAAAAGAAATCTTCCTCATCTGATTTAGGAAAAAAAAGATTTAGGATGTCCCAATTATTGTTATTATTGGTCATTTTAAGGCTAGAGTTGTGACCAAATTTTGGAAAAAAGTTTGTAACCAATTT
This sequence comes from Ammodytes dubius, assembly GCA_026122265.1. Lineage (NCBI taxonomy): Eukaryota > Metazoa > Chordata > Actinopteri > Uranoscopiformes > Ammodytidae > Ammodytes > Ammodytes dubius. The sequence continues at coordinate 25,182,784 of CM047520.1, read as the reverse complement.
TCTTGATGCACTTGACTTGTATAGCGCTTTTTAGATGATTTTCTCAGCCCAAAAGTGCTTTACATTTCTCACCACATTCACCCATTCACATACACACTCATACACCGATGGCAAACAGTTGGTGGCAATAAGTAAACCTTGTATCTATAAAATACACCGTATGAAACTATGCTTCAGTTCAGCTGTTGCAAATGTTCTAAGACGAAACCTACAATTCCAGATCCGTCTTGTCAAAAGGAAGGAGATTGTTTGGGAACGTCATTTAATGAAGATATATTATTTTGACAAAATGATGATTTTGACATGAAGTATTCTCCAGAACTGCTGACTCCACCTTCTATCCAATCCAACTTTATTTATAAAGCGCTTTCATCAAACCAGAGCAGAGACAAAGTGCTGTACAGGCCTAAAATAAGGTACAATAAAAATAAGTAAAATAAGGTACAATAAAAATAAGTAAAAATAAGGCACAATAAAAATAAGTAAATGAGGTACAATAAAAATAGATTTAAAAAAAAATGAATAAAGCTAAGGTAAAAAAAATATCTAAAATAACAAAAATAAGGTACAATAAAATAACATCAAAAGTTCTATTTTAGAGTGATGACATTTAGTTACTGAACCACATTTCATGGTTATATCTCTAGTGAACACAAAGACAGTCACTAAGAAATGATCACGTGACCAACACACGGTGAATTCTATCATAAGACTGTCTTTGTCCCCCACGTGATTCATGTAACTTATTATGTAAAATGGTCTCACTGTTGAGTGAAAGACAGCCTCATAGCATAATTGCCTAAATCATATTTACTCTACTTTTACTCTACATCTACTCTATTCTACATCTAGTCTACTCTACATCTAGTCTACTACTCTACATCTACTTTTCGTCAGCCTAATAACATAATTGCCTAAGTCATATTTTAAAGGTGCAGTGTGTAATATGACATCATCAAGAAAGTTCTACAAAGTTCTAGAATGCAACGCTCCCTGGGTAACCCCGACCGTTTCGAATAATAACAGAAGCTACAGTGCCCTTCAAGGACAAGAACAATTCTAAATTTTAAACATTGCACCTGATGTCTGTTTAGTGTTTACAGAGCCTAGGCTGTGTATTAACACCAGATTTCTTTTCAGTGCACACACAATCATTTCAATGAATTTGTATGCAAGAGGATGACCCCTGACTTGGTTCAGTTTTAACAGTGATCTTGTCTAGGATATAATGGATGTGCATTTCTCAGGACATGCAGTTCTGTCTGTCAGTGCATTGTGCATTGTCAAACTAGTGCATTGTCTGGTCTGGTAAACAAAGCAGCACAAAGCATTATGGACAGAGATACAGCACAATGAGTGACAGCTAAATGGGAAGAGGCTGCTCCATTATTTAAGTTACATGGCTCTGTGTGTGTGTGTGTCTATACATAAAGGAGTCCACATCTTGGCAATTGGACTTAGAAGGAATAAATCCACACGTTTTAATTCTCATTTTAAGAGGGATTTCATCATGACAATAGGTTAAAAAAAGGTAAGAATAAAATGCTACAAAGCTACACACTACAATGTAATAAATCTTATGTGAGCTCTTTTTTTTTTTTTTTTTTTTTAACCACAACAGTGCGTTTGGTTTTATACAAAACTAATCCTTGTTGGAGGGTTGTTGTCACTTTAAATAGTTTATTGTTTTTGAAGACAGGAGCCAGAAGCCCATTTTATTTTATTTTTTGTTAATTTTGATATTGGGATCAAAATATCAGCTCAAAATCATTTACTGTTTTTAAAAAGGAGGAAAATACATATACAGAAGACATCTATATAATTACTAAATATTGATATAGACAAATACATCGATAAATAAATACATAAATGGAGCTAAACAAATAGAAAAATGTATAAGCATAGCATTTACAAAGTAAGTCCATAATGGGCCTCTTTTTGAATGCTATTATACTGTAGTAACTGTACATATATTTTTCTCAATGGCAATTTTTTAAATGGCATTTTAACCTTGTTTTTCTTCCATCAGAAGTGTTGTCAAAATAAAGCAACAACGAGATCACCTGCCATGACTCATAATTACAGTCTTCAATTTAAAAACGGAATCGGCACTGCATAAAAATATATATATTTGTTTAAGATGATATCCCCAGGGGGCGACTCCAGCTCGTGGTCGTTGTCTGCATTTCACTCCCCCCTCTGCCCCATTTCAACTCTGTCTCTGTCAAATAAAGCATGAAAAATGCCAAAAATATCTTTAAAAAAAAAAAGGTTCAATATGACATCCCTATTTTCCCCCATGTCCCGCGAGGGCAGCAGGTGCATGTTGTGACTCCTAACGTTCTGTTCTTTCGCCTCATATTGACCCTGTGTCTGCCCGTTTCCTAGGAGACAGTGGGAAGGTGACGACGGTGGTTGCCACGCCGGGTCAGGGCCCAGACCGCCCACAGGAAGTGTCCTACGCCGACATCAAGGTGAGAGAGAGGGAGGGAGGGAGGGAGGGAGAGAGAGAGAGAGAACCCAAACCGTGTCCTCATAGCACACGCTGTCCTGGGCTATTCTGTTACCCTCACCTGCTACTGTTACTAAGAGACACACACACACAGGCACACACACACACACACACTCTGTACTATCTAATAAAGCTTGAAAATGTCAAAAAATAATCTTAAAAAAAGCTGTAACATATGGTTATATTATCAATACATAAGTAACTTTCCTCTATTTGGGAAAAGAGAAACAGCAAATGTTCATGAGAGGAAGCATGGTTAAACAGTTCTCAGTAAAACACAGTAAGGACCAACTGTTCCCCTAGAACAAATATCACCAATCACAGCTGACTACTGCTGCTAGTTCAAACTGGATGCAACCGTTTAGAGTTTAGACACGGAAAATAAACAGACAGTACAAATCTGTGACTAAGGTTATTTGAACTCCATGTTTAACCCTCTTGACCCTCGGTAACGTTCCAACACTTTCTGAAACATGTCTTTGTTTGCACCTGATAAGCTTTCATGGATTTCTCTTCACTAGTCCAGTGTCTGAAGTTTATTTTACTTCCTCCTAGTCCTAACCCCCTTTCGAGCATGTAGATAGTGTGTCTGTGTCTGTCTGTCTGTCTGTCTGTCTGTCTGTCTGTCTGTCTGTCTGTCTGTCTGTCTGTCTGTCTGTCTGTTTTTTATTTAATTTTTTTTGTATTTTTTTTTTTCGTCTATTACTATTTAAACAATTTTTTTTTTTTTTATTACTTGCATGTTCAAAATTCATTTTAATTTAAATTTTCCTTTTATTTAACCTCGAAAGATCAATTGAGGGGTGACCCTCTTTCACAATGACTTCGGAGTTTTACAAATACACAACATACAATACAAATACACAACAGTTTACAAGGAGACAAACAATTAAAACATTCTGGAGAAAATGGAGAAGAAGAACATTGCTTAGCCAAAACAGTTACAGTGTATGTGGGGCAGATTAAAAATAATGTCTAAATTTGTTAAAAAATATTAATGTATGTAAGGCAAGGCAAGGCAAGTTTATTTATATAGCACAATTCAGACACAAGGCCACTCAAAGTGCTTTACAGGGGCAAGATTAGAATACATAAAACACATTATAAAACATTTAAAAGCGAATAAAAGAAGCAAATAAAATACAAAATTGCAGGTTTGTATATTCATTTTAAGTTGTAAATGAATCAATCAATCAAATATCTGTCTGTTTCTTGCAGGTGATCGGCAATGGGTCGTTTGGTGTGGTGTACCAGGCGCGCCTCATCGACAGCCAGGAGATGGTCGCCATTAAGAAGGTTCTGCAGGACAAGAGGTTCAAGGTACGGCCGGCTGTTATCGACCCATATCTCCGCATTGTGTCTTTATCTGTTTAGATCGGAGCTTCTGGAAAAACAAGTTCCTTTTGTTATCTCTCCTTTTGGTCCGACGTCATCACCCATGTGTTATGTTTTGTTTTGTTTGTCTGTGATTTTTTTTAAAATTAGAATATTAAAGCTACAGTGCGTAAGTTATGTTGTCCCTTTTGAGGAATTCTGATTATTTACAACAACGCTGTCTGTCGGTGCAGCTACGAGCTACACTGGGCCAGTGGTGGGGGGGAGGGCGACACCAGTTTGTAAACGCTGCCATACTACTGAGAAATACAGAGAGTTTTGTGGAGCTGATAGGCTTTATGCACTTTGTGTCAACTCGTTTGGTGATAACTTGAATTTAACCGACATTCATTCATATGAAAAAGTTACGCACTATAGCTTTTATAAAGGTCTTGATATAAACATGGATGGTGTTCAATCTGTGTATGTTATGTTTACCTAAAAGTTCTCATTCTGGGCGCTCCGGTGGCGTAGTGGATAGAGCGCGTACCATATCGGCTCCGGTCTTCGTTGCAGTGGTCGCGGGTTCAAATCCGACCTGTGGTCCTTTACCGCATGTCATTCCCCCCCCCCCCCCCCTCTCTCTGTCTCCCCATTTCAACTCTGTACTGTCTAATAAAGCTTGAAAATGCAAAAAAAAAAAAAACCTTCTCATTCTGACTTTGTTTTCTTGTCACTGCAGAATCGGGAACTCCAGATCATGAGGAAACTGGATCACTGCAACATCGTCAGACTACGTTACTTCTTCTACTCCAGTGGCGAGAAGGTAAACCATCTCTCTCTCTCTCCCTCTCTGTCTCTCTCTCTCTGTCTCCCTCTCTCTCTCTGTCTCTCTCTCTCCCTCTCTCTGCCTCTCTGTCTCTCTCTCTCTGTCTCTCTGTCTCTCTCTGTCTGTCCTCTCTCTCTCTCTCTCTCCCTCTCTCTTTCCCTTTTTGTTCTTGCAGAAAAATCGGATGTGATTACTTAAACCTATGCTACGTCCTTATATTCAAACACTCAGAACCACCATTTTTTGTGATCACAGTAAAACAAAGGAAATAATAAATAATGTAATTCGCACACATAAATGATAAGATTATTCATATGCACTGGACTGCACACGTCACTTTAAATCACTTTTAATCTGTTGCACTTTATCTGTTTATTCAGAGCATTTTAAATGTATTTATTTATTTAGTGCATACTTGTATTTTGTCATGGTCTTTTAGATATGTTAGCCATCCAGCTACATCTATTTTATTCATCAGTGGGATGTATGAATGGAATGAATGTGTGTGAATGTAACTGACTTGATCATGATCCTTCTCGTTTTGTTGTTACTTGTAATTAACATAATGACAATAAATTTGATTGTAAAAATGAAATACCCCAACGGCCCATCGACCCTAAAAGGGGAAGGAATTCATTTCTTGGGCTGACAAATAAAAAGACACTTTTGTTCTGGGTTTAGTTTTGCAGAAGTAAATTACTGGAAACAAGAGTCTGTGTATGTGTTCTCTTTTTCTCCTTATTTATTCAAATAAAAAATCATCAATAACCTTGACCCTTGGCTTCATGAAATAACTGCGATCCTATAACAAAGGGCAGGGCTTGTAAACATGTCTAAAAACCCTACCTATTTTAATCACACTCTCTCCCTTCCTCCCTCCCTCTCCCCCTCTCTCTCCCCCTCCCTCTCTCTCTCCCTCTCTCTCTCTCTCCCCCTTTCTCTCTCTCTCTCTCTCCATCCCTCTCTCTCACCCTCCCCTCCCTCCCTCCCTCCCTCCCTCTCTCTCTCCCTCTCTCCCCCTATACCCCCTCCCTCCTTCCCTCCCTCCCCCTCTCTCCCCCCTCTCCCTCTCCCCCCTCCCTATCCCCCCTCCCTCCCTCCCTCCCCCTCTCTCCCCTCTCTCTCTCCCTCTCTCTCCCTCTCTCTTTCTTCCCCCCTATCCTCCCTCCCCCTCCCCCCCTCTGTCCCCCTTCTCTCTCTCTCCCTCTCCCTCTTCCCCCCCTCCTCCCTCTCTCTCCCCCCCTCTCCCCCCTCCCTCCCTCTCTCTCTCTCTCCCTCTCTCTCTCTCTTCCTCTCCTCCCTCTCTCTCCCTCTCCCCTCTCTCTCTCCCTCCCTCCCTACCCCCTCTCCTCTCCTCTCCCCTCTCCCTCCCTCCTCCCCCCTCCCTCTCTCTCCCTCCCCCTATCCCTCCCTCCCCCTCCCCCCTCCCCCTCCCCCTTCCCTCCCTCCCTCCATCTCTCTCTCCCTCCCTCCCTCCTCTACAGAAAGATGAAGTGTATCTGAACCTGGTTCTGGACTTTGTCCCTGAGACGGTCTACAGGGTTGCTAGGCATTTCAACAAGGCCAAGAGCATCATTCCTATCATATATGTGAAGGTAAGTTTTTCTCTTTTTCCCTCCAAGACATTTCTGTGTTGTGTCTAGGGCCTCTTATAAGAATGTGTTGTTCCCTAAACATCTGTACTCCACTAGTCTGAAACTCCCCAATACAAAAATTAGTATGAATAAGAACAAAAGACTCTCAGTATACATTTCTACAGAGCACCTATATCTTTTTTTTTTAAAGATATGTTTTGGGCATTTTTATGCTTTATTTGATAGTGTAGAGACAGAGGTGAAATGGGGCAGAGAGGGGAGTGACATGCAGAGAACGACCGCGGGTGGGAATCGAACCCGGGTCTGCTGCTGGGCCCGGCCCGGAGAGGGACGCCTTACCAACTGAGCTAAAGGCGCCCCCCAGAGCACATATATCTAACACAAGGAAGACACCTATGCTACAGTTTTGAAGCGCATATTGAAAAAAAAAATGTCTCCACATATAAATGCTAACTTTAAACCTAGATATGTTCAATTGTACAAAAAAAAACTTTAACTAATCGTGTCCTGTCCTTGTCTTACTGCCCCCCCCCAGGTGTACATGTACCAGTTGTTCCGCAGCCTGGCGTACATCCATTCCCAGGGCGTGTGTCACCGGGACATCAAGCCCCAGAACCTGCTGGTCGACCCAGAGACCGCCATCCTCAAGCTGTGTGACTTTGGCAGGTGAATATCTCCCACTATATATCTAATCACTCTCTCTTTCTCTCTCTCTCTCTCACTCTCTCTAGCTCGTTTGCTCTCTCGCTTTCTCTCTCTCTCTCTCTCGATTTCCCTCGCTCTGGCTTTCGCTCTTTCTCTCTCCCTCTCTCTAGCTCCCTCTCTCTCGCTCGTTCGCTCTCTCGCTTTCCCTCTCCCTCCCTCTATCACTCTCTCTCTCTTTCTCTCTCCCTCTCTCTTCCCCCATATACCATTTAGAAACAGCAAAATCAAGATGTGCAGCATGTTTTATATGTGCAGACAGACTATAACTAAAGGTGGAGTTAGCGATTCTGGAGAACGCCTATTCCAAAATCACTTTTGGTCAACTTGTTTTGAGATATTCACTGATTTCAAGTGATTTTGACAACAAGCGTTCTTCCGAATCTCTGACTCCACCTTTGACCTGGGGGTATGTGACACTGTGTATAATGGGTTAAAAGTAAACTTAAGCTCGAATTCAATATTTCAAAACAGAGCCCATCATTTGTTTGTTTTGCATTGTGACCCCTTTTCTTACATGTAGGTTAATTATTTTTTTTATAGTTTATTATTGTAAGAAAAATAACACCAACCCCCACTGGTCCTGACTATGCTTTTCATACACACAAATCACACTTTTCATCCCCAGACCACCTCCCCCTGTAAACCTGCCATTCTCTTGCTGTCATCTTAATTATGTTCTGTATGTTACTGCTGTTTGTCTAACTTCTGTTGCTATGTTGAATATGTTATTGTTGTCTATGTGTGATTTTACTGGCTATAGTACAGTGTTGTCTTGTTCTCTCCCTCTCCCCTTTCCCCCCAGGAGGTCATTCACCTCCTACCAGGCCATTGCTTAAATAAGACATTGTTTCTTAGCAATTTTTGCCTGTTTAAATAAAGGTTGATGATGATGATGATGATTATTATTATCATTAAATTGTATTCCTTGTTTTATTCCCCCCTCCAGCGCTAAGCAGCTGATCCGCGGTGAGCCCAACGTGTCGTATATCTGCTCTCGTTACTACCGCGCCCCGGAGCTGATCTTCGGCGCCACGGACTACACGGCCAACATCGACATCTGGTCCGCCGGCTGCGTGCTCGCCGAGCTGCTGCTGGGACAACCCATCTTCCCCGGTGACAGCGGCGTGGATCAACTGGTGGAGATCATCAAGGTTTTGTGTGTGTGTGTGTGCGTGTGCGTGTGTGTGTCTGTGTCTGTGTGTGTGTGTGTATGTGTGTATGTTGTGTGTGTGTGTGTGTGTGTGTATTAGGTATCTAGGCACTAAGTAAGTGATCAGAAGAACATCTGAGAATAGAAAAGAGAATAGAAAGTTTTTTTTTTTAATTGTAAATAAATAAACCAAAAAAACTGTGCTGCTGACTATTGATTATGTTGTATTTTCTGACTTTGTATCAAAAGAAAAAAGGTAGAATTATCAGTAGTTCAAAAAAGAATATGGCCTGTACGTCTACAGAATACTCTTCATAAACCCCTTCGTCTTTCTCCAGGTGCTGGGAACTCCGACACGGGAACAAATCCGAGAGATGAATCCAAACTACACAGAGTTCAAGTTCCCTCAGATCAAAGCCCATCCATGGACCAAGGTCAGTAAATACCTCAAGTATTATATTATAATAATATAATAATAATTATTATATTATAATAATATAATAATAACAATTATATTATTATTATTATTATTAGTATTAGCCGTCTGGAGAATCATGTGAACTGAAGCTAATACACTTAAAGCTGCTATACAATTTAATAAATATTTAAAAAAAAAGTATTATAAAATTTAAATGTAATACAACATATGTGTATAAATCCTAAAACTGAGAGAAAAAATCTGTGGGGTCTGTGTAGAAATATTTATTATGTTTTCCGAGAAGGTTTTGAGTTCCTTGATAATAAACCCAAAGCCTTATTATGCTTATAAAGGTATTTGTTCTAAAATGCTACATACAGAAAACCAATTTATCAGCACAAAAGAAGGCAATAACTGTAGACATTATGCTGCCCACACACAGTCTATTTAAAGCTGTGAGTTGAAGGCTAGGCAAGGCAAGTTTATTTCTGTAGCACAATTCAGACACACAAGGCCATTCAAAGTGCTTTACAGGGGCAAGATTAAAATACACAATACACATTAGAAAAGCGACTAGAAATAGAACATTTAAATAAAATAAAAATTGCAGGTTAAAATGAAGAGCTCCCCTCTCTGCCTCATTTCACCTCTGTCTCTCTGCACTGTCAATAAAAGCATAAAAATGCCAAAAAAATATCTAAAATATATATATATATATATATATCTATATGCCTCTTAACCCATTGATGACGGCTGCTGCGCGATGCCACATTGGCTCTCCTGCCTGATGCTGCATCGCGCAGCATTATTACTTTATCTAATTTTCATGGCATTCCCAGCATAAAATGCACCGTCATTGGTTCAAATACACATGAGGTGGGTTTTGTTGATTTTTTTAAGACCACGTGACCACCCAAAAGTTGTGTGGTTTGCCGAAAATCACGTCAATCAAAATAATAAAAAATAAAAAAATAAAACAAAATAATAAAAAAAATACGCCAGCTATGTCGGCGACAGAACAGTTAGTGGCGTTTGGTGCGCAGAATCAAGGTCTACTATAGACTACTGACGAAAATCACACAACACATTGCATCTATTTATTAACAATATTTAATAATTTTCTAATTCATCTAATTTTGACGATTTTTAGAAATATTTGTTGGTTTGTAAGCGCTAAGGGAGCATGTTTAAATAAATCCTGTGAACCTTAACTTTTAAATGTATTTTATTTCATGTTTCTATGTGCTACACAGGCTTAGATATTAAGGTTTTGGTAGACTTGACAATTCGTACTATTTTTTCAGAAAACCCTCAGGCATTAAGGACATGCATCCTAGATTGCAATAGTCATCAATGGGTTAAGAGTAAAACAAAGAGACACTGAACATTTGGAGTGGTCTCTTAATTTTTTTCCAGAGCTGTATATGAATTGATTTCCTTATATAGTTTTTTCTACCTGATAGTAGTCTAATATAACCCCTCCTCCCCCCCCCCCCCCCCCCCCCCAGGTGTTTAAGCCGCGGACCCCCCCTGAAGCCATAGCGCTGTGCTCGCGGCTGCTGGAGTACACGCCGGCCAACCGCTTCTCCCCGCTAGAGGCCTGTTCCCACGGCTTCTTCGACGAGCTGCGTCAGCCCAACACGCGCCTGCCCAGCGGCCGGGACCTCCCACTGCTCTTCAACTTCAGCCCCACAGGTACACACACACACACACACACACACACACACACACACACACCCATAGGCTCAAGCTAATATACAGCTCCGGAAAAAATTAAGAGACCACTCTTACGCTGCTCGGGTGGTACGTAAAGGTTCAATAGTGGGGGCTGGTCCTCTGTAATATAATTTTATTTTTTATTTTTTTATCAACATTACTATTTTATTTTTATTTATTTGACTAATTGAAAGAATCATGAGATCACACAATAGTTTGTCCCTAGATTTTTACTCTTTAGAGGCATATGTTTGAGTAGAATGAACATTTTGATTTTATAATATAAACTACTGACAACATTTCCACCAAATTCACAATAAAAATATTGTCATTTAGAGCAGGGGTTTTCAAAGTGTGAGAGAGTGAGCCCCCCCTCAGAGAACAAATTTCAGCGGATATTCACTGATTTTGTCAAAGTGATTTTGACAACAAGCGTTCTCCAGAATCACTGACTCCACCTTTTTAAGGGTTTTAGTTTCAATACAGCAGTACATTGTCCTAGTGTCTCTGTCCATATAAGTCATTTTATTATTTAGTGATGTTTTGTTGACAAATGGAAGATCTCCACCATTGATTCACTACCATCAGTTTAACACAATGGTTGCGTTCCGAATCGCATACTTTCTACTATATAGTATGTAGAAAAAAGATTTAGGATGTCCCGATTCTTGTGGCCAGATTTAGGATGGTTAGAATACCCGGATGGTCTACTTCATGCGGCCAAGATTGTTAGTGTTGAAAAGTGCATCCTATTTGGGCGATTCTGACCCACAATCCAGTGCGCACGTGAAGTGACGTAACATCGACGAAGCCTATAGGTCCATGTTATGAAAACAAACGGGGATGCGACGGATATAAAAGCAAGAGGCAAGATCAGGGCGCAATGTTATGATGAAATAAGAGAGAAAAGTATGTCCCAATAGTATGTCTACTGCATCCTAACTAGATTCTTTTTATCGTCGGATGTAGTATGTAGAATAGAAAAAAGAAAGAGTATGCGATTCGGAACGCAACCAACCAGCTTGTGTTCCTGGGTTAGTTTGTTGAGATCTCAGATGAGGCGTTATATTAATCCAGCCTCACTGTCCTCATATGGTTTATGACTCATCACTCAGTCAGATGTCTTTGTTTCTCTTCCTGCAGAGCTGTCCATCCAGCCGCAGCTCAACTCAACGCTCATTCCGCCTCACGCTCGCTCTCACACAGCTGCTTCCGCCCACGGTATGACACGCTGAAGTTCTGTTTGTTATAACTTACTTAAAGGTTTAAAAAAAACAAGAGACTTTTTATCTTTTTACTTTCTTTTAATTATTTATTTTATATTTAAATTTTTAAGTTATCACTGAAAATAACTGTTTATGAACAATGTCTTAGAAACCTTTTCTTTCAAAGGTTTTTTTATTAAATGTTAGTAACAAAGAAATTGTAGCACAATGAGTACAGATTTTTTCCCGAAAGAAACCTTTTAAGTAGAGAACGCCATGTCGGTTGTTCAGTTTGTTTCGTCTTTTGTTTGTGTGTTTGTTTTTAAGTAAAACCCAAAAATAAAGTAATAAAAAAAATTAGAAAAGAGAGACATCATAAGTCACAAAATGATTTATAAAATACAGGGAGAGTTTTCTTACCCTACAATGGCTCCTGTTTGACACAAGATGGCAGTATCGGATATGAAATCAACATCTTTCATGGAACTGATTAGATGTGAATTTTTGGTGTCTTTTTTCAGAAATTACAGAATTTTAAAAGTAATTTAACTAATTTCATAATATTACTGCTAAAGACTTGCTTCTTAAAAATACTACCTATTCAATTAAAAGAGAGTATGTTCCCCTTGCTCTAAATATACAATAAATACATAACTTTTGCTACTTTTTGCATCAACTTATGGCAAAGATCTTTTTCCCCAAAAGCACAGCTCTGGAAAAAAATATTTATTATTCTCAGTGTCTCTTGTTTTACTCTTTAGAGGCATATGTTTGAGTAGAATTAACATTTTTATTATAGAATAGAAACTACCAAATTCACAATAAAAATATTGTCATTTAGAGCATTTTCAATAAGTTATGTAGAGATGAAGATTTAAGAAAAAACACTCACTGTCCTGTCTCCCCTTCTCTGCAGATGGCACCGGCTCCGATTCCTCTCAACACAGTTCAGTACCAGGATCCCTTAACAGCATCTGAAACCTGCCTGCCAGCCTCGCCCTTACCTCAGACACACACACACACACACACACACACACACACACACACACACACACACACGTGTACACAGACACACACACACTCTACTGCTTTCCTCCATGCTGCTTGCTCTCCTCTTAGATGACCTGTTTTTGTACAGTGAATGCATTGAACAGACAAACAGTAGTTCAGTAGCTGCCAGGGTGTAAACTACAGCAGGAGATTGTTACACACACACACACACACACACACACACACACACAGTTGTCTCGCCGTCACCGCCGCTGCTCTGGTGGTACGTGAAGGTTCAATAGTGGGGGCTGGTCCTCTGTAATATAACCTTTTTTTTTTTTTTTTTAATCAACATTTTTAATTTTATTTATTTGACTAATTGAAAGAATCATGAGATCACACAATAGTTTGTCCCTTTTTTTTTTAAATAATTTTTTTTTATTTTTAATTTTTTTCATTTTTTTTTTTTTAATACTCTACAGTATTTTTGCATCCGTGTGAGTACATGGTTTAACTGTACACTGCCTGACCAACACCAGAAATGGCCCCAAACACACAGAAAGGTCGTCAGGGTAACGGATATCAATCCACTCAGGGCAGGAGAGAGCCGACGCAGCGACCTATACATTTCTAAAAATCCTCCAGCCATTTTGTTTTACCAATCTAGCCTCCAAAAAAAAAAAAAAAACTTGGTTGGAGGTGTACAATATCTGATTGGTCCTTTTATGAATCATGTTCGGTTGCCGGGCGGGATAGGATTAACTCTTAATAAGCCGAAATTCAACGCCAACCCACACTGCGTCTCGTATCATGTTTGTTTCCTATTCTGGGGAGATTTTTTTCTGGTAAAAGTTGGAAATATTCCTCAAAATAACAAGTCTCCCTATAACTACTACCTGTACACAGCTGGGCTCCTGTTCAATCAGCTCTTTGCTAGGGATTACTTATTGAATACATTTCCATTCCCAGGAGGGCAGAGGTGGTCATTTAGCCAGATAGAAAGTTAAATTAAAACATTTAAATAGAATTTTCATTGACTCCTCCCCTCAAAAAATATGTGTTTGAGAGTGAGACCTGTATATGACCGTTGTTAAGAAAGTGTGAATGCTAAAGCAGATGAGAAAATAATTCCTAAATCATCTGTAGTTCATAAATTAAACACAGACATTGAAGCTTGTGTAGCAAGCTAAAGTCAGTCAGTCAGTCAGCGTTCACCAACACATCAATGCTTCATAAAGAAATAGTTTCAAATAACCACATTTTCGCCCCTTTTTATTTCCCCCAAGAAAAAAATGTCCGACCTAGGTTTCACTCGTGCTGCTGTGCTAGAAAGTTGTCAGTTTGTCGGCGCTCTGTGTAGTAGCATTAGCCGTTAGCTGTGGAGGAAGTGTCTTAAAGGCGTATTCCACTATACTATACTATGCCGGGATTCGCCTGTTTTTAATTGGAAGAAAAGCTTTGTTTCAAAACAACAAAACTTTCATTGAGCTGTTGAAGACGATGCAATCTATCTTGATGTGGTAGGATGTCACATGGTAACCGTTGTTGCCTTTTTAATAAGGAGATAACTTATTCCTTTTAAAGCATTGAAAAGTATTTAGTATAGTTATAATAGATGGCGCCCCTTCACAGCCTGCTATTCTGAATACAATAGGCAGCTGTTTTTTTGCTTCTTAAAACCTGTTTCAATCACAGAATATTATAAAAGTGGGAAAAAAATCCCCTAAAAAAAATATTGGCAGATCAACAAAAAAAAGCTATCGAATCAAAAAGTCCCTCAAAGATCCTCCCTGTCCTGATGTTAGTTTATAAAATGCTTTTCGGAGGAGCGGAGCGGATGTTGATCCAAAAAACAAGCATTGATTGGCCAGGGATTTATTGATTTTAGGTGATTCATGTAAATGTATTTATTAATTTAGTCAGTGGAAAATATTTTTTTTTTTTTAAAGAAAAAAAATGACAGGAGAAATGGACATTTGCTGGTTGGCTTAATGTGAATCTTAGTTAAACATGAATTTCAAGCAGAGGAGTTTGTCAAGTGTGTGTTGTGTGTGTGTGTGTGTGTGTGTGTGTGTGTGTGTGTGTGTGTGTGTGTGTGTGTGTGTGTGTGTGTGTGTGTGTGTGTGTGTGTGTGTGTGTGTGTGTGTGTGTGTGTGTGTGTGTGTGTGTGTGTGTGTGTGTGTGTGTGTGTGTGTGTGTGTGTGTGTGTGTGTGTGTGTGTGTGTGTTCTTGTACTTCTATCTTTTTGAAGACTCATTTGAATTGTACCGAATAAGAACTTGTTGAACTTCGATTTTTTGATCAAACTTAAGGTCATCGGTCAGAGAATGTATTATCACTGTCGAAATCATCGTAAATATAGAAGTACATTTTGTGTGTGTGTGTGTGTCTGACCATATTCCAACCCGCAGTCCTCACAGCCAGTGTTTTAGGCATTAGAGCAGTCGTCAACAATACCGATTATTAGTGAGCAGTACAGAGACCACTTGAAAGTTTGTAGTATAGTATATTTGATACTATTGTACCATGCCTCCTTCACCTGCTGTTTTTAAACCACAGCCATGTTTTTTTTTTTTTCTTAATTTTTTTAAAGCTCTGGTGAGCCCCCCCAAACGCTTTTTGAATTCCACCACACTCGGCACATTCACATTAACTTTCTATACGAGGAGAGTGGAGAGCATTGTTTCCTTCTCTGTCTTCTAATAACTTTAGACTTTCTGCATTCTCTGCTGTGAAGAGACCGAAACCTCCATGTTTGATTTGACTCTTAGCAGGGACCGTCACACTTACGAGCTGTCAGAGCGACTGAGGCAATGAAAAGGTGTGCAAATAAAATACCCATAACAGAGAAATCAAAACATGGCGGATTGTTCTCTTCCCATGATCTCAGAAGCCATTTCTTCTTCTCCTCCCCCCCTATCTCTCTCTCCCTCCCTCCTTCTCTCTCTCTGTCTCTCTCTCTTCGCTTATCGCACGTGTAAATATCACTGATTTTTATTTTCCTCTTTTTACTTTTTATTACAGAGTTGTTTATATCTTACCCCCCCCTTACATCCGGTCTGTCCACGGAGCAGTTTCTTAGTTTTGTGCATTTTTTTTTTTTTTTTTTTTTTGTAAATAAGTTTCTTTTTTCACAATTCAAAATGTAAATACTGCAAAAGAAAAAAAAACAGCCTACTCCTCATGTGTGTTGATGGTGTCTCTCTCTCTCTCTCTCTCTCTTCTCTCTCTCTTCTAGTCAATAGCGAAAAATTGTATAAACATCGTTACTCAACTGTCCTCCCTGTTTGGTCCTCTGTGGGACGTCCCGTTGACTGTTGAATGAATATTTCAAGAGTTCCTTTTCCAAAAATACCTGATTTTCTTTAGTTAATTTTTGGTGGAAAATGTGTCATGACGGATTTCAATATGTTATATTACTGTGCAGTATTGAGAACAATGACTTAGGAACAGGTCACTGGCGAAACGTGGGCGTTTTGTATTATGAGCTGTAATCGCTGCTAATGATCACAAGATGTCAGACGTAGATATTTGTGTTGTGACTGCAGACGGCGCCACCTACCGGCTGTGTGCGTTAATAGCAAGGTAACGTGCATATAGGTTGCTGCGATATAGCGACTCTTTCAAACCAACTGAATCTTTTGAAATGTACCTTTTTAAATTCTCCGAAAACCCATTTGTGTGTTCATTCATAATGTCACCTTTTATTCTGTCTTTTTTTTTTTTTTTTTTTTTTCACTCCAACGATGTCATTCTGTGATGGAGTGATGGAGGGAGGAGGAGAGAGAGAAAGAGCCACCGACCTGTCTGTCTCTGTTCTGTGTGTGTATGATATGGACTCATTTACTGTAATAAAGTGATGAAACTGTGTTTGGATCGTGTTGGTTCCCTTTGAGAAGTGTTTAAATTGGATTTTAAAGTAGTATTTATTTATTTATTTGTTTTTCTTAAAACCATTGTCATGGCCATGCTCACCCAGGAACAACAGCTGGCGTAGTAAAAACACTACCGCTTTTGTCAAAATGTGCCACTAAAATCAAACACAAAGTGAAAGTTCCTCGTAGCCACTTTGTAAGTTTAATTTTTGGACTGTCAGACACACATTTAGTCCAATGTTTGATCCAATGTGAAGCTAACCCTATTACAGGTCTCATAAACCTTCTGTATCAAGAACACAATCCTCTTCACACACAGATTAGTTGGTTCATGGATCCAGTAACAACAGGTTTATCTCAGACACTTTTCTAACCTTTATTTTGGCAGAGTTTGACTTAATACATCACTGTATATCGACCTCTTCAGATTCTCATGATGAGATGGTCACGTCCCACTCTTTAAAGGCTGACTTATTAAGTTTGTGCATTTCCTTCTTGCTTGATTAGATTTTTATTCACCACCTAAAATGTTCTGACTTTCCACGATTAATATTCTCCTGGCTGTGTTTGCCCGGATGTAAGTTAAACAATTAGTGTGAAACAATTTTACTTGTTTGGCAAGTTCAGTTGCATGTTCAGTTAGATAGATAGATAGATAGATAGATAGATAGATGGATGGATAGATAGATAGATAGATAGATAGATAGATATATTCAATATCCAGATAGATAGATGGATAGATAGATAGATAGATATATTCAATATCCAGCTCTTCCTGTCAGCAAATGTTCTTATATGTCCCCAAATTTATCTTTGCATGGCAGCGTGCTTTATTCTGTGACTGAGTGGTACATTTTAAGACTTTCAGGATAAAGGTGTTAAATAGATATTGTTATTAATCATATGATTATTGCTTCTATGTCTTTACACTGACTGAGTATGAGGAAGCAGGTAAGGAAGGATAGGCCCAGATCAAAAGAGAGAGTTTTATATTATCTTTAGGTCCCAAAGTTTTGCTTTATCTCTCTATGTGAGCCGTATGGACCCTAACCCAAAAGTCATAGTGATGTGGTATGTGTTGGGAACCTTGTTGTTGCCAGTTGCAGATATTTACCAGAACATTTTCCCGGGAAATTCGCAGCCTTGACTGCATTTTTTTTTTTTTTTTTGTAAAAGATAAGCTGTGGATGTTTGTGTGGGAGTAAAAAGCAACCTTGTTTTCTTCAAGTAAATCAGTTACTTAAAAACATTTATTTCCTTGTTGCTTTTTGAATATAAGTGCCGTGCTTTTTATTCCCGAGCTCACTCAGCTGAGAGATTCAACTCGACTGAAGCAGACAAGACTTCTGGGTAATATCTCTTTTATATCCAGTCATTGCATCTTCAACCAGTTGCTTTCCATCAGTGTATAATGATGTTTGCATATCCAGTGGAGGCTGTTCTCTCATTCAGGTGTTTTTCTTCTTTTTTTTTGCAGCGTAAACAATGAGGGTCACTTTTCTTCTCTGTTTCGCCTTCGCTTTGGGCGCTGCAAAAGGTAAGACTCATCAACTCATCAGTGATGATGCAACTTGAATTAAATATTTAGTAAAAAGCGTTAGTTTCCAAACATATATTCTGATTCAATGAACACAATCCTTGCTATAAAAGTGGTTTCTGGATCTTCTTCCGCAGCCAATCCGGTGACAGAGATGAAGCCGGGTGAGTCTCAACAAATCACGTAGTTACAGTATTTTGTATTTTTTTGGAACTTAAAGTAGGTATTGATTGATTGATTGATTCAATTTATTTCAGACATATCAAACATACAAAAATTAAAAACATGGAAATACAATAAACAAAAATTATGTTTTCACAAAAAGAAAAAAAAGAAGAAAAGAAAAAAAAATATTATCTGTGTTTGAGATATGCCTGAAAAGGAGCAGGAAGAAGTATACACTTATTTAATCCTACCCCTAGGTATATTGGCGAAGCTTGCTGCAGCATTAATTGAGCATGGTGTGTTAACTGATGTGTTTTCTGAAAGGCTAATAGTCCATTTACACTCCATATAGTCAGATAAGTGGGTATATGTGCTCATTTAGTCAGCCATGTTCACCTGCAAGACCAAAAAGGAAAATGACAATGTTACTTCTGCTGAACATGCACAACTGTGACAAAACAATAAAAACAAGAGTAGATCAAAAGTATGTTCTAGTAAATTGGTGCAACAGAAATTGACCTCCCCTGAGAAATAACACTGACTGAACTGAAAATCAATAACTATGTAACAACAATACAGGTCCAGTTTTAATTAAACTTTAGAAAAGTGTTGCATCTTTGTGCAAACTAACTTAAAGTAGTTTCTGAATCTTCTCCAACAGCAGATCTGGTGAAGGAGATGAGACTAGGTGAGACTCAACAACAAATATTTATGTTTTATAGATTATCATCATAAATCGAAACACAATTATTTTGAGGAACCTGGAACCAAACGTTAGACTAGAATATGTTTGTATACCAAACTTTGGGCCCTGCTGCTGTAAACAACGAAAGAGGGACAGTAACTTGTCTAGTAACTTTTTTAACTTCATATAGTGTTCCAGGGATAACATTTTCATGAGAGGAAAGCATGTTTATTCAGTAATGAGAATTAACAGTAGAAAAAAGCCAAAGTTACATGGTGCGCCTTTAAACTATCTAATTAAGTGAATCGGGATTTTTTTTGCCAAACATTGTTCTGTGATTCCTTTTCAAAACTGATCAGGTCCGATGGCTGTTGGGAGTGTCCAGATGACTGAAATTGGGAAGGAAAGCTGTCCTTTATACTGGCAAGGTTATGGATCGCGATGTTTCTTTCTCTTCCACAGCCCAATGGCGTGGGTGGACGCTGAGGTACAGTACACACTGGTCAAATCACCAATACTGTTTCATGTTTTAAGCCCTAAGTCACTTTGGCCTTACAACTCTAAAGCTTTTTTACTTGGTTTTCAATAGGATATAACAATGATTTACAAAAATAAGAGTGAGATTTATTTCAGCTCCAATTTTTATCGAAGATACTTCCTTTACAAGAACTACATGCACATCTGTGAATGTGAAAGGAAATGTCAAAATAATTCCTGTTATGTAGGCTAAGGGATAATGTATTACGAACGGGTCACTTGTTAGAAATAAAGACCGACAGGCTGAAGCAGGAGCCCGACGCTCTTGTTCAGCTTGCCTTGAAGGTCACAGGATTTTCCAACTGCCATGTAATAAATTGCCATATTGTTCAACAGCTGTATTTCTCTGCTTTAACAGAAACATTGCTGGAAATACGGAGCAAACCTCGCTTCCAGCCATGACCGAAAGGAGTTAATGTTCATCCAGGACTCTGTAATGAAGGGCGTCAGAGTCGCCTGGATTGGGGTAAGTGATTAATCCCTCCATTTGTTTTGACAGAACAGAGTGAGTGTGTTTTTACATTTGGTATTTCACGCCTTTGTCATTTCAGATCGTATTTATTAATGTAGACTTCAGAAATTTCACACAATGTTTAGCCTACATGCCTTTTTTATTTTATTTTTTACAGGCATGTGATTGGCCAAGGAGCGAGGGTTCAGCATTTGAGAACTGGGGCAAACCGGGCAAAGATGAGCTAGAGTACAGGCAGAAGAAATGCCCTATGATGAGTCGCTCAAGTAGGCTACTGTTCCTAATAAAACAGCTGATACAATATAGGATCAACCATGTGTAGATTTGTCAATACAAATTGGAGAAGTGACTGTCCTCTCTTGATTTTCTGTTAGGTGACCAGATAATGGATTGGTACTGTGAGGACATGCTTCCCTTCATCTGCGCAACGCCACCATGTGGACGGCTTGATTCTGTTTATGGCAAAGAAGACCCCTTTTTCTCTTTTTAATGTTTATTTGACAGGGACAATACATACAACATTGCCACAAAAAATGGGAAAATGTGATGCATATAAGACGTCTAGCTTCAGCTAATTTGCAGTCTTTGTCCCTGGGTCAGGCTTTAAAATACAATCAAAGATACTAAATACAATAAATGCAGTGATAGAGATACAGTGAATAATACATTCACTCATGTCCTCATGAGACTATATAGACGTATATAACTACGTTTTTTTGTTGTTTAATTACATCAAAATATTTCAAAGCAAGTATTATAAAGTTGCTGTTATCATATATTGGAAAATAAAAGTGGTTTCAAAGCAAGTATTATAAAGTTGCTGCAATCATAACTAAGCGCTTTGAGTGCGAGTAAAGCGCTATAAAAATTGAATATATTATTATTATTATATGTTGGAAAATAAAAATGGTTTCCCCTAAAGAGTACTAAGAGTCTGGTTATTAACCATCACAATTGCACATCATTCAGTTAAAACATGGGAAAGATTGTACAAAGGAACCAAAGGATTTTAATATGTAATTTGTTTTCTCGGATGAAGAGAAATCAATTTTGAGAGGGGGTGCAAGCCAGTCAATTTTGGGCCGATTTACATTGAATTCCATTCATTTTCTGTAGGTTTAGGGTTGGGCTAGGGTTGCTATCTCCCACAAGGAAAGTCTGACGCTCATGAAACTTACTCCACTTATTAACTTCATGCATGCAATATAGGCTACCCACCAAAGATTTGGGTTAGGTTTAAATTAACATAGGCTATATATAAAGTTGACACAACACCAGGCATTCACTCACACACACACACACACACACACACACACACACACACACACACACACACACACACACACACACACACACACACACACACACACACACACACACACACACACACACACACACACAACACACTGTCTGATAGTGAACGGCCTGCAGACCCAATGTTTGTGTGTTAAAGTCAGAGATCGTGTGACTTCATCCGAGAATCAAATCCTTTGGTGGGTATATTAATATTACACTGAAGCTGCAGTTCCGCTCCGGGCCAGCTGGGGGCGGGGCTTGTGTTTTTGGCATTTTTTAAAGTCGAAACAACTTCCGGTTCTTCTGACGTTCACAGAAAGACAACGACGAAACTAGCAAAGAAAGATACAAACCGAAGGTAAATCCGTCTCCAAAACTCTCAAATGTTTCACCGTTTAACGAAATGACAGGCTTTGGTATATCCTAACCGCTGTTTGTACATGAAACGCCTCTCTTCTTACGTTGGTGTATTTGATTTGCGTCTTTATAATGCGGTATTCATCACATGGACTGTTAGTTCAACGGCTAGCTAAGCTAACAACGTTAGCAAGGCGGCGCCGGTTACCGAGAGGCCTGTTTGGTGTGGCCGTTACCGACAGTTAAACCGGTTTAAAATCAATTATATTTAAAAACTACATCCTACATTGTCAATCGTAAAAACCAGTACGCCATTGCTAGACCAGTTTGATGACTTAAAGGTAAATGCTAATGTTAGCCGGGTTTTAACCATGGTTTTGACGTGATATCTGGCATAAATAACTGGAATATATTTAAGATATAATCGCTGAGTGCTGACTCGCTGCTGTTTTATTTTGAAGGCGATTTAACGATTGGTAAATGTAACTTACACACATCTGTTAACAGCCCCACAAGCAGACCTATTATAAGAGGTGTGTACACGTAGTGGATTATCGATAGGATCTGTGTTAATGGTAGTGAATATATGGATGTAAATATAAGGCCAACTTTGGATTGAATTTTCTTGAGACAATCTTTTAAAAGTTTAAACCATCTCGTGCAGCTGATCATTGCCACAACTGTGTGTGTGTGTGTGTGTGTGTGTGTGTGTGTGTGTGTGTGTGTGTGTGTGTGTGTGTGTGTGTGTGTGTGTGTGTGTGTGTGTGTGTGTGTGTGTGTGTGTGTGTTTGTAAGCTAAAACAGTTGTTTAATAGTTTAAAAAAGGTGTCCTATCTGTGGTGCAACAGTCTGTGTGCAATACCAATCTCTGTTTCTTAACTAAATATAAGGTAGAGTGGTTCCAGTATGTTTAGAGCACAATTATGGTTGTGATAATAATGGTGACCATCCCATTCAGTCCCTACCTAGATGTTGACATAGTGTTGGCCAGTCATCAAGCCATGAGTAACCACTTTACCACACCCTGAATGTTCCTATTGTGGTGTGTTTTCCCCCTCTACATTTAGACAGAGCTCTTAGCCTGTCAATGTGAGCTAATAGGAGCTGTGATCTATCATTCTGGCCATAAAGTTAAAATTCCTTGTTGTATTTTATTTTTATTTTTTTTAAATCAAGATCTTTTTATTTGTTTTTTTTAATAGAAAAGTTGTTAATTTGTTACAGACAGGTAGTATGAAAGAATAAATAAAATAAGTTATGCCACAAACAATAAAATAAAAAAACATCAAAATATTTTTATTGTTTTATTTTTTTATCTTGAGCGTTGGAAATTCATTTCTTGTATGTATTCCTCCATGAAATTGAAGCCATGAAATTTCTGAATTTATGTTATGTGTTCTTGTATCCTGTGACCTAGTAACCATGTAAACTTACCCTCTGTGAAAATGTAATAAATATGTGAATAAAAAAAAATTCTTTGTTGTTGTTTGACCTTGTCTCCTCAGGGCCATGGCTCGCGGGCAGCAGAAGATTCAGTCCCAGCAGAAGAACGCCAAGAAGGCAGCGGACAAGAAGAAAGGCGCCGCGGCCGACCAGAAGACCGCAGCTAAGGCCGCGCTGGTCCACTCCTGCCCCGTGTGCCGGGTACGTACAGTTATATAGTATATACTATCTATGGTATACTATCTACAGTTATATACTATCTATAGTACAGTTATATACTATCTATGGTACAGTTTATATACTATCTCTATGGTACAAACAGTTATATACTATCTCTGGTACAGTTACAGATTCCAGCCCGCGGTCGTTCTCTGCATGTCACTCCCCTCTCTGCCCCATTTCAACTCTGTCTCTACACTATCAATAAAAGCATAACAATGCCAAAAAAAATACCCTGTAAAAAAAAATAGCCATGCCATGTCTAGCTTTTTACCTACAGAAATTGAAACTATAATGTTTTCTCTCTCATTTCTTCAGACGCAGATGCCCGACCCCAAGACCTTCAAGCAGCACTTTGAGAGCAAACACCCAAAGTCCCCGATGCCGGCTGAGCTGGTGGACGTGGTGGCCTGAAGAGAACCGACGACCGGACCGGGTGAGACCAACTGTAGAGAAATGTTTCTCTCACACTATGGCATTAATGAAGTGTTTCCATTTTAACCTGCAATTTTCATTTTATTTGCTTCTTTTATTATGTTTTTAAATCGAGTTTTCTTTTTCTTTTTTATTATTATTATTTGCTTCTTTTATCCGCTTTTAAATGTTTTATAAGGTGTTTTATGTATTCTAATCTTGCCCCTGAAAAGCACTTTGAGTGGCCTTGTGTTTGAATTGTGCTATAGAAATAAACTTGCTTAATGAAGTGTGCAGCAGCCAATGATGTTATATCATCCATGTTATACATATATAATATATAAGACCAACTGTACTGACTCTTCATTACATGTTTCTCTCACACTATGGCCTTAATGAAGTGTTGAATCGTCAAAAAGTTATTACGTTATTGGTTCAGCAATTTTATATCGTTATTGCCAAGTTATTATTCCTGTCGGCTTTTATTACATTAAAAATAAATTATTACAATATTTGCATTTATAACGTTGTGATGTAAGTTTTTAATCAAAATTAGCTCAGATGCAGTTTTTTTTATTTCTAAAACTTTTTGGACAATGAACAACATAAAATATTTTCAAAGTAAAACTTGACAGTTTGCTAACGCTTTTTGTCACTTGTTATTTTTCGACTTGAACCATGACACTAAACAACAACAAACTGTTTGTTACAGAAACACAGCGACCACGGACTAAAGGTTGGACCATGGCGGGATGTTGGACAGGGACACTCGGTCCCGTCACTATTCCTGGAGGAGGGGAGTGAGTGAGTGAGTGAGTGAGTGAGTGAGTGAGTGAGTGAGCGAGTGTGTTTGAGTGAGTGAGTGAGTGAGTGAGTGTGTTTGAGTGAGTGAGTGAGTGAATGTGTGTGTGGGAGAGTGAGTAAGTGTGTGTGTGTGTGAGTGTGTGTGTGAGTGCTGTGAACGTACATGTGTGTGTGTGTGTGTAAGAGAAAAAGCCGATGAGACCGGGGCAGAAGTTCACCAGCACCCCAATTTTTATATTTATTACGCACGCCTACCTGGCTATTCCAAACGGGAAGGGGGGACCAGCGAGACTGCTTTGCCAGCACTGAACGAGATTATGACTGTTGACTGGGAGAGAGTTGTTTTGGTTTGAAAAAGTTACAAATGGGAAGTACTGTATGAATGCATAGCTAGCTAACAGCTGGTTGTACTTGGTTAAACAAGGTCCAGAGAATCAGATGAAACATTTAAAGGCCCCGACTATATATCGCATCACTCATCCACTAGAGGGACATGGCAACACTCTTTGGTTCAAAATGTATCAAATCACCCTCAACTCTTAATTGGAGGGTATGCACATGTTGTCACCACAGATAGCGGTCTGTAATTTGCTTAAAATAAATTAATTTTTCAGTTTTCATGTCTCATAAAATGACTTAAAATGCATTTTGTGTCATTTCAGAATTTGTCTGTTGATAATAACATTGGGGATATTTGTCCTGCTCTGCCTCAAGATGTCCACACTCAATAACACAACTGTACCTCACGTTAACAACCACACACAAATCTCACCACATTTTTTATCAAATTGTCTTTACTTTCCAGATACATTTTATGCAAACTGCTCATCTTACCCTCGTCCCTTCGTCCCCAACATTCTCTTGGCAATAACATCTTCAGTTAACACAGGACAGGAATGTTGTTTTTTGAAAATCAAGCGCTAACGTTTCTTAGCTTAACACACACACAGCTCTGTGCTTTCAGCGGTTGGTCATTGTTTGAAGATATTGTAATGACGGAGAGTTCAAGTTCTTTGTTTCATAACTGCCTAAATGATTAATCCCTCGTTTTTTCTTTCTTTGGTTCTTCACATATTCACTAGCGGGCGAACTTCACAAATTTGCTTTCAATTTCAATGTATTTTTTAGTTTTTACCCTTTTCAATAAATTGAACATTATATTTAATGTGACTGGTCTTCTCCGCTGATTGATTCTGTGTCTAAATCACTGTGGTGTGTGTGTGTGTGTGTGTGTGTGTGTATGTAAACATCCATGTAAGGTCTTTGGTGTACAGTTTTTAGTTTGTGTTTGAACAATCAAAAACCAAAAGATATTACTGCACAGAAGACACAAATATCAGGCAATACTCACAAATGATGAACTTAAAATGGGTAATTATTATATTTTGTATTTTTCCTTGAGAAAAAATGACCATTAGTCAAGAAAAGGTAAATATTATTTTATTAGTTCGATACAATTTGACATTTTCTCTTCATACACACTTTGTGTTGCAACAATTGTACTGCTGCTATTTCATTTCTAGTTATAAAAAAAAAAAATCAATAGTGTCACGTGCTGCCATCAAATATCAGTTGCCGTGTAACCCTGTCAGGAATCTGGATTTGTAAAATATTGCTGTTAAGAAAAGTAGAAAATTATCGCAAATAAGTTATTTTACACACAAATGGGTAAAATATGAACATTTCATTTCAAAGGTATAAAGGAACAGAGTAATGTTCATCGCATTTACGCTGATTTACCTTCAGTCAACAATTTGGACATAGACAAACACGAGTAAATGCTGTCGTTTAAAAAAAAAATATTGTGAAGATAAATGTTTAAAGTGGCGACGTGGAACTTTCAGTTTGTGTTAATTCTTGCGTCCCCTTTGGACAGAAGCGGTAGTGTTTTTACTATGCCAGCTGTTGTTCCTGGGTGAGCCGCGTATACCCATGACATGATGGTCTCGTTTGTCATTTATGATCGTCAGAGGAAAAATTAGCCTGTCACAGAAATAATTAAAAGTTCCTTGTGGCACCTTTTAAAGTGGTGATTTGAATTTGGAAAATGTTGTTTAAGACATTTACTCACTGAAACACATCAGCACCGACATGTTAGATCATATTTCTGGTTATTTTGACGTCCGACCCGTTTGCCAATGTCAAGGTTCTTTCTGAGTTTATATCTGCTGTGGATTCATTCATATAATTCAGGCCACTTAATGTCTGCCTGCCTGCCTGCCTGTCTGTCTGTCTGTCTGTCTGTCTGTCTGTCTGTCTGTCTGTCTGTCTGTCTGTCTGTCTGTCTGTCTGTCTGTCTGTGTCTGCCTGTCTGTCTGTCTGTCTGTCTGTCCCTCATAGACAGCCGCAGGTCTTAACCACCATGTTTCTGTGTTTCTTCAGGATAACGTTGTTGTTGTCATCGTAGAACAGGACAGAGATGGGGCTGAGTTTGGTCGGGGCGCAGCACGCTTTGGGAACCTCGTCCGGCTTCAGGAGGTGCACCTGACACGGGACAGAGAGACAGACCGTTACCCTGCGGTCCAAATCACATGCTTTTTCTTTGTAATACACACTACATACTAAAGTACAGAAGAGAAAAAAATCTGATAATGTTGGGGAAGATTTATTTTCATTATGTTGAGAAATTTGAAGAATAAAGACAAATACTCCAAATGCTATTAGAGTTAGTGGGGCATCTGTGTATTTTCAGCATACTACAATTGACGTGCATGTATTGGGACATCCTAAATCTCTTTCTGGCGTACTAAATAGTAGGGAAGTATGGGTATTGGAACTCAGGGCTAGTGTTGGGGAAGATACAGGACAGAGAGACAGTTACCAAGACATTATTTGACTAAATATTGACTATCAGTTGCGAGTCATTCGGATTGGTCATGTAGGAGATTTAAGCTTGATGTAGATTTGTAAGGTTAAACCTCTTATTTAATCTTTCAGATGATTTTAATTTGTTATAATACTGGGGATGTGCTAGTGTTGGTCGTTACGAAGGAAGAAAATATCTTTGGCATCTGTTTGTTGTCTTCTCTTGATTATTGTCATCATACATCAGATCCTAAATAACCTTTTGACAGAGAATTACAAATCACATACTCTTTCTTTTTACTACACTACATACTAAAGTACAGAAGAGTTTTAGGGCCACAGGAGAAAAAAAAAAAATCAGATAGGGAAGATTTGTTTTTCATAATGTCGAGAATAAAGACAAATACTCCAAATGCTATTAGAGTTAGTGGGGCATCTGTGTATTTTCAGCATACTACAATTGACGTGCATGTATTGGGACATCCTAAATCTCTTTCTGGCATACTAAATAGAAGGGAAGTATGGGTATTTGAACTAAGCGCTAGTGTTGGGGAAGATACTTTAAAATCACGGCTTTGCAAACTAGCGGTGACTTCACAGTGGAATAACTGGAACTACAGCAAAGCTACCGTAATGATAAATCTAGTTTCCTAACTTGTATTTTCATATAAACAGACTAGTGGCGACTCATCTAACATTAATTTCAAATGAACACTAGTCTGTTTACACGAACATACAAGTTAATTAACCAAGTTAGACTAAATGAACCTTTTTGAGTTGACCAAAGCTACTTAGTAAAAAGTAGTTCAAACTACTTTGTAAAAAAAGATCAAATTGACGAGCATGTGATAGACAAAAAGGTTCCAGCAACAACAACACAGTCTATGTGGGTTCAATTAGGGAAGCAATGGTAACAGTTAAATAAAAATGTATTCCATTTGTTTCCCAAAAATGTTTGAAGTTTGTAGTTCTAGTAGTTTACTGTGTGTGTGCGTGTATGTGTGAGAGAGAGAGAGAGAGAGAGAGAGAGAGAGTGTGTGTGTGTGCGTGCAAGTGTGTGTGTGAGTGAGTGAGTGAGTGAGTGAGTGAGTGAGTGAGTAAGTGAGTGTGTGTCTGTGAGAGAGAGAGACAGAGAGTGTGTGTGAGACAGAGAGAGAGAGAGAGTGTGTGTGTGTGTGCTGACCACTTGTTGGATGAGTGCGTGGTTGGTGGCGTTCATACAGGAGCCCAGAGGATAGAAACATTCTCCGTCGCAGTAATAAGCTGAATATCCCGTCGGGGCCAAAACCCAATCCTGAGAGAAACACAGAGAGATATCCACTGTTACTATGACGCATGGCTTCCTGTCAATACAATAACTGACTTAGAAATATTGATGTTGGTTAATAAAGCACCAAATCAAATCTGAAGACTTTTCTGTTTCTGTTCATTCTTGCACCTACTTTGGATAAAAGCAGTAGTGTTTTTAATATGCCAGCTGTAGTTCCTTGGTGAGCATACCCAGGACAAAAGCATTAAGAAAAAAGTATTCTTTGCACTGATGGTCTCGATTGCTATAACATGTCATTTACGATAGTCAGAGGAAAAATATGACTGCTTCAGAAATATTTAAAAAGTTCCTCGTAGCACCTTGACAATTGGAAAAAAAAATACAGAACAGTACAGAAAAAGGAGAGAGCAGATACTGTTTTGAAGTGATTGTACATAAATATCGGAAGCAACGGTTAATAATGTTTGATCTGAAGCAATATGTATTTTTTTAGATTTAAACTAACGGTAACTATCATCAACTAATAAAACCAGACATTAGTCACCTTCCATCCCAGGTCACTGAAGCTGACGTAGAGTTCGTGCTTTTTACAGGGCGCTCCTCCGCTGTTGACAGGACTCCGATCTGAACATAAAAAATAAGTTAAATGTGTGTGTGTGTGTGTGTGTGTGTGTGTGTGTGTGTGTGTGTGTGTGTGTGTGTGTGTGTGTGTGTGTTGTCTGATTGAGTCACTGAAGACATCAACAACATGAAACAAAAGATCAATCTGAAAAAAATTTGAACCATTAACTAACAATTTCTGTATCATAATTTCTATGGTAAATTGAAGAAAACAACACAGCCTAGGCTCTGTAAACAGGCATGTACAGCAACTAGCTACTGTGGCGATTTTGACAACAAGCATTCTCCAGAATCTCTGACTCCCCTTTAAAAAAAGAAATTGATCTGTTAAGGGGTAGGACTAGATAAGTTTTTTACTTCCTCCTACCCCCTTTCGAGCATGTAGAAAGTGTATGTTTCTTTAAAAAATTCTATTTCTTTTTTTGCTTTTGTTTGTTTTTTATTTATTCATCTATTTTTTTATTGCATGTTCGAAATAAAGACAATCAATCAAAAAAAAAAAACTCTGCAAAACAAAAAGCAAACACCCTCACTGTGTATGCTGGGCACAGGCAGGTCGTATTTGGGTTTCTTCTTGCGGGGATGGGGCTTGACGGCTCTAGGGGGGCGACAGGGCACCTGGCTCTCCCTGAAGAAGGTGACCATGAAGGGCTGTTTGGAGCGCGGGCCGCGGCGCCCCACCAGCCCGATCCAGCCCGCAGACAGGGAGCGGTCTGGGGCGGGACGGGGGGAGAGGGACAGCAGGTTAAAACATGTTACGGGCAATACTACAATATGATTCTCTGTTGTTTTGTTCATTACGTATGTTTGCTACTGTATGTCTGAATTTCCTTCGGGATCAATAAAGTATTGATCCATCTATCTATCTATCTATCTATCTATCTATCTATCTATCTATCTATCTATCTATCTATCTATCTATCTATCTATCTATCTATCTATCTATCTATCTATCTATCTATCTATCCATCCATCTATCTATCTATCTATCTATCTATTTATCTATCTATCTATTTATCTATCTATCTGTCTGTCTATCTGTCTATCTATCTAACTATCTATCTATCTATCTATCTATCTATCTATCTATCTATCTATCTATCTATCTATCTATCTATCTATCTATCTATCTATCTGTCTGTCTGTCTATCTATCTATCTATCTATCTATCTATCTATCTATCTATCTATCTATCTATCTATCTATCTATCTATCTATCTATCTATCTATCTATCTATCCATCCATCCATCCATCCATCTATGCCATCACAATCCAGTCATATAGTGGTCTGCAGCAGTAGAATGTCCATAAACATCAGTCAGTATTGGTTGCAGTTCACTCACCCTCCTCTGTCTCCACGTAGAGACGGATGCCCAGGTTGCTACGGGGATGGAGCAGCCAATGGTTGGAGGCCGATGTGACGTCAAAGGCCAGCCAGCCCTCCTGCCCCGCGGGCACCGACTGCATGTCCAACAGCCCCAGCTCTGGTTCTCTGAGGACACACACACACACACACACACACACACACACACACACACACACACACACACACACACACACACACACACACACACACACACACACACACACACACACACACACACACACACAATGAGCAAAACAACTCCTAGTCTTAGATCATAAATGGACTCCACTTATATAGTGCTAAAAAAAATATGTCTTTTTTTTTCTTTTTTTTTATACAATAGTTGTATTTCAACTTTATTCTCTACATTAAAAGGTGCTACGAGGAACTTTCAAATACAGAAACAGTCTCATTTTTCATCTGATGATCATAAATGACAAAAAAACTAAAATGCTACCAACCTGTGTCTGTTCTCTCTCTGTATCTCGTAGACCGAGATGTGCAGAGTGCGGTTGGCCCGCTGTCCCATGGTCAGGGTCTTATAGATCCTGAACTCTGCGGCGGTGACCGTCTCGCCCTGGGGGAGGGGCGTCAGGTCGAAACGAAACTCCTTCCAGTACGGACGGGGCTGCAGAAGGTCTCGCTCCTGCTCCACTGTACACACACGCACGCACGCACACACACACGCGCACACACACACACACACACACACACAGGGACCCATTAAAATCTATTAGACAAATATGGTAAATATACAGCGAAAACATCTGTTGTGGTTTTAAAATATAACTCCTTGTAGATGTGTCCCTTGTCATTTGTCACTCCTTTTATCTTTCAGATGTCCACCAAAGAGTGATTTCACCTCTAAAGGTTCACTAAGGACTTTTTACATCGTCATAGTGTGGTTGTACTTTTGCTGAAAAGGTGCTCCGAGGAACTTTCCGTTTTAGTTTATTCTTGTCAGTGTGTTGTTACTGCACCAGCTGTTGTTCCTGGGTGACAAAGGCATTAAGAAAAACTACATAAAAATAGCATTCTTTGCACTGATGGTCTCTTTCGCTGTTACATGAATTAGTGTTGGACTAGGGTTGCTATCTCCCACAACGAAAGTCTTACGCTCATGAAACTTACTCCACTTATTAACATCAGTCATGCAAAATGCAAATATATTAACCCAAAGGATTTGATTCTCTGATGAAGACTTATAATGTGTGTCCCCCAAAGTTGGAGCGAAACCTACGCCCTTACACACACACACACACACACACACACACACACACACACACACACACACACACACACACACACACACCACACACACACACACACACACACACACACACACACACACACACACACACACACACACACACACACACACACACACACACACACACACACACACTTTACAGTAATTAGAGACACTTAGTGCCCTGAACCACAGCAGCTGCTCAGCACACACACCACTAATTGCAGGCCTGCCCCGTATTTTTAGAGTCTCTCCCTCCACTGCAGTATTTTCATCTCGTTTCGGACCGTTTGCCTTTTGCTCTTTTTTTCCAGAGTCAGTGGGGCCTTTAATTCTAACCAGCTGTGTCTTCCCCGTCCCGTACACGGGCGTAGGGACACACAGCGATGCCCGTTTGAATTTAACTTACATGAACTTAACACACTGATTAGATTGGTCATAGTCATGGAAGATTAAGGCCAGACACTGCAG
>CM047520.1:25133263-25145763 GCA_026122265.1 Ammodytes dubius | reverse complement strand
TGTGACTGATAACAAATGTGTGCTAAAGACAAAAAGGCCAGCACAAAAACCCCCCTTTAAACCAGCTAGTAGGGGAGCAGTTTTGCTACAACTGTTGCAACCATGTCAGAACGTTCAGAGCAAAAGGAAAGTAAACCAAACCAACCTAAATTCAACCAAAAGGAGGAAAAACAAGAAACCTCAAGCGCTCTTGAGAAGCCCTGCCTGTACTGCAGCAAAGACCACGCTTTGGAGTTTTGTGGTGTCCTAAAAAGTAAACACAATAATGAAAAGGTGGAGTTTATGAAAAATGAAGGTCTGTGCTTTGGATGTTTGGGAAGAGGGCACATGAGCAGATATTGCAAAAACAGAATGACATGTCAAGTTTGCCACCAAAACCACCCAAGCATTCTGCACATCAATTTGAAAGAGAAGGTGGAATCTCAGGTTACCAAAAGAGATATAGGAGAATCAGCGAAGGTCACATCAAGCCTTGTCTCCCTGGATGCTGGCAGCCTTATTGGGGCCGGTAACGATGCATGTAAACTGTCTATTGTTCCTGTTCAAGTAAAGCTGTGCAAAGGAACAAAGGTTGTGCAGACATACGCTTTCCTTGACCCAGGAAGCACTGCCACCTTTTGCACAGAAGAATTAATGACAGAGCTAAATGCAAGAGGAAAGAAAGTGAAGGTTCTGCTCAAAACTATGGGCCAGGAGAAGCCTGTGACCAGTTATAAGATCCCTGGAATGGAAGTGGCTGGGCTCAAAGGTAACGCATTCATTAAGCTGCCAGATGTATTCTCGCAAGAGTCAATCCCTGTATGCAAAGACAACATACCTACAGAGGAAGACCTCAAAGAATGGCCTTACCTGCAGGGTGTTGAACTGGAGCCAATCGAAGCCAGCATCGGGCTACTGATTGGTGCAAATGCTCCTAAAGTGTTGGAGCCATGGAGAGTCATTAACAGCAAAGGTAATGGACCGTTTGCTGTCGAAACCCTCCTAGGATGGGTAATAAATGGCCCACTTGGTCACAAGGAGTGCATGAGCGACTGTCATCCTGTATTGGTAAACAGGATAGACATTTCCAGTTTGGAAGATATTCTAACCCAGCAGTATAACCAAGATTTTGCTGAGCAGCATTATGAAAAGCAAGAAATGTCTGTAGAGGACAAGCAGTTCATGAACATCGTCTCAGACTGTGCAGTGCTAGAGGATGGACATTACTACCTCAAGCTGCCATTTCGTGAGCCAGGTGTCGACATGCCCAATAACAGGCACAGTGCCCTACAAAGAGCACAACAGCTGCTTAAAATGTTTAAAAGAGACCAAGCGTTCTTTGAAGAATACAGGGCTTTCATGGAGGACGTGCTGGAGAAAGGATATGCCGAGGTCATACCCCAGGATCAGTTGGAAGCAAAAAGTGGCAAAGTGTGGTACATACCACATCATGGGGTCTACCACCCACGCAAAAAGAAGTTACGTGTGGTGTTTGACTGTGCTTCGACGTTTCATGGAACCTCTCTGAATAGAGAATTGCTGCAAGGTCCAGACTTGACCAACAAGCTGATTGGGGTAATGTTGAGGTTTCGTCTGGGTCCTATTGCTCTGATGACCGACATCGAAGGCATGTTCCATCAGGTGAGAGTGGCAAGAGAAGATGTGGACTTCTTGCGCTTCCTCTGGTGGCCAGATGGGGACATCACTAAAGAGCTCATTGATCATAGGATGACAGTCCACATCTTTGGAGCTGTATCGTCACCCAGCTGTGCCACTTTTGCCCTGCTAAAGACAGCAGAGGATAACCAGCATGACTACCCAGCTGAGGTCGTGGACACCGTAAGACAGAGTTTTTACGTTGATGATTGTCTTAAGGCAGTGAGCTCTGTGGAAGAAGCAGGATGGCTGTACAGAAACCTCAAAAGTATGTGCAGCAAAGGAGGTTACCATTTGAACAAATGGATCAGTAATCATCGCTCCATCCTTGCCATGATCCCTGAGGAAGAAAAAGCTAAAGAGGTCAAGACTCTAAATCTCGACAGAGATAAACTTCCCATGGAACGGGCCCTCGGAACTCAGTGGGATGTCGAAAGTGATGCCTTCACCTTCAGCACAGTGCTGAAACCGCAGCCAACAACAAGACGTGGCATCCTGTCAGTTGTGAGTTCAGTCTATGACCCTCTAGGGTTCTTGGCACCGGTCGTGCTAACTGCCAAGCAGATCCTTCAGGAGTTATGTAAGGCCAAGCTGGGTGGGATGACAAAATTCCACAAGAACATGCCGACAGGTGGCAGAGATGGTTAAGACAATTGACGCTGTTGGATGCATTCTCCGTGAGCAGATGTATCACGCCCCAAGGCTTTGGTGAGATCTCATCCACACAGCTGCACCACTTTTGTGACGCAAGTGAGGTTGGCCTAGGAACAGTGTCATACCTCAGACTCACTAACCACAAAGATGAAGTGCACACTGTTTTCATCATGGGCAAGGCAAAAGTAGCACCCCTCAAGCAGACCACCATCCCCAGAATGGAGCTTGCAGCAGCAGTCTTGGCGGTGCGTATGGACCGTATGCTGAAAACAGAGCTGCAAATTCCTTTGGAGGAGTCGAAGTACTGGACCGACAGCACGTCCGTTTTGAAGTACATTGCAAGCACAACAGCAAGGTTCAAAACCTTTGTGGCGAACAGAGTTGCCATCATACGGACACTGTCCAAAGTCCCTCAATGGAACTACGTCAGCTCCAAGCTAAATCCTGCAGACGTAGCGTCACGTGGCATGCGGACAGACGCCTTTCTTCAGTCCAAAACGTGGATTCATGGCCCTGAGTTTCTAAAAACACATCCATGCAAATGGCCAGGGTACGATGAAGATCCAGGCGTGATCTCTGTAGAGGATCCAGAAGTAAGGAATGTGGTACCGGTCTATGCAGCAGTGCTACAGCACAGTGACTCTCCCACTGCTATCCTCCTAAGTTACTTTTCCAACTGGATCGACTTAAAAAGAGCAGTGGGGTGGATCCTCAAATACAAAGAGCTGCTTAAACAACTGTGTCAAGAACGAGCCAAGGCGCTTGCCACGCACCAAGGCTCCAGCAAGCACGATGACACAGTGGCCAAGCACATGCAGCAGTTCAAAGCCAGCCTTAAGACACAAAGGCTCGCTGTTGAAGACCTGGCTGAGGCAGAAAAGGCCATTATATGCTTTGTGCAAAAACAAAGCTTCCCAGAAGAACTGGCTTCTTTGGTAAAAGGCAGTGTCAAGAAGATGAGTTCTTTGGTCCAACTTGACCCAGTTATAGTAGATGGTGTCTTGAGAGTTGGTGGGAGGCTGAGCAGAGCAGCTCTTCCAGAGGAAACCAAGCACCCAGCCATACTGCCCAAATCCAGCCATATCTCTAAGATCATTCTTCGTCACACACACGAAATGGTCGGCCACAGTGGGCGGAATCACATGCTTTCCACTCTCCGTCGTAAATTTTGGATACTCCACGCCAATGCAGCAGCCAGAGCAGTCATCAGGGAATGCTTGGCATGCAAGCTTCGACGCCAAAGTGCTGGAAGCCAAAAAATGGCAGACCTTCCTGTTGACCGCGTCTCGCCAGAGCTCCCTCCGTTTACACACGTTGGGGTGGACTACTTTGGGCCCATTGATGTTAAACGTGGCAGAAGTACAGTAAAAAGATACAGGGTAATATTTACCTGTCTCGCATCCCGTGCAGTCCACCTGGAGGTAGCGCACAGTCTCAACACAGACGCATGTATAAATGCTATCAGGAGGTTTATATGTCGAAGAGGGCAAGTGAAGGAGATAAGGTCGGACAATGGCACTAACTTTGTGAGCTCTAATCGAGAGCTGAAAGAGGCCCTTCGGGAGCTCAACCAAGGGAAGATCCAGAAAGCTCTTTTGCAAGAGGAAATCAAGTGGACCTTTAACCCTCCCCACGGAGCGCACCATGGAGGTGTCTGGGAGCGCCTCATACAGCAGGTCAAGAGAGTGCTCTATTCAGTGCTTAAACAGCAAACTCTTGATGATGAGACCCTTCAAACGGCTATGTGTGAGGCAGAGGCTATACTAAACGATCGTCCCATTACCCCATCCAGTGACGATCCCAATGACATCGAAGCACTAACGCCCAATCACATCCTCCAGCTCAAAGGTAAACCAATAATGCCACCTGGTTTGTTCAGGACGGAGGACTCATACACTCGTAAAAGATGGAGGCAAGTGCAATACATCACAGACATGTTCTGGAAAAGGTGGGTCAAGGAATACCTCACTATGATGCAGAAGCGCCAAAAGTGGCACATACCACGGAGGAACTTCACAGTTGGGGACCTCGTTCTTGTGGTGGAGGATGCATCACCCAGGAACTCGTGGCTCATGGGACGCATCACAGAGACAATGGCCGACTCTAAAGGACATGTTCGCCGTGTTCAACTCAAGACAAGAACATCCGTTTTGGAACGGCCCGTCACCCGGCTGTGTCTGCTGTTGGAGGCAGAGTAAAGTCCCATGTTCTGGAGTCTTCCCCGGCTCTACACTTACCCTGATATGGCCTTGCACCCACATGCACACACAAGACATTGCGACGCTGCATCGTGGCAGCGTGAAGAAACCCTTTTTCACATAAGAAGAGACATTTGACCTTTTTGAATGAACTGTTCATGCAAGTAAGCTTTTAGGCTTCCACTTTTTTGTGACTCATGGACAATTATGTTTTGCCCAACTGGATTTTGTATAACCAACAAGGGTCTATGGAATGTAAAAAAAAAGAAAAGCAAAAAAATTGTTTTGTTAGTATTATAACGGCTTCTTAAAGATAATTGATAATTGGTAATAGAGTATTACAATTAGGGGCCGGAATGTCGCAGCCGTTTTAATGAGGCTATTGATTTTCTGTTCGCAAAGATGTTTGAATCGTTTATTGTTTATTGTTTATGGAAATAGAAATGTTTTAAATGAAAGCTACATTTTGAATTAGTTTAGTATATTATTAATACTGTCTATGCCTAGGCTGCTTTGTTTTGTGATTACCTGCAGAGGTCTGTGGGCGTGCTTTACGCACCGCTCAGGTACTTAGGACAGGTGTGTGTATTGTTTTGATGAAGAAACTAAGTGTCAAGGGAAAGAGGCGGTGGGTTAAAAAAGTATTTCGACCGCTTACTTCAGTTCACTCGTTGCTTTCAATGATTTATTCGTTTGCCAGTATATTTACCTTTATTTAGAAGAAAGTTTTGTTCCTTTTTGAGCTGTAAAATAAATATAATCATTTTTTGAAATCGCGAGTGCTTGGAATTGTTTGGAAGCGAGTCGAGCTACCTCGCCATCTGTACCCACGGCTCAACGAAGAACAGCCGAGACAACTAGTCTATGGTCCATATGCACAAAGTAATTTTAATCTCATTTAAAGTTTATATTTTGTAGACAAACAAGAGGTTGATAGAAAGCCACTAAGATAATAGAAAAGGATTTCTATTAATTATTAAAGGAACATTTTAGGAAATGCACTTATTTTCTTACTAGATTAGGCTTTAGAGGAGAACATTGCTACCATATCACTCTCATGTCTTTCTGTTATTCTGTTGCCATTTGAAACGCAGGAACCACCACCGGAAGTGTAAACTACATCACTTCCTGTTCACCTCAGCATTCCTTCCTGGTTTAAAACATCACCCGGGTATTGACCAATGACCATGGACCTATAATAAGAGGTATTGATTGACCTTTGATATTTCACTACTACGCCTTCTACTGTAAACTTCAGTGTTGAAAGAAAAAGTCAAAAATTTATTGTAAAGAAACACTAAGTTTATACTTCTTCCTGCTCCTTTTTTGTGAAATAATTTGAACATAATTTTTGTATTTTTATGCTTTTCATTTTGTTTTGTTATTTTGATACGTCTGAAATAAATTGAATCAATCAATCAATCAATCAATCAATCAATCAATCAATCAACCCACTCACCCAGGTTGACGAAGCTCATGACAGTGTCTGCCTGGCTGACCGCGGTGCCTAGCGGCGGGCTGTGTGCGCTGACGGTTGGCGGCACCGCGGCGTGGTGGACCTGCGCTCCGAACCGCCCCATCCCGCCCGGGCCCGTTAGGACGATGTCGTTGCCCTCCTCCTCCCCGTCCACAGACATGGAGTGGTACAGGTCCAGCATGAAGAGGGGGGCGGAGGAGGGGGGCCGCAGGGGGGGGTGGGGTCTGGGTCGCCCCGGTAACCCCAGAATGGACAGAATCTCCTTCTGCATCTCTTTCTTCTCGCGGCCGCTGAGCCGCCGGAAGCTGGAGTGGACCACGGCCTCGGCCTGCTGGCTCCAGACCGACAGACACAGCAGCAGCAGGACGGCCGCTAGCAGCAGAGCCCGCGGGGGGCCACAGGGGGTCTGGGGGGGGCGACAGGGGGGTACGGGCTGGTGGTGCTGCTGTTTGAAAACACCACTCTTACTGTTATTGTTACTGTTGATACTTTTGGTTTTGCTCAAGTGCTGCTGCCGTTTGGTCCGACCACAGACACATGAGCAGAGCGTGTTGGAGACTTCCAAGGCCATGCTGAATGTCTTTTACTCTTCTCCCAGTCCGGGTAAAAAAAAAATGTTTTATCTCAATGATTATCAGCTCCACAGGTTTCCAGACTTGACAACCCCACAGTGTTTCTTTACAGGAGACACCGCAGACGAATGCTGCTGCTGCTTCGTGCCTGATGTGTTTAGAGGAAAACTGTCTTGTGTATATAAACCGCCTAAAAGTGCCTCTGTTTATCTCTGCCTCCCTCCCTTTTTCTACCTTCTCTAATCTTGAAGAAAAAGAAGAAGAGAAAAAAAAAAAAAAACCTCCTCCTCAAAATCCAAATGGCTCGCTCACTTCTCAGTCGTGCAGCAGTAGAAACAGAGATAATAGCGAGGGCATAATTACAAGCTCACAATGTGTTTTGAATATAGACACACGCCGATGCCCCAGTCAGTCCATCGGTCCATTCGCTTTGATGTGGTGGAAAACTCTGGAGAGAGAGACGGGAGGCCAATCTAATCTCCCAGTGATACGCAGCCCAGGTGCCCACAGAGAAGATCTTTGTTGTCCCAAAATTCTCCTGGAAAGACCCACAAAGTTCACACCTGCTCTGAGTCAATGTAGAATCGTCTGCTATGGGACTGGGAGCCACACACGGCTGGAAGCTCTTATCCACTTCATCCCCTCCAAACTCCTCCAAGAAACTTATTCATCCATCGCGGGCTGCGTCCCACCCACACATCTCTGGGGGGCGATTCCAGATGTCTGTCTTAATCCAATTTATTTAAAAACGAAACGGTAACTCCAGGAAATTGTTTCCTGATTGTAATCCTTCAGAGAGAGAGAGAGAGAGAGAGAGAGAGAGAGAGAGAGAGAGAGAGAGAGAGAGAGAGAGAGAGAGAGAGACAGAGAGAGAGAGGGTCAGTCAGTCAGTGTTAAGCTGTAGCAGCAGCTCTTGTAGGCTACACACACACTCTTGTTGGGAGTGTGTGTGTGTGTGAGCATCTAAAGGCAGAGCAGTGCAGCAGTTGTGTGTGTGTGTGTGTCTTCCAGTGAGTGTATGAAGTTAAAGAGTGTTACAGTTGTTCTTAACCAGGAGGGAGTTTCCCTATAAACCTACGCCCTCTCTCGACCTCTTTCAAGTCTTTAAAACTTCTTACATCTCATCCTCCCATTGGTCTGTTTGGGAGACCTCAAATCTCTCTCTCTCTCCCTCCCTCACTCTCTCTCTCTCTCTATGCCTCTCTCTCTTTCCTTCCCTCACTCTCTCTCTCTCCCTCTCTCTCCCCCCTCTCTCTCCCTCCCTCTCTCTCTCTCTATGCCTCCCTCTCTCTCCTTCCCTCTCTCTCCCTCCCTCTCTCTCTCTTTCCTTCCCCCTCTCTCTCTCTTACCTCCTCCACCCAACTATCTTTTCATCTTCTCATGACTGCTTCCTTTCATAGTGATTTCAGCGAAGGACGTCAATGTGCTTAGCTGCTTTAAAGGTGCACTATGTAACTTTGGGCGTTTCAGAGAAATTAACATTTTCTAATATATATATTCTAATAATTGAATAAACAAACTTTCCTCACAGGAAAAATTGATCCCTGGAACACTGTTTGAAGTTAGAAAGCTTCCTGAAAAAGTTAGTTTCACTGTTGTTGTTTACAGCAGCAGGGCCCCACAGTCTGGTTCCAAGTGCCTCAAAATAATTTAGTTTTGATTCATGATGATAGGATTATTCAATACTAAGAATTACATGAAAAGAGAATATGTTTGGTAAACTACCTACCGGCTCTGCAAATGTAAACAAATCCCCCTACCCTAAAAATGCGTAGTGCACCTTTAAAAGCTCTCTGGGATTCAAAGGTGAAATACAATAAGTCATTGATGTATTCAGCTATACATTTTTTTTCTCTTTTTTATTTATTTATTTTTATTGAAGGTTCAGGCAATAGTCACATTAAGTATACTGAATATATATATACAGAACCATATTTTACAGTTTTTTGCTTGCTTTACATTTTTATTTTTTATTTTACTAAAAGCGTATTTCAAAACTTTTATTTCAAAGACGCACTTAAAGATTGAGATCTCCTTAAAACATTAACAACTCAAACTATTATTTGTTGATAAATTGATAAACGTAATGACTTGTCTGATAACCTTTTTGTCAGGTTCACGGCACCATAACCAGGGGAACATTTTCTATATTCCTTTGCCAACTTTAAACAGCTGAAAACTCTGCCACATGTTTTACTCCAAAGTAAGTCGGACCTTTAGCAATGATTAAACAAAATGAAAAAACACTTCTGACTCTGAAGTGGCAGGTTTTGTGTAACACCGTTTCCCGCTTAGCCGTTCATTAGTTTACCTAGTTTGCCCCTGCGTGCGTGCGTGTGTGTGTATGTATGCGAGAGAGAGAGAGAGAGAGAGAGAGAGAGAGAGAGAGAGAGAGAGAGAGAGAGAGAGAGAGAGAGAGAGAGAAGAGAGAGAGAGAGAGAGAGAGATTGAACCAAAGGGACTCGGAGGGGAAGAAATGACTCAAATATAGTAGCGTGGTTGAGCCCTGTGCCAGCGCGTGTTTGTGTACGCTGCTCTTCAAAGCGGGCGGGTACTCGCGGTCACTTTGAAAGGCATGAATAACACTGACCAAACCGAACTGACCCAACGCGGTGCATTCTGTCCTGGCCGAAAGGGCGAGTCCCGAATGCCAGGAATTAACGCTCTGCCCAATTCTGTTTTTCTTTCCTCTTTCCGCACATCTGAAAGTTTTAAAAGTTTTTTTTTTCACTGTTTGGAGAAGAGAGATAATGGCGAGAGAGAGGAGTGGGAGTGAGCTGAGGAATGAAGGGGCGCAGAGTGCCCGTAAAACCATATAAACCCACACACACACACACACACACACACACACACACACACACACACACACACACACACACACACACACACACACACACACACACACCGCAAATGAATAATGAGATTCCAGAGAGACAGACGTGGTGGAACAGAGCGCGAAGTGTCATCAAGAGAGAAGTCTGGGATGACAGATG
Organism: Ammodytes dubius; assembly: GCA_026122265.1. Taxonomy (NCBI): domain Eukaryota; kingdom Metazoa; phylum Chordata; class Actinopteri; order Uranoscopiformes; family Ammodytidae; genus Ammodytes; species Ammodytes dubius. The sequence continues at coordinate 25,136,234 of CM047520.1, read as the reverse complement.
GACTGCAGGGAGGACGGATTGAGAGTGGACAGAAAATGAGGAGAGTGTGTGTGTGTGTGTGTGTGCGTGTGTGTGTGCGTGTGTGCGTGTGTGTGTGTGTGTGTGTGTGTGTGTGTGTGTGTGTGTGTGTGTGTGTGTGTGTGTGTGTGTGTGTGTGTGTGTGTGTGTGTGTGTGTGTGTGTGTGTGTGTGTGTACACACAGCTGCAGCAGAGGGTGGACCTCATCATCTCCGGTAAACAGGACAAAGTTATTTTTAAATTCTCCCTCCGTGTGTCACAAACACGTAAACTGGGGACTGTGATCTAGAGACAGGACGCAGTGGGAATGGACATTTTAAATGAATAAAATGCATCTGATGTTGTAGGAGCTTCTTTAGAGGCTTTGAAATCTTACCTGTGACACTGGAACTTGAACTACGGCAAAGCTACTCTCGGGAGAAATCTAGTTCGGTTGACCAAAGCTAAGTATAAAGATCACGTTGGTAAAAATATAATATAATATAAAAAATATAATACAATAAAGTCACATGCCAGCAAAAATGCCACTGAGTTTATTGCAGAAACTGAAAAGTGCCAATTATCAAAAATTTCAACTACAAGCAAAATGTAGTTAACCTGCTAAGTTTAAATAGCTGGAATACTCTACTCCCCAACACTGTTAAACAGTCTTGAAACCACCTCCTCTTCCCCTGTGTGTGTGTGTGTGTGCGTGTGTGCGTGTGTGTGTGTGTGTGTGTGTGTGTGTGTGTGTGTGTGTGTGTGTGTGTGTGTGTGTGTGTGTGTGTGTGTGTGTGTGTGTGTGTGTGTGTGTGTGTGTGTGTGTGTGTGTGCGCGCGCAGAAGTGAAGCTCCAATCGGGTGTGTCCTTATCTTTCCAGGATAATTACCTATAAACGTCCGGTCGCTGAGGGAGTCTGCTCGGCTGTCAGGAGAGAGTAGATTTAGGCACGTACATGCAAAACGTCTTCATTCAACTCGTTCAGGTCTACACACAAATTACAAGCATGTGTACTTGTCAGCATGAGTCATACTTTGAAAAAAAAGGCCCGAGTAAGAATCTTGTAAGTGCACACTGTGTAAAAAAAAAAGTATTATAGATGAGCACTATAAATATATATATATTTTTTTAAAACATAGCATAACTTTATCGATACAAATAACATCAACAGAAGTCATGAAGGACGGATGCACACAAACTACTGGTTCTAAAAGAAACTATTGAAATACAACTACATGTCTTTTGAACATGAATATTTCAATTACGTAAGAAAACCAAGATGAGGGGAAAGAAAACCGTAAAACTAACCTAACAAATGTACATGCATTCAATATGCTGTAGCGGCTTTTTTATCATGTCGGTTGGTCTTCTGACGCGTGCGTATGTCCTAGTTAAGGATCCAAGACGTCCAATCAACTCGTGTCAGACCACCTTCGTCCGTACAATCTCCAAGGACAGTGACAACTGAACAATTCAGACTGAAGCCCCTGCTTGGCCAGCTTCACATGGCACAGCCAACCCAGTGTGCTTGGAGAGCTGCACAATGCACACATCATTGAAGCATGCCTCTACAAAAACAAGGAGGATCGTCACCTTCATACAGCAGAGCAAGAGCACTGCTTGCTAAGACTTTGCATCGCTAAATAAAATCTGTAAAGCCTACTTACCGGTGGTATATGAGTGTTTGAACTCGGAATCCTATGAAGTATAATGTGCAAAAATGAATCGATCATCTAGCCTGAGAAAAGGCAGAAAGAGTGTTTTATGGTCTCACTGTCTAACCCTACATTTCTCTTTCTGTGATGTCACACTCAAATGTCCACTCGATCCTAGGGTTTAAATGCTTCTTTATTCGTTTACAAAGACTGAAGGTGCGACTTGAACATAAAACTATTATCTGTTAACCTGTATCTCCCATGGACCTATAAAGAAAGGTATCTCCATAGCACGGTCGAAAACTGTTTGTCTTCCGGCATGCAAGCACCTGACGTCCCTGCTACGCTATACCTGATTGCATCCGGTTACATTGTGCTGCCACCCGGCGGTCGAATTAGGCATAACAAGACAATACAAACAAAGAAAAATGGTCAATTGCTCTTACACATGCAATAAAAATTGTTGGGTGTGTGTTATGATGTTTGTTCATTTAACAAACATCACACACACTCTCACACACACACACACACACACACACACACACACACACACACACACACACACACACACACACACACACACACACACACACAACACACACACAAGTAACTTTCAGACGCATCAATAAAAAGGCAAATCAACGAATCAAGGTTTTACTGCAAGCATAATTTTTTAATACAAAAACAGAACAAAAAAATTGTTTATAATTTTCGTTTTTTTTTCCGTTTAGACTTTTACACAGTTGACTCTCAGTAACACCCGGCCCTCTATGACGTCATAGCACGGCATCAAAGGGTCCGTCGCCATGGATACCCCTTCACTCAAAGAGACAATAAATAAATAAAAATCACCTTAAGATTTCTGTCTTTCTTCCTGTAATTTCAATCGTTTTTTTTCCCGCCATAATCTTCACCATCTCTTACACTGAGATAACACGGACACAACTCGGGGCCCCGTCGGCGACAGGACATTTGAAAAAAGCCTAGAAGAAGAGATTATGGGGGAGGGACTTGAGGGAGGAAACCCGCTCTCATTGGTCCACTCCGCACAGCACTCCTGTCATTCATATTTGTAGTTCTCTCTACACATGAAGGGCAAACCCCTTTGGTCATGGTCTGGGAATTGTAGTCATTAGCAAAAGAGAAAAAAAAGAAATTAACAGACAAGGCTGCCGCTGCAATCAGCGACCTAGTGAATGATGTAAATGTTACAATGAGGAAGTACAAACACACTTTATGTCACACGTAATGTCAGGAGAGCGGAGCCGACTTTTTCCTTGGTAAAAAAAAAACTGAATTTCTTTAACCATATAATACTA
>CM047520.1:25103263-25123263 GCA_026122265.1 Ammodytes dubius | reverse complement strand
GTGTGTGTGTGTGTGTGTGTGTGTGTGTGTGTGAGAGCAAACACCCCTCACCTCTGCATGGATCATTCTTGACCAGGAACTCGTCCAGAGCCATCCAGCCTCCGCCCACTCTGACCATCACTGTGCTGCGAAGGATCCGCACCAAACGCAACTGCTGAGAGTCCCCAAACTGAGGAAGGGGAGATATATAACAGAGAGAAAGAAGGGAGGAAGAGAAACGAGGAGAAAAGATAGACAGGGGAACGGAGGAGAAGAAAGAAGAATGGAGCAATAGAAAGGGAAGGAAAAGTTGATTTGAGAAGAGAAAACAAGATGAAGTTAGTTAGCAGAAAATAAATAAATAATAATTGATATATTTTAAATGATTTGACAGCATCACACCGAGCAGCTCATTAACCCAAATCAGAACAGCTGATCTCCTCTACAGTTGATCTCATGCAACATTGGAAAAAAACATGCACCAAGAAACTAAAAGAGTCGATTATCGGATGATTTTCAGCCCAGCCACCCGGATTGTCAGCGTTGTCATTAACAGAGGGAAATCACTAGTGTGTCTGTCTGTGGTCAGTCAAAGATTTCAGACATTTTTCAAATTCAAACAGGGCAAGGCAAAGCAGAACTCCAAAGCAATACCAGCACAAAATATATATTTATATATATATTTTTTTCAAATCTCTCTCTCCAAGCAGCTTGATTTGCTTCCCAGCTCCCAAACCAAAAGCACAGACGGTATATATCACCTAACCACTAAATACCACTTCAGCCCATGTCTCTGTCGACAGCCTCACAATGTGCAATCCGTCACTTTCAACACCAAACAAATCACAGCAACAACACAACTGGTGAAACCTGCTGACACCTCACAACGCCACAATGGAGTGCTTCGTCTTTTAAAATAAATATATAAAAATATATAAATTTAATTATTTAATGTAATTATAGCAACAACCAAAAATTTTAATATTTTTTTTTCTTCTAATAGTAGGGGAAGGTGGGGTGATTTGTGCAACTTTTTACTCAAAGTGATTTTAAAGTGAGGCCTTGACAGTTATGTCTCCAACTCAAATATGTACATGTATTTCAGGATGTTGTGCATCCCTGGCAATAAAAACTTTGGATCTGGAATAAACTGTTTAAGAAATATAGCTTTCGGAAAAAAAGTTGTCTTGTCGCACAAATCACCCCACGTAGTGGGGTGATTTGTGCGTCATTGTGTCACAATGACAAAGTCACCATCATCATCTTTCTGGCCATCTGAACTCTCATCAGTGGTGTCGTTAAGTGGAATTGAGATGTCACTCTCTTCTGAGCTACTGTAGACAATCACTTTCTTTTGGTGACCAGCGTATACAGCCATGCCACTGGCACAACTCTCAGAAATGTACTTTGCACTAGTTGCTCCGTGCTTGTGGAACCAACTGCCACCTGACAAATGTGATTCCCCCTACATTTCTGCCTTTAAATCAAGGCTCAAAACCCATATGTACACCCTGGTGTTTCCTCCCCATTAACCTCTGCACTACTTACTTACCTCTGCACTACTATCTGTGTTTATGTGGATGTATGGGCTTTACGTCTTTTATTTTGGTTATTGTTATTTTACCTTCATTGTTTACCTACTGAATGCACTATGTACAGCACTTTGGACAGTAAAAACTGTCATAAATGTGCTTTTATAAATACATTTTACTTACTTACTTACTTATAACTCACCCAGGCCCTTGCGCACAAATCACACCCCATCCCCAGAATTTTGGATAATAGGCATGATGCAGCAATTTAGGGTTGACATTGTGCTAACTATATAGACTCAAAGTGTAGCATACCAAAGCACTAAAACATGTGTCAAATGTTTTCAAACGTGTCTATAATTGTTCAGACACAATAATCAAAAAACCTTGATCATGGAAATTTTACTTTGAAAGGCAAAACACAGTTTTTTGAGCTTAAATGTGCTTATATCTTATTCCTTGTGTCTCCCTTCTTTACAGGATGAGTCAAATGGATGGCTCTTCTTAAATATGTGGTCACATTTCCAATTTCTTCCACGGTTTTCTAGAAACAAGGGGTTTTGCAACTTCCAAAATGCACAAATCACCCCACCTTCCCCTACAATATAATTTAAAATGTTTTAATGTATTGTCTGTATTTTTATTTTACTTTACATATTTTCTTGTCTTGTCATCAAAACCATATGTGTATGTCTTGTCTGTATTAATAATAAAAAATAAAATAAAATAAAAATTGCTTTTTTTTAATGTGTGTGGAAGCAGCAAATGACAGCACTCCATTGGTGGGTTGATCAGGAAGTAGGTTTCACACAGCCAATCACAGCAGCCGCAGTCACTTTACCTGGTTTCCGAGGAAGAACTACAATAAATCCAGGAGACACGGAGCACGGGAACACAAGGGGAAAGAAACAGAGCAAGAGTGAAACAACACGTAACTGATAAACTGTGTATGATGGATTGATGTGTCAACGGATTCCAATTCATTCAAAAGCTGCTTCTTAGAAACAGTCAGTGTTCATTCAATGTGTGTTTATTGTTATTTGAGCTTTGAATTAGTCGTGTCAGCAAACAGAATGTGGATGTTATGATAGTGATGATGATGATGATGATGATGATGATGGTGAGATAGGTGTCAAGACAATGAACAGGAAAAGTGAAGCGACACACAAACAGACAAAAACACACACACACACACACACACACACAAACAGACAAACACACAACACACACACACACACACACACACACACACACACACACAAACAAACAGACAAACACACACACACACACACACACAAACAAACAGACAAAAACACACACACACAAACAGACAAAAACACACACAAACACAAAACAGACAAAACAAACGTGGTGTATTATTAGTCTTTCCCCAGTGTCGTGCAGCCAGACACTGGATACCATTACCCATTGGCTAATGATGGAGTGAACACACACACACGCGCACACACACGCACACGCACACACACACACACGCACGCGCACACACACACACTGTAGCGGTGGTAGTGATGGGCGATCCAGTAAAGTGCTACTGAAAGCTGTGAAAACTGAGTTTATAGCGGCTGTAAAATGCTGCATATACACACAGACTGCTGGGGGAACCATTACAATCACTGGAGGCTTTAAACAACTTTCATAGTCCTACAAAATAAAAGCCTGAGCCGTCTCTGGGCCGGATTTGTTTTGCCAAATAAGGTCTAAACGTCTAATTTGTAACTTTGTAGGTCTGAACATATGTTTACCACATTCTGTTTATTCAATTCAGTCTCTTTGTTATAATCAGGCCATAAGAGATTGAGGAACATTTATAACATGACATTTTCTTTGTTCAAAAGCAAATAAAAACTTTACTTAGAGTAATAAAAAAACAAAACATGAATGAACAACTGACTATGAGCATCAATCCACACTGAGAATGACCTCTGAGTGTCTTTCATTTGGTGTTACAAATTTCTTGCGAAGTCAAGCTTATAATAAAACTTCCCTAAACCTATAGTTATAGTAAAACAGTAAACCAGCAAGAGTCTTTCTCTCTCTCTCTCCCACCCAGCAGTGCAGTGTGTGGCTATGCCGTCATGTTCACACGGTGTTATTAATGTTTTGATGATGAAACAGAAGGCTCAGCTGACACTCCTGCAGGGCTGTGAGGTGTTATTCAAATGATAACAGACGATGAGAACACGTATTAATACACCATGAGGTCATGATGTGAGAGATGGACACATGAGTTATGTTGAGAAGTTAATCGCCTGTGGGACGAGTGAGTTAAAGGCCCACTTCATCGGTTTGAATATGAAGGTGTATTGAATTCTGAGATCCTATGTAGTATAAATGTGCGAAAAAAATTGAAATTGGTTCATTGGTTGTGACACAGTAATATTTACAAAGTATGTTTTTTTTTAACCCTATATTTATCTTTCTGTGATGTCACGAGAAAGAGAAATATAGGGTTAAAAAAAAACACTCTTTCTGCCTTTTCTCAGGCTAGATGAACCGATTTTATTTTTTTTTGCACATTTATACTACATAGGATCTCAGAATTCAATACACCTTCATATTCAAACCGGTGAAGTAGGCCTTTAATAACAATACACTTTCCATTAAGCAGAACTGGGTCAAACAGGTTTTTTGCAAATGTAACTCTGAGAAAGTTTCAAAGTCCAACGTCAAAGTGTAACAGTTTATTCTGGGGATGAAGTTTGTATTTGGCAACTGACTAATCACAAGTAAAGCAGAGCTAAATGTTAGCCACAATGAGCCCTCACTGATAGGTAATAGGACGGTCTAAAGGAAAGAGGGGGCCGACCAGTAACCGACCCCCTCTGGAGTGTGCTGTCTTGAAAGAGGAGATATGCGAAAAAGCCAAATTTCAACGTAGCCGCCTTGTGTTAATTGACAATTAAAGCAACTTAACCTAAGTGTTAATCACATTAAACTGCACTACATTGAGCTGTTGTACACAGCAGTCCTTACATGTCTGCAAACAAGCTAAACATGGAGAAAAAAATAGTCAACAATTATTTGCTGTTCCCCTTTGACCCAGGTCTGTTAACAATTATACAAATATATATTAATTGCAATGAACATTAATATGTCTTCCTTTACAGTGTCTTAAAGGTGCTACGAGGAACTTTCAGTTTATGTTAATTATTGCGCCCCCTTTGGACAAAAGCGGTAGTGTTTTTACTATGCCAGCTGTAGTTCCTTGGTGAGCGTACCCATGACAAAGGCATTAAAAAAAACCTATATAAAAATAGCATTCTTTGCACTGTGATGGTCTTGTTTGCTGTTACGTGTATTGTATGTTTATGATCATCTGAGGAAAAATTAGACTGTTTCAGAAATATTTAAAAGTTCCTCGTAGCACTTTTAAATAAACAAAGAACATTTGGTAAAGTATTCTGTAGAAACTGTTAAAGTGAATTTAAGACTGATTGAAGGAACTTACCCGGTATTTGTTCTCTCCTATCTGCTCCACTTGGAACCTCTTGGCGCATTTACACTGAGCCACCTGCCGCGTCACCTGCACAACAACACACGACATGTCAGTGAATGGATTCAGACCACTAACATGCATCAGCCATCAACAGCATGAAGACTGTTTGTTGCAAGTTTTTTTTTAAATGTTTGCCTTTTCACATTTAAAGGAAAAGTTCAGTTCATAATAATAATAATGATGATAATAATATAATAATAATAATAATATAATAATAATAATAATAATAATAATAATAATAATAATACATTTTATTTGTAATGCACTTTATATTACTAGAATCTCAAAGTGCTACAGAGAAAAAAATAAAAATTAAAATTAAAAAACAAATCAATGAGAATAAAAGCATTTAAAACAGTTAATTTGCCTATACAGCTATGGATATGAATATTGCACCATACACATCTTCATAACTTCATATTTGTTAATTTCCTTCCATGGACTTTTCTTTAGATCTTCCTGGGGTGCTCCGGTGGCGTAGTGGATAGAGCGCGTACCATATTGACTCCGGCCTTTGTTGCGGTGGTCACGGGTTCAAATCCGACCCGTGGACCTTTACTGCAGGTCATCCCCCCTCTCTCTCTCTCTCTCTCTCTCTCTCTCTCTCTCTCTCTCTCTCTCTCTCTCTGTCTGTCTCCCCATTTCAACTCTGTACTGTCTAATAAAGCTTGAAAATGCCAAAAAAAAATCTTTAATAAAAAAAAAAATCTTCCTCACCTCGTCTTCGATCTTGTCAGCGTCCGTGGTCGGCCGGTAGGCGTCTTTGTTGGGATGCAGCGCGGCCACAAACTCGTAGTAGTCGATGTAACCGTCTCCGTCTCGGTCAAAGATGTCCGCCACGGCTGTCATCTCCAGTCTACTGGTGGGGAACTCTGTGGATACGGACAACAGGAATACGTTTATAATATCAGTTTTTTTTTCAACCGTCAAAACCAGTGACGGCCCACAAACAAACAAGTTTTTTTTTTTAATTAATACATGTAAATCCCATTGAGACCGGACTCTTTTTCAAGGGAGATTCAAGTGTTCCCATTCCCACATTACCATTCAAACACACATTCATACACCGAAAGCAGGATAACTATCGGGAGTAATTTAGAGTTCAGTCTCTAGCCCAGGGACACTTCAACATGTGGTGGGGAGATGGGGGATCGAACCGCCGACCCTGCAACCCAGTGGACAACCGCCCTACCCACTTCGCCACAGCCGCCCATAGACGTTTTCTCCAATAAGTGATGACCTACTTGAGGCGAGGATGCCGTCTATAAACTCCTGTCTGGTGATCTTCCCGTCCTGGTCCTTGTCGATGCGTCTGAAGAAGTCCATGACTCGAGACTTCTTGTGGTTCATCCAGCGCATGTACTTCTTCCTCCACACGTCAAAGTCAAAGTTGGCGAATTCTTTGATCTGGAAAACAGATAGAAACTTTATTTAAGGACTCAGATGGTCCACTCACATCCAACATACACACACACACACACACACACACACACACACACACACACATAAAACACATTAAAATACATTACTCAATAAAACACTGTACTAAAATAGGTGCAAGCTATCATGCCAATGCTTTCGAAGCCTGGATGTGAACCTATAGCCCATCATAGCGTTGGTTAAGGCTATAATGATGCTATTTTCTGATACATCCAATCGACACATGAAATTGAACATTAACTTTCGTAACAGTGCCTGACATGTAGGTACATTAGAGGACACAAATAACTGGCTAGCACTGTGCCACCTAGGAACACGGAGCAACAACCTCATGGCATCATTATATGCCACTCTAAGCCTATGCATACTTCTCACTCTGTAAGATAGATGCAGAATAGAATGTTTATAGTATTGTGAGTCAGTGAGTCAAGTTGTTGCTAGCCGTTTTCTTTTAGAAAGTCAGAGCTTTCATTGACCAACTGAAAAAACTACCTGGAATTTTATTTTTATTATTAGGTAGATGTGTTAATGTTAGCACACTCATGTTTAGTAGGGCCGACCTAAAAAACATTTTACAGGCTTCGAGGACACTTTTTTTTGGAATACTCTTTCAAAAAATAAAAATAAATAAAGGAAAAACTTAAAAACAACTCTTTTAAACCCTAGAGCATACAGTAGTACAGTTTTTTTTTCTGCGGTTCCAAATGGATCCAGCAAGTGGCAAAATTGTATAAATTCTCCTCTATTTAATTGTATACATTCTACTCCATATACACTGCCCATGAAAGCCTGGAGCCAAATGTCCAGCCTCCATATGCTGAATTGAGCCCCGAATACTAAAACCAACTAACAAAACATAGAATATCCTATGTATTCAGACCAGCCCTAGTAATGAGTTAACAGGGTGTAACGCCCCAAAGGCCTGATTTCGTTTTCACAGAACATTAGTCAATTTACAAACAAACAGACTACTCCCTAACTGTTCCACTGTTCTTTTTACTTGTATTCATTTTATGTATTGTGTCGGTATGTGTGTACTTTTGAGATCATTTTTCAAGCGTACTATTCATGTCATGGAGAGCACACACACAGAAGCTGTGATGAATGATGTTGAAATGTTTTGACACCAAAAATCAATAAAGAAATAAATTACAAAAAAAATTAAATAATGTTTTTAAAATAACCTCATTAAATAATAAAATTCTTCTTGTCCACAGAAGGAATACAGAAAAAAACAAAACATATAAGACTATGATGAAGGCAGCAAACGGCTAGTTAAAAAAAAAAAAACTGCAACTGAGTCTTATAAAAAAAAAAAAAAAAAAAGAACACACCTCTTCCGCTCTGTCCAGTCCATCGTTGAGTTTGCGCTGGCGGTCGAGTGCGAGCAGCCAGACCTGCTGCCAGCGAGCACACAGCTGGTTCAGTCTGGGGTTTCCCCCGGACAGCTGCATGGCCGCGTGATGCTGCTGCTGCTGCTGGCTCTTACCGCCTGAAGAGAAAGCAAAATATTTAAAAAGTGCATTTTGCGGCCTCCAAGGGGAAGATGAAAATGTTCTTTAAAGTGTGGGGACAATTTATGGATTTCTGAGAGCCACAAGCAAGGGGTATACTTGATATTTAGATTTAGATATTTGTCATTTCTGATGCCAGTGCAATATTCCGGAACATTACTTATGTATAGAAAATGCAGGTTGTAATTACATATGTATCGTCTTTTCTTTTTAAGTATTATTATTTACTTGTTTTGTTTTGATTTGTTTTATATGTGAATATTTGTATTTGTCTATGTGTTGAAAAATTTGAAAAGTCAATAAATATATTTCTCAAAAAAAAAAAAAAAAAGTGCATTTTGCAGTTTCAGAGGAGGGAGGATTTGTTTACATTCACAGAGCCTGCAGTTAGTTTACACATTTTTTTTTCTCTACATGTAATTCTTAGTATTGAATAATTCTGTCATCATACATCAGTGGACTCAAATCAGAGAAGACAAATACACCCTGAATTGAAGTGAGTTGAAGTATTTATTCATTTCTCCCGTGTGATATCATCATTGCAATATTCTACTATGTTTCCGCATGTCGCATGTTTTCCTGATATGGCGCAGCCCTAGTTTCTAGCACATAAACTCAAGCTGTCTTCAGAGTTTGGGAGATGATAATATGTGTGCGTTTAGCGGTAAAACAGCGGAGACTTACGGGCCCCTCTCCTCTCTGCCAAGCTGCTGGAAGCCTCGGCCGGTTTCCTCTTGTAGGTCTTTGTCACTTTGTCAACGTCTGGCTGCTTCCTCGTCATTTCCTCCATAAACATCTGACAACAACAAATAGTTTAGTAAGCAAAGTTAAAAAGGCAACACATCTGGGCATACAGTACACACACACACACACACACACACACACACACACACACACACACACACACACACACACACACACACACACACACACACACACACACACACACACACACACACACACACCACACACCTTTAATACCATGTAGGGATTTAGTAGAAGACCTAAAACTATGCCGGGGTTTTTATTTATTTGTGAGTGACCAAAGCCGTCCATTCTAATCTGTATGTTTAGGTCATATCTCCATGACAACACTGAGGGGGGTGATTTTTTTTCTAGCAGGCTAGTTTTTAATCTTTTGAAGGTTAAAAATGTATGAATAATTAGGAGCGCGATCTCTTGAGTGACAGCTTTCCGCCCGTTGTCCCTCACTTCGCCTCGGAGGTATACGTCAGCTAGATGGGTCAGCTATCTCCCTCCACCCCGACTTCTTTTTAATGCCCTTTTTCGGCAAGAGGAGTGAGGCGGAGGAGAAATCTCACAAGATGGCGACGAGCATAAGCCAGGAGAATTGGATGCAGTTGGAATAACTGAGGTCAGCCCGGATGCTACATCCACTTTTTTTTTTTACTTTTATTTATACAGGTAAATCCCATTGAGACCGAAGACTCTTTTGCAAGGGAGACCTGTTTTCCTTTCCCACGTTACCATTCACACACACATTCATACACCGATAGCAGGCTAACTATTGACATTCACACGAGGCAAGGTGGGTGAAGTGTCTTGCCCAAGGACACAACAACCATGACACAGGTGGCAGGGCGGGGATCGAACCTCCAACCCTTTGATCATCAGCCGACCCGCTCTACCAACTGAGCCACAGTCGCCCCTACCCATACTTTATATACTGTCTATGGAGTAAACGCACCTGGTGTTCTGTGATGAGGGTCTTGAGTTGGGGGATGTCCTGAGGGAGGGGCTCTGTGTCTCTCTGGACCAATGTGGTCTCTGCAAACTGTAGCCATGACAACAGCTCCTCCAATAGGTTTGCGTTGTTCAGCACCTCTGTCAGAGCCGTCTCCAGGCGCTGCTCGTGCTGTTTGGCCCACGTCAGCACCTGGACAGGGGAGGAGGGGAGATTAATATGGAAGATTACATTTTTATTTCTATTCATTCGCTTTCAAATGTTTTATTCATTTGCTTTTCTAATGTGTATTATGTATTTTAATCTTGTGTCTGAATTGTGCTATATAAATAAACTTGCCTTGCAATTTGATTGATTTATCATATATTCCTACTGCAATAACAATCGAAAATAAAGAGGTGATGATCCATAAATCCGGATAAACACAATTCCACTTTGCTAGAAAGTTGACAAGTCAACCTTGCAAAACAATATTCAACCTATGATGTTACACACTTATGTAATCATCTAATCAATACAGAGCTTCAGCCAAAGTGTCCATCTTCAAATATACCAGACTAAACACAGGAAGCTAATCTTATCTAGGGCAGGGTGTCATACTGTATGGAATGTAAAGCCACTGAGGCAAATGTCTATTTGTGATGTTGGGCTATACTAAATAAAGATTTTATTGGATTTATCAGCTGTGTCTCCTCACCGGAGCCGATATGGTACGTGCTCTATCCACTACGCCACCGGAGCGCCCGGAAAGGAAGCTAATATTAACTGCTCACCTCCTCAAAGCGCGCCCTGATGATGGTGATCCAGTGTTTGATGGTGGTGATGGAGTCCGGGTGGCACACGGTCAGGATGGCCTCCCCCATGCCGGCGGCCTTGTTGACGTCCGTCCTCTTCTCCTCCACGGTGCCCATGAAGTCTCTGTCAAGGTCAAGGTCACTTTTATTCTATATAGCACCTTATAAGAACCTAAATTCACCAAAGTGCTTTACATAAAATACATAAATTAAAATACAACAGCACACATTAAAAAACACTTACAGCAATGACACAAAACAATTAATTAAAACGTAAAAGCCTGTGAAAAAAGGTGAGTTTTAAGAGTGGACTTAAAGGTTTCCAGAGACTCAGATGAGCGAATATGGTGTGGTAAGCTGTTCCAAAGTTTCGGGGCAACCACGGAGAATGCACGATCGCCTTTAGTTTTAAGCCTGCTGTTTGGCACATCCAGAGATAAGCTGTTTGCAGACCTGTGCGTGTGGAGCAGCGGCTGCAGTGACTCCGCCTCCTCGGGAAGGACGCCACGGAAACGCAGCGTCTGCTCCGCCTCCGACAGCCACTCCAGAAGAACCTGGATGTTGGTACGGAAGTCCTCCGCCTGTTGGAGACAGAGAGGAGAGGGGGGGGGGGGGGGGGGTTTAATAAGCATCATAATTTATTAGTTTATTAGACAGACACAATGCACAGCTCATTAGCAGTAGCAGAGTTAACAATAAGCAATTTTCATCAGCAACATCAACTCTTTTTTTTTTTTTTTTAAGATTATTTTTGGAGCATTTTTGGTTTTAGTAGAAGCGCCCCACAACATCAACTCTTTTATTCTTTGTTATTAGACTCGAGGTCCATTTAAAAAAAGATATACAATATAAACAATAGACAACACATACATTTAAAATAATAATGCATTGTGAATTATTTTATGACAAGGATTGAGGTTTAAAAGTGACTATGAGGAGATTCAAAAAACAAAACAATTTTTTTTCTCTTTTTTTTTCTCATTGTCTCGTTTGATGTTTACAGGATATTTTGATCATAGGAGTAAAAATTTGACAGTTTCATAAACATCCTAAAGTTCCTGGTAGTGTCTTTAAGGAGGGAGGAAGGGTTACAGTAAACATGAAGTGAGTGCAGCTGTCTCTCTGACCTGCTTTAGAGCTTCCTGGAGGCGGTCTGCTTGGTGACTGACAGAGCGCAGACTGTGTCCCAGCGGTTGCTAAGCTCCTGAACCTGGACCTTGACCCAGGCCGTGTCATCGCGTCCCGTGTCCATCAGGTCGCGGGCCGAGCGCTTCAGAGCCTGCACGCTGCTGGTTCTCTTCCCCAGCTCTTTCTGGAAAGCCTAAAGGTCCAAACATGAGATATATAAAAGGTGTTAAAAAGGTACAGAGGGTAATATTTGTGTATTCAGCAGCATCTAGTGGTGAGATTCTAGATTGCACCGCACCTCTTGCTTAACAACCTCCTGTTCGGAAAATGCACAGAAGCTACGGTGGCCTTCAAGGACAAAAAGCTAGTTACTAAAGAGGGCATCATCCACCACTGCCTCAAGTAGTCCCACAATATCAAGTGATGAGGTGAAGATGTATTTAGTTATTCATTCTAATGTACTTCTACTCTGTCTTCCAACAGGTGCATTTCCCCAGGACGCCCAGTATATATAAAAACCCGTAAGGATGTTAAGTCTGTCCATTCTGTGCTTTTTTTTGTTTTCAAGAAATTATACACTAATTTAAACATACTTATGAATATTGAGTTTACATACACACATCTCTACCAAGTCTGTTCTGAAAAATACCAATAAATGAAAATGTTTTTAAAATTATTATTATTCATGTTACTATTATACATGTTATTTCAAACATATCTAGCGGGTACAGACAGTTCTGTTTGTCGTACAGACCTTATGTGTGTCCATGAGGTTGGACACCAGATCCAGGTCTCCATGTACGGGCTGGTCCTCAGCCAGCTGGGGCTCCACGCGGTACAGCCAGTCCACCAGGGCCTGAAGCGCCTCCGCAAACTGACCTGAGAACAGCAAGGCCTCCTCCAGCTTGTGTTGTCTGGGGGCAGGAGAACACACACATGGCTTTTTAAAAATCATATTTCATGCTCAATAAAGAAATTCACATTTGTGTTTTTTTTTTTCTCTCTCTCTCTCTTCGAATGTGTTGTATTCTAATATTCTAATGTTTTTTCGAGTGTGGTTTCATATGAGCCTGTACAGGTTTCTGGAGGAGAAAATACACATGGCTTTTTAATAAGGTTATGTTATATTTCATAATTTCATTTCATGTCCAATAGGAAAATTAGCATATTATTTGTTTTTCTCTCTCTATTCGATTGTGTTGAATTCTAATATATTTATATATATTTTTTAAGATTTTTTTTGTTGTTGCATTTTTATGCTTTATTAGACAATTCGAAGAGCCAGAGATGAAATGGGGCAGAGAGGGTGGAATGACATGCAGAGAACAACTAAACTAAAGTGTAAGCCAGAGTCATTGTCCTCCTCACCTCTCCACGCTCTTTCCACAGACGGTGTCCCACTTGTCTCGTACTTCCCCCACCAGATGGTCTAGTTTCTGGGTGTCTGCGGGCAGCTGGGCCTTGTCCCTCATGGCTCTACCAGACCGAACCGTTGTGTCATAAACAGGCTGCTTCGAGCCCAGAGCTTTCTGGAACTCCTGCAAACGGAAAACAAAGACATTTCAGAGAATCAGAATCAGAATCTGTTTGTGCAACGACATTGGGAAAGAGGCTCTCAAATCAATTAATTAAGAGCATTTTTTTTTTTAAACAAAAACTAATTTAGAATAAGTTTTTTTAAAAATTTAGAAGGTGTACATTTTTTTAAACACATATGAATCTAAATATTGTCAGCCAATTGTAGAGGTCAGATTAGTATGATATTTGCATGAATTTATAAATGTGATTTGTAGATGGTAACAACAAAACCTCACAGATGTTTCTATATATATTTGCATAGAAGACGTTGTGCATTATATTTTTCCCAGGGTACCTTGTGTTTGGCGAGTTGTATTTTGATCTTGTCCGGTTCGTTGGAGATCTCCAGCTCTGAGTCCAGTCTCTTCTCGGCTTCTTCCAGCCAGTCCGTCAGCTTCCGCCAGGCCTCGTGGAACTGAAGACAGAGAGGTACAGAGCTCAATATCAATACAACCCTTTCCCATAAACATGAAATGAAAAGGTAACCATTTGGATTTATGATCATTTAAGTTCCAAAAAGGTCTCAACAAAATGTATTTAATTTAGCTAAGACTATCACCAAGGATAATTTAGATAATCAATGCACACACAGTGTATTCTTGCTATTTGTAAACTGCGGCCACTAGTTTTAAATGTTAAAAATGGTAAATGGACTCCGCTTAAGTAGCGCTTTTCAATAATTTTCTTAGTCTCAATTTTTTTAAATTTCAGAATTCAATGTCTCTGGAATTACAGTCTACAGCCAGATTACACATACAGACATTAAATGTGAAGTAAATGTAACTCTTTCCATCCTGTCAGTGTATTCACAGTGTTCCCTTTGTCTGTATTGGCCAATATAAGCATTTAAATCAAAAGCCCTTCTGACAAATAAACAATCTTGAATCTCTGTCCTACTCTCTTGGTTGGAGGGGGGAGGGAGGGAGAGGGGGGGAGAGAGAGAGGGGGGGAGGGTGAGAGAAAGGGGTGGGGGGGAGAGGGACAGAGAGAGGGAGAGAGAGAGAGGTAGAGAGAAGTGTGTACCTGTTTGGCTCGTTTGCGGGCCTCGTCCAGGTGTCGTCCCCGGTCCAGTGACCTCTGAACCAGTTTGTCCCAGCGAGCCTGCACGCTGAGCAGCAGGTTTTTGATCAGAACCACGTCCTGCTTCAGGCTGGCGAAGCGCAGCTGAGAACCGGCCTTCTCCAGAGCCAGGACCTGCTCTCTGTGGGTGTTCACCTCATTCACAAACACCTGGACACACACACACACACAGACAGACAGACAGACAGACAGACAGACACACACACACAGACACACAGACACACAAGGGCAGAACTAGTTAGGGGACAGTGCAACAAGAGAATGTATTACTTCAGTATTGACTGATCTTGTACCATTTAGAATTTTTAAATTTTATTACATGTTTTACAAGGAGCAGCATGCTTACATTTTTTTTTGTTTTCAATAAAAGTTATAAAAAAGAAAGAAAAATAATTGGAAGAAAACATCTAAAACAATCAGAGCAGCCCATGCTAAAGTTGTTGACACAGGAAAAGACAAATATATCAAGATGCATATCAGATTATTTTTGTATTAGAATTTAGAATATTCTATAACTATTTTGAATACATAGTTTTTTACCATTAAGATTAGCTCCTTCAACCATTTTAACAAAATTTGGAAGCAAAAAAATCAAACTGACCCAAGTGAAATGTTTACCTAACAAAATATAGGCATCTTAACCATTTTTTATTTTTTATTTAATTTTTTGGAGATTGCAGCACACCAATGTTTGCTATGCTTTTGGCAGTTATTTTTTATTAATTTTTTCTTCCAATCTCTGTTCATTAAATTTTTTCTTTTTTAAAGACAAATGTACAAACACAACACAATAAACAACAATTACCATACAACATTGCTACCAGTCCGCATTTAAAGCAGGTTTTGACTAGCAGTACCTTGTATGTAAACATATTTGTTACCATTACGAATAGCTCCTTCAACCATTTTAACAAAATGTGGAAGCAAAAAAAAAATCAAACTGACCCAAGTGAAATGTTTACCTAACAAAATATAGGCATTTTAAGCAGGTTTTGAGTAGCAGTACCTTGTGCTCGTCTATCTGAAACAGCACGGTGTCGAGCAGCAGGCTGGGCGGCTGGGCCATGTTCAGGGTCTGCTCAGCCCCCGTCAGCCAGTTGATCGTGTCCTGCAGGGACGTCTGGAAGCCTGTCGCCAAGGAAACAGCCTCATCCAACTTGGCCTGGAAAGTTCACAGATCAAAGTTATCAACAAACCAATGAGTGAAAGTATCTCAGACAAAAACTAAAATAGATAAACTGCTAATGATCACTATTAGGACATATTAAAAGTGGAGTAAGAAATTCTGGAGAATGCTTTTTGCATTTAAAAAAAAAATATACAGCCTAGGCTCTGTTTTTTAAGCTATAGTGGGCCCCTTTTGTTTATATACCCGAGCTTGGGCTGCGTATTAACACCAGCCCAAACACAGTCTCGACAGGTAGTGTATTATGAGGAGATATTCACTTGACAAGCTCCAGAATCCCTGACTCCACCTTTAAGAGTTGCATGTGAAGATAATGTAAGTCAAGAAAACATTCCCAAACAAAACCAACAAAAAAAAAAGAAAAAAAAGAAAAATTAAAAAATATAACATTCCGTCCGTGTGTTCCAGTGAGTCTTACCCTGCGGTCGTCCATCTTGGTGTTGAGGCTGGCCCACTTGTTCTGCAGCATGGCCAGGTTCTGTTGTGTCTGTGTGGTCCCGGGCCCCGCCTCCTCTCCTCCACGGGACAGTAACATGGACTCACCCTGGTCCAACAGCCGGTGGTACTGCTCCGCTCGCTGGGTCAGCTGGGCCGTCAGCTCCTACACACACACACACACACAACACACACACACACACACACACACACACACACACACACACACACACACACACACACACACACACACACACACACACACACACACACACACGCACAATACTAGATATTTAAATACATGCTAACACTAAATCAGCTTTGTACAGTTCACTTTTTTACCTTATACAAGTTTTTTTTTTGTATTTTTAATTTAAGCATTATAAAAAGCAGTTATTATTTTATGTGAGGCACCTTGAGATTTCGTAGTATTTCACAAGTGTTCAATATTGATAAAATCGAAAATAATTTACTGTACAAGTTTCCAAGCTTTTTTAAATTGTTTTGCATGCACATCTATGAATACCACCGGTGTAGACCTTGGTTATTTGGTTGATCTATGCATATACTTGACAATACTGTGAGCATAATGTGTTGCTGTAGTTGCTATGTGTTGGTAATATAGTTGCGTATTACCAAGTTGCGTATGCTATGGTAGCCGTTGCTGTAGTTGCTATGTGTTGGTAATATAGTTGCTGTAGTTACCACATGTTGCTGTAGCTGCTCCGGGCCGTCTCAGGCAAACCGCCGTGGCTTGGCGGCCGACAGCGCGCTCTCTGTTCTCCTCAGCCATTGGAGGAACTCCTCCAACTCGCCATGGAAACCTTCAGCCTACAACCAATCAGGTGAGAGAGGGGAGGGACAGGTAGAAATACTTGGTTAGTCGCACATTGAGTTAGAATAGAAATCTTAGCACTATAGCTGCGATTTATCTGTGTTTTAGATCAATGAATCTATCTATCATTATCTATCTATCTCTATCTATCCATCTATCTATCTATCTATCTATCTATATCTATCTATCTATCTATCTATCTATCTATCATAATCTATCTCTATCTAATCTATCTCTTCGCTATCTTATTATTTTCCCATCTATCTCGTAATTATTCCTAGTATCTATCCCTATCTCTCCATCTACTGTCATCCTCTATATCTATTATCTATCTATCTATCTATCTATCTATCTACTTCTCTTCTCTTCTTCTATCTATCTACTCTACCTGGTGCAGTGCGGCCTCCAGTAGCTTCTGCCTGTCTTTGGTTTTGAGCAGCAGACTCTCCCAGCCCGTGTTCAGATGGTCCAGTTGGTCTCTAAGGTGACTGGCCTCGTCACCGGGAGACGACTCAAGCAGCTCCGCGCCGCTCCGTTAACATTCTCCACTGTTGCATGATGGGAAAGCACGTCGTTACGCAACACCTGGAAACAAGAGGAAGAAAGAGATTATTAATTACACAGAAAATATTAAAAAATTATTTAAACAAAAAGGGGGTCCATGGCTGTATAAAAGATAATGGGATTCTGAGTTGTTCTTTTCTGTAATTTCATGAGTTAAGATTAAAGGTTGACTTTTTTTCTTATATATTTTATTAACAGCAATACGATGAATAACTTAATTGGAATTCTGGTAAATATGATTTCCTGTGTAATTGTAAAGATTTAGGCCTGCAGTAGGTATACTGCATATATGTGCGTTATTATTTCAATGTCAAAAATGTATTACAACATGTTAAAATTGAAATTGTTAAGTTGCAACAAGTAGAACACTACATGCAGGAGCACAGCTGAACAAAAACATTTTCAAGATTAAAATTAGGATTGCCATTTAGCAGATGTTGTGCCCGGCTCTCCAAGGAAAATAAAACCATGAGCTACACAGGGCAGCCAAACAGAATGAGCCACAAGATAACCAAACAGAATGAGAAGAAGTTTATTGTTTTAGTTCCAGTGTGCGTGTAGTTGATAACTTCTTCATACTCTTTTCGTGTTGATGCAGTTTCTAATTTATTTGTTTATTTTTTGTTTTTTTTTATATTTTATTTCAAATATTTTTTGGAACTAATGTAACTTAATTTGCCTTTTGGAATAATAAATTTTTTTTTTGATTCTGAGTGTGTTTATAAGAAGCAGGACATACGTGGTGTTTGGCCAGCTCGATCTCGATGGCCTTGGGGTCGGAGCTGATTGGCCTCTGCGTGTCCAGGGTGGTGTGTGTGTGGTTGAGCCAGGACTGCAGCTCAGACAGGGCGTGCTGGAACTGACCCAGGGCCAGCAGAGCAGCCTCTAGTTTGTGCTATGGGGGAGGAAAGACAGAGAGAGAGGGGGTTTGGGTTAAGTTAATCAAATAGGACATTTACAGTTTGTGGTTAGATAGTCCTTAATCCTGCTTTTGTAATTGTTCATGGTCAGCATATCATATCAATATTGTTAATTGTTATGTTTTTTTTTTTTTGTAAAATAATTGAAACATAATTTTTGTTTATTGTATTTTCATGCTTTTAATTTTATGTATTTTTCGAATGTCTGAAATAAATTGAATCAATCAATCAATAAATCAAAATCAATCTGTCATAGTTATTTGTCCTTTGGCAAGACCCCTTCACCAACTTCCTCGGAAAATAGTTCCTCTATCACGTATGAAGTTCACGTCACTAAAAACATCCCCTCAAGATTCGCTCAATGATATACCTAATTAAAAAAAAAACAAAAATAAAATTAAATATGTTTTTTCTCCCATTACCTGTCTCTGGGTGATCTTGTCTCCCAGGTTTTCCCAGAGGTGTCTGAGTTCTATGAGCGGCTCCTGGATCATGTCTCTGTCCGTCTGGTCTGAAACCTTCTTGAGCAGCAGCTCCCCTGGTGGCAGAGCTTCTCCATGTCGATCTGCTGCTGGTACACGTCCACCTTGTACTGCTGCTCAGGGGATGGAGGGATGAGAGAGAGGGGGGAGGGAGGGAGGGGTGGGGGGAGGGAGAAAGAGTAGGGAGAGGAGGGAGGGGGGAGAGGGGGGAGGAGAGAGGGGAGGGGGAGAGAGGGGGGGGGGAGGAGGGGGTAGAGAGGAGGAGGGGGGAAGGAGGGAGGGGGAGGAGGGAGAGGAAGGGAGGGAGAGAGAGAGGAGAGGGGGAGGAGGGGGGGTGGGAGGGAGAGGAGGGGAAGGGGGAGAGAGAGGGGGGGAGGGAGGTGAGAGGGGGAGGGATAGAGGGGGGAGAGAGGGGGGAATGGAGGGAGAGGGGGGAGAGGGGGGGAGGGAGAGAGGGGAGGGAGGGGGGGAGAGAGGGAGGGAGAGAGGGAGGGGGGGGGGAGGGAGAGAGAGAGGTAGAGAGAAGTGTTTGGTTATTTTTGTTACATATTTTTTATTTTATTTTATTTTGTATTACTATTTTTCACAATAAGACAACCAACCTTGAGCTCTTCAATCTGCTGTTTGACTGTTCCCAGATCAGTTCCACGGTCGACATGTCGCACAGTTTGATCACCGCGTTGTCCAGGTAATCGAACATAGACTGGAAAAGATGCAAAGACAAAAAGCATACTCAGGATCCTCCTTTAAAATGTTTAAAACGCCCGCTGTTGTTCCTAGGTGAGCGCGTACGCATGACAAAGGCATTTAGAAAAAACTAAATAAAAATAGCATTCTTTGCACTGATGGTCTTGTTTGCTGCTACATGTCATTTATGACATCAGAAGGAACATTTGACTGTTTCAGAAATATTTAAAGGTTCATCGTAGCACCTTTTAAAGTAGTTTGTGATATTGTTGCAACATTACACATTGGTTTATTTCATATTCTCTATAAAATGGATTAAAAAGGTAATAATTTAACTGACCTTTTCCCTAAGGCTACAGTTTGATCGCTATATCAAGGCCTGGAAAAAATGGTCTGACCATTGTGAGGAATTTAACCCACTCTAATTGTACATTTTCCTGTCATTTTTTTAAATTATTATTCTTGAACTCTGTTGTACTTGTACTTATATTCTAGTATGGCCCATGGTTGCCCTACGTGTTCTTTGTCTGTTTGTTTGTTATCACTAAACCTGAAAAACAAATAAAAAGAAAGTTTCAAAAAAAAAAAAGGTAATAATGTAACATAGTCGAGATATAAAGGAAA
>CM047520.1:25083263-25098263 GCA_026122265.1 Ammodytes dubius | reverse complement strand
AAACTGGTGTTGCCACCAAACACTGGTGCAGGAGCTCAAGAAGCTGATATGCTGACAGTGTTGTTGCAATTACTCAGTATTCCTCATGGGGGCGACAGAGGTTACGCACTATAGCTTTAATAATTTGAAATAAACTAAATGCATGAATTATTACTTTAAAATTCTGCCAAGATTAGTACAAAGTTAGTGATGGAACAGTACAAAATGAGTGCCTTAGTACTGATTCATATTGGACTATTGGATCAAATCATGTGTTATAGCCTGAGTGCCAGTTTGGTGTTGTTTTCAGTCAGTGTCTTACCTCTACCAGCTGGGTGATTGCAGTGAGCAGTGATGATGGAGAAGGATGGGGGACAGGGCACACACACACACAGCAAATCCACAATGAACGAGGGATGAGGATGAGGGACGGAGGTTTAGGTTTGAGTTAAAGGACAAGGATGGAGAGACAAAGAGGAGGAGTGGATGGGTGGTTCAAGACGAGAGGAAAGTGTGGAAGTGGAGGTGAAGAATGAGAATATGAGTTGGTTTGGAAGAGGGTGGAGAAATAATACAATGAGTTAAATCAGAGACATGCACATGTACAGTACACACTCACAAGCAGCAATACAGTCGTGATACAATGATTTCTCATGAGATGAAGTGCAAAGAGAAAATGTAAAATATCCGTGGATAAAACTAGCACTACAAAGAGGCTGATGTTGATGTTTGATTGTTGTGGTTAGTTATAGGCTATATGTATTAATTTTATTTACATGGACTGGAAAGACTGAAAAAATGAATATGAATTAATAAAGTATTCTGAATCTGAAGAACACATGATGTGTGAAGAGAAAATGTCCAAATGATTTTATACTTTATGTTTAATTGTAGGTGCATTTTTCCTGAGCAAAAGTCAACTGTGAAGCAAGACTTAACACTGTTAGACCACGTGTGTGTGTGTGTGTAGTACTCAAGCTCCTAAGATATATTATAAACTTGTTAAAAGTAAAATATACAAAACACAAAGTAAAGAAATTAGTCAAGAGAACAGTACATTTAACTTAGCGTCAACTGAAGACATGGCTATGCACATACATCCTTGTTAACGTTTAGTTTAGTTTGCAGAAAGCAGACACAGACGCAAACACACGCAGACCCCATGCTGCTTAGTAATCACACCAGGCCCGTCTGGCTGCACGTATAACAAGCTATAAACAGACCCGGGCCAAACAGATAATTATAATTTACTTCACTCTGCACTTAGAGACATATGGGGGGTGTAGTTTAATAAAATAGGTCAATGAATACTGAAAATGTAATATAAGGGAGCTGAACTGACTTCTTCCCAAGTCGCCTGCTGATTTCCTAGGGCCAAATTAGACTGAAGAAAAACACATCAGACCCAGGTCTTCACTTAAAGGAGAAGCCAAAAGTACTAGAGAACTTTTACTGTCAAAATCAGTGAATATCTCCTCACAAACCAGTCCTTAATGTTTGTGTGCGCTGAGAAAAAAATCCTGTCTACGTACCAGTTTACAGGGCCTATAGGCTTTATATTAACAGGTAGCGGATTGTGAGGAGATATTGACTGATTTTGATCAAGAGTGATTTTGAAAACAAGCGTTCTCCAGAATCACTGACTCTACCTTTAAAACACATTTCCCAAATCAAACAGTGAACCCTCCATTAAACACACACCACATCATTTGTCCTCTGTGACTTTTACCTGTGCGGACTGGGACACTGCTTCGTCTAGGTTGGTGGCGCGCCCTTGACGCCCTCCTTGATGGCCAGGTAGCGCCTCTCTGCCTGGGTGTAGCGCTGCGTCACAGAGGCCCCCTCCTGGAGACTCAGCTCCGCTAGCTGAGGACCGATCTTCAGCAGCTTGTCAATGTGAGGCTTGTGCTCTGCTATGGACTCTCGCAGCAGCTGGGAGAGAGGGAGGGGGAGAGAGGACATTAAGAACATGGAGAAAACAAAACTATAACGAAGCTGTAACAGAAAAGATTTGTATACTGTTATATTAGTAGGTAAGAGATTCATTATTTATATAAAAAAAAAGAACGAATAAGATTGCCTTGTTTTTTTTATTTCGTTTTAAAAAATAATTTCAAGTTAGAACACATTGTGCAGATAGACAGGGAACTACAAAGGAGTATGACAGAATATAATGGACTATATAACAGCCAAGCTCAGAAGAACCATGAAATGAGGATCATAATCATTATTTTTGTGTGTTATGTTGATTGCTTAGTTTGTGGTGAAGTGTTTTCTATAGTGTGTCAATGTATTAAATGAAAGTATTTTAGTTTCCTGTCCCGTCTTACCCTCATTTGGTCCTGCTGCAGTCTGAGAGCGTCTGTGTCGATGGCGGCCGGTGGCAGCTGTGAGATGAGGGTTTCAGTCTCACCCAGCCAGGGCTCCAGTTCCTCGTGCGTCTCCCAGAATCGAGCCACCAGAACCTGGGCTTGTTCCAGCGCCGAGAAGCGCTCACTGTGGCTCTGGCTCACCGCGTCATAACGAGCGCTCAGAGAATCAGTCTTTACCTGGAAGAGAGGGAGGAAGATGAAGGTATTAGTGTTAAGGTCCCAATGCGGTGCTCGTGGTGTAGTGTATAGATCATAGAGGCTCAGTCCTCAGAAGCAGCAGACCACGGGTTTGAATCCGGCCCGTGGTCGTTCTCTGCATGTCATTCCCCTCTCTGCCCTATTTCATCTCTGTCTCTCCAAACTGTCTAATAAAGGCATAATAGGGCCCCACAAAAAAAAAAAACTTAAAAAAAAAAAACTTCTAATATTCAGCCTCTTCCTCTTAGTTCTCCTCATGAAGCACTTTGTGTTACATTTACTTGTATGAGAAGTGCTCTATAAATAAAGTTTGATTGATTGATTGATGACCAGTGACTCACTATGAGCGCGTCCTTCTGTGCGTCGCTGCATGTGTCCAGTATCTCCTCTCTGGATCCCAGCAGCTGGTCCACAGTGTCTTTGTGGCGGATGATGTCGATGTTGAAGGCTCTCTGCACCTGCATCTGGGCCACCGTCTGGTCGGGCTCCAGGCTGAGGGGGCCCAGAGACGCTAGCTTACGCTCTGTCTCCTTCACCCAGGCCAGCTCCGCATCCACTGCCTCCTCGTACTGAAGGGAATAAGTGATTTGATTTGATTTGATTTTATTCCAGACACAGAGAGAAACCGGTCCATAATAATACAATACAAAAACAGTAAAAAGACAAACAACAATAAAAAAGACTAAAAAAGACTCCAGCTGTCAGTTCCACACTACACAAAGAGTGTTCAGATATTAGTGAGTTCGTGTTAACAAGGTTTAGGTTCTAGCCTTTCCTTGACTATATCACATTACTGAAGGGGGACCTACATGATGACACCTCAATGACTTTTTATTTTCAGCTTAACATTTGCCTCAAAACAGGCCCACAGTTTTAGTTAACAAACACATTCTAGTCTTACGTTTGGTTGTGGGTGCCCAAAAAAGTTTTGATTTACGATGATAAAATGACTCTATACTAAGAAATTGTCGTGTAAAAATGTTTCGTACAGTACCTTTAGACTCTGCGAATGTTAAAATAATCCCCCTCCCCTGAAACTGGCATGGTGCACCTTTAAGAAGATAAAGAACACAGTACTCAGGTTGAATGTCTTGCAGTACCTGTTGTGACCTCTGGATGGCGGCTTGCACCAGCTTGACGCGCTGAGTGATGGTTTCGTCGGCCTGGCGATAGCGCTGGTTGGCGTCGGCTACGAGGCGGTCGAGGCCTTCGCGGGCTCGCCATGGCACCAGGTCCAACAGAGCGCTGCCAACCTCGTTCACTGTGTCCAGCACAAGACGCTTCTCCGCAGACACCTTCTTCAGCTCCTGGGAAAGGATGGGCAAGCATTTGTTTTTAGTCATTAAACCTTTATTTATCTTTACCCCAAAATGTTTTATTATTTAGTTTTTGTTCTTATTTTACTACCGGTATATTTATTTCAAGGATTGTTTTTTTTCTCAATTTTTTTTAGTCCCGATAAAGGGTTTTTACTGGGAGTTTTTTCTCAGCCGAGCTAAAGGGTGTAAGGGCAGAGGGAGGGTGTCATACTGTATGGAATGTAAAGCCCACTGCGGCAAATGTCTATTTGTGATATTGGGCTATACAAATAAAACTGATTTGATTTGAGTTGTATTCATTCAAACTTTATTTATACTCTAGAGATCATTGATGGGTGACTCTCATGGCAAAAGCTGCATTCAAGTGGAAAACATTACATAATTGCCAACTCTCATCTTCACTCGAATTTAGCGAAAGAGACTTCAGTCCGAACAGACACGGATGTGATCAGCCTACATGATGTCTAATGTAGGAAGACTGAATCTTGACGTATTTTCTTTGAATTTTTTTAAATTTTATTAATCCTCATGTTTCTAACCGAAATGTTGAATGTAAATGTACTTTACAGAGACAACTCCAATCTCTTCGCATTACTGCATAAATGAATGAGGATATTTCTACATAGGTATTGATCTGTATATATGTCTAATTTTGTTAGTCCAAAGGGTAACATCCAAACACCAAAAGGCCACCACCAGCCATTACTGCATTACTCATTACCTGGATCCCTGTAAAGTTGAACAGTTTAATACTTTGCTGAAGACTCACTTTTGTTGCATTGGCCTTTAACACAAGTTGAGACTTTGACACTCCTACCTTTTTTCCTCATGTATCTTATATGTTATTTTGTATTGTATCTTGTAACAGCACTTTGGTCAACTGATGTTGTTTTTAAATGTGCTATAGAAATAATCATGACTTTGACTTATTCCTCCGCCCACCTTCTGTCTTTCCTGATAGGCCGGTGTGGCGTCGGGTTCCACGTTGTTAAGCTCCGCCTCCATGCCGTCCAGCCATTGGTTGACGTCCTCGTGTGCGCTGGCGAATCGCGTGGCCAGCTGCAGCGCCTGCTCCAGGGTGCGCAGGGCTTTGCTGCTGCCGGCCGTCATCTCAGCGTAGCGAGACTTGATGCCGTCGAGTTTCTCTTGGATCAGGAGAACTTCCTCACCTAGAAGGAGGACGGACGGACGGACGGACACACACAGACACAGACACAGACACAGACACAGACAGACACACACACACACACACACACACACACACACACACACACACACACACACACACACACACACACACACACACACACACACACACACACACACACACACACACACACACAGCTCAGGTTATGGACTGTTTCCCATGCTTTCAGAAATCATATCCATGTCATTGTATAGATAAATATACCTTTGTCTACATGCCAATTTGTATAAACACTGGATTTATTTTTCAGCGCACACAACACGAACAGGTAGCAGATTGTTTTTTTCTAGTTTTCTATATATTACTGTGATCAAAGTCAAATTTTTGTTATTGTTATATTATTATTATGTCATATCATAAAATTCAACCCGACAAACATGGTCCATAAAATCTCCCCATTGCCTCAGTTTGACAGCTGCATATTCCTATCACGGCCACAACATTTGTCTTACCATCTGAATATGACATGTCTATTGAGTGTATTCATGGGGTAGACCCACAATCAAGCTGCTAATAGTGCTAACAGTCAGCACGGCTAATATCATGAGAAGAGAGAAACCAGATGTCCCACTTTGGTTCACCGCTGATGTAAAAATGTGTGGTTTGGATGTGAACAGCAACATGGAAATAGTTTTTTTTTTTTTTTTTTTAACTCTTTATTTATAGCATTTTTAAATGTTTACACAAAGTACAAACAACACACAGAACATAGCGTGGGGCACTACAGTTGAGCATAGATAATTCCACATGTCCACGTCAAATGACCTTTAAATGTCCACAGACTCTCACAGTGAAGAAGCTTCCAATTCTTCTGATATAAAGACAGTCCATTTCTCCCATTTTCTGAGGAAAATTTCTCCTTTAGATCTTAGAGAAAAAGTAATCCTTTCCATCGTAAAGATCTCCTTGATTATATCCCTCCATTGTTGAAGGCTTGGAGGCTCAGGTTTGTACCAATTCCTTGTAATCGCTTTTTTGCAAGCAATAAACAATATTTTACACAAATACCAGTCCTTTTTATCAATAACATCATCTCTTATTATACCTAAATACAGGACCTTAACATCAATAGGTAGATCGTATCCCAGAACCTTTTTCAAAATTAAACATATATTACTCCAAAATATTTTAATTTTGGGACATGTCCAGAAAATGTGCGAGTGATTGGCATCTATTTGTCCACACTGTCTCCAACACTGTTGTTGTGACTTTGATGATTTACTTTTAATTTGGGGAGTGATGAAGAAGCGGATCAGGTTTTTCCAGCCAAATTCTCTCCACCTCTTGGAGAATGTTGTTGAATGTTGTGTTTCCCAAATTAAATGCCAATCCTCCTGGGATATTTCAATTTCTAATTCCTTTTCCCATTTTAGCTTAATATATTCAGTATTGTTACCTTTCTGTTTTTGAAGACCCTGATATAGTTTGGAAATTACTTTTTTACTGCCCTCTTTATAGGCTTTAATGAAAACATTAATAACTTCATTGCCTTCCTCAGATAATTCAGGTTTGATCTCTTTATCATAATAATCTCTCATTTGTAAATATTTGTAAAAATCTCTATTTCCTAATTCAAATTCCTTCTGTAGTTCTCCAAAATTCTTAAATATATTCCCTTTGGTCAAAGTGCATAACGCTGTTATGCCCCTATCCCACCATTGTCTGAATCCGACATCTATGGTTCCTGGTTTGAATTTAGGGTCTAGTGCCGGCCAAATTAATATTTTGGCATCTCCCTCCATGTTGTACTTCTTAACAATTTTACACCAAATATTCAATGTTTGTTTAATAATTTCATTTTGGCTGTTTTTATGTAATTTATTCCCTTTATCTCCTAATATAGCATGAACTGGAAACGTTTCTATGATATTTTCTATATCTTTCCATTTCGCATTGTATAAAGGGCAGGATGCACATACTAAAAACCTCAATTGCGCTGCAAAAAAGTATTCCCTTAAATTAGGCACAGATAATCCTCCCTCATCCTTACTTAACTGCAGTGTTTTATATTTGACTCTTGGCCTCTTACCAGCCCATATAAATCTGGATATCCATTTGTCCCAGGTTTTAAACTGGGTTTCTAAAATTATATGTGGAATAGATTGAAATAAATATAACAATCTTGGCAATATATTCATTTTAATAACCTCAATTCGTGAGCCAAAGTCCAATGGGAACGCCGACCATCTTCTGAAATCCTCTTGAATACTGGCGTTAATTTGGTTATAATTAATCTCAAATACTTTATCAAGTTTCTTTGCAATTACCACACCCAAATATTTAATTGTTTTTGCCTTCCAATTAATCTTGTATTTTTCTCTTATTTTCGGGGCAGGGAAGTAGTGTGACGAGAGAATTTGAGTCTTTGCTACGTTCAATTTATATCCTGAGTACCGGCCAAATTCCTCTAAAATCGACATTAAGTTGGGAAATGATCTATCTGGGTCTTGAAGGAACACAATGACATCATCAGCAAATAATCCAATAATATGGTCCTGCCCTCCTATTTGAATACCTTTCAAACCTTTGCTCTGTCTGATTAATTGTGCCAGGGGCTCAACATAAAACGCGAAAAGAGTGGGGCTAAGACAGCAACCTTGGCGAGTCCCTCGTTGTAGAGTAAATCTATCAGTTAAATTACCATTAATTTTAATCCTTGCTGTTGGCTCTTGGTAAAGAGTCTTAATGCACTGTATTGCTTGTGTATTAAATCCAAATTTCTCTAATACCTGGTACAAAAAATTCCAATTAACACGGTCAAAAGCCTTTTCTGCGTCAAGGCTGACTAATAACGCATTAACTTCCTGTTTTTGAGTGTGGTCTATAATATGTAATGTGCGCCTAATGTTATCTTGAGTCTGCCGACCCTTGATAAACCCTGTCTGATCTTCATCAATAAGATCTGGCAGGAAGTGTTCTATCCTTTTAGAAATAATAGAAGTATATAATTTGTAGTCCACATTGAGAATGGAAATAGGTCTGTAGGACTCACAATATTCTTTATTTTTGCCCTCTTTCGGGATAACTGATATTACAGCTTCCTTCCAGGAAGGTGGTAGCTTTCCCTGATTAAGTGTCAAATTAAAAGAGTTGAGGAGAAGGGGAGACAATTCCTCTCTGAAAGTCTTATACCATTCATTCGGGAATCCATCGCTACCAGGCGATTTGTTTGTTTTTAATCTACTAATCGCGTCATCTAATTCCTTCTTGGTGATGCTAGAAGTTAATTTTTCATTTTGTGCTTCCCCTATACACGGTAAATCCAGTGAATTAAGAAATTCCTTTATTTTATGTTCCTCTTCTGTTGGAGGTTGTGAATATAATTCTTTGTAGTAGTTTTTGAACACAATATCTATTTCTTCATGTTTATATAATATTTGTTTTGTCTGGGGGTCCCAAATCTTATGGATTGTTGAGGATTGTTGTTGTACTTTAAGACGCCGCGCTAGATATTTAGCCGCTTTAGGGCCAGATTCGTAATAAGTTTGTTTAGTGAACCGCAGTTTTTTCTCTATCTCGTCACTAAGAATATCATCTATGTGTTGCCTGGTTAATGATATCTGCTGTAATATTGACCTATCTTTATTGTTTTTGTGTTGGTGTTCTAAATTTCTCAATTTGGTAATCAATTTCTCATAGTTTCCCAGTCTAACCTTTTTTTGGTATGCTGCCCTTGCTATTAGCCTCCCCCTCATAACTGCTTTTAATGTATCCCAGAGTATGGTTGAATCAACTAGACCATCATTATTCTCTTCTATGCAATTTTTAATTTCTTTTTTAATTTCCTCTTTTGCTTCCCTATTATTTATCATGCCCACATTTAACTTCCATAACGTATTTCTACGCCTTCCATTCAAATGTATGCTAAGATAAATTATACTATGATCTGACAAGTCCGTTACCCCAATGCTGCAATTCTCATGGAAATAGTTTTTAAGTTCCTTTTTCGTGTGATTCTCTCACCAAACTCCATAATAATACACAGAGAACACTGACTTCTTTATTCATTTGATTTTAGTTGCCAAATAATCAGACTGTAAAATAGATGGTTAGACCAGTCGGACACTTTCCAGCCACAAGTGGAAAATGACCAAGGATAACACTTGCGAGAGGGGATATGCGAAAAGACAAATTTTAAATGTGCCTTGTGTAAATTGACTAATAATAAAGATAACTTAACTTGCATTGCATTTAATATCTTGTTGGGAGGAGGGAGAAGGTGTTAAATTAGTAAAAGATGAGTCGTAGCAATCTGACATTACCTGTTGTCTGTTTGAGTAAAGCCTGTCCATTCTTGATGGCCTGGTCCACTGTCTTCTTCCTGCTCAGAATCTCTTCATTCAGAGACTGAGAGGAAAAAGAGAGAAAGTTAACCTCTAGAACACAGTGCACCCTTTACTTAATCAATCATTTGATTCAATACAATTGTGTGTATGCTTCATATCTCTCACTTATTTTAGTGATATAATAACCAATAGAAAATTGGTTCTGAAGGACATTTTTTTGTAATCCTCTCGCAGTCCATTGTGTGTAAACTGTTAAACAGTCTGTTCTCCTGATTCACAGACAATATATAAAGTCATACGTTGATATTTTAGTCATCTATCTCATCTCAAACTTATTTAATTTACTTAATTAAAAATACTATGTTATCAAATTCTACATGTATACTGTGAACCTTTCCCAAAATGTTCAGCTAACTACTGTGTTACTGTCATTGTTTTGAAAGGAATTATATTATTATTATTATTATTATTTTTTTAAATGCCTGCGTTGGCCTTCAGTGTGTGTCCCTGAGGTCGTACCAGAGTGTGTTTGTGCGTCTCTGCCAGCTGCTGAGGCTGGTAGCTCTGGACGGAGACTTGAGCTAGCCTCTGCGCTACCTCGGCTAGCCAGTTCAGCACCTCTACCTCGTCCTCCCCAAACAGCTGAGCGTTGGCCAGCGCCTGCTCCAACATGGCCGCCCGGCGCGAGCACCAATCAGAGAGCTCGGAATGACCCGACCTCACCGTGCCAACGCGCTCGCTCAGCCAATCACGGTCGGCCGGCAGCTGAGCGGAGTCAAGGATTGGCTGAGGGACTCGAGGTGGTCAAGCTCGGCTCCTCGTGAGGAAACGTCTCTTGGAACGCCTGGGAGGTGTGTGTGTAGTGTGTGTGTGTGTTAGTGTGTGTGTGTGTGTGTTTAAGTGGTGTGGGGGGGTGTGTGATGTGTGTAAGGAGATTTGAGGGGGAGGTGAAGTGTGAAAAGAATAGCAAAAACAACAGAAAAACAGATAAAAAAAAACTCAAAATGAGAGCATGAAAATGGCAAATCATAGAATTGACAAGAAATCATAAACATCAATGAATGAATGAATGGATGGAATGGATGAGTGAATGAGTTAAATAAATAAAAAGAACGTAAAAAACTTAACAAAAATATAAACAACAAAAATCTCATTTCATTTTGAACCAAGGAATGAACTTGTAAAGGAGTTGTGTGTGTGTGTGTGTGTGTGTGTGTGTGTGTGTGTGTAACTGATTGTATGTGTGGACCTGACTACTGCCGCAGGAGGGATTCTGTCTCCTGTCTGTTCTCATAGTGACCTTTCCACTAGTACATATAGGACAGTGTCTCCGTGGCGACGGGGCCAAACAGTACCTTGTGCTTGGTGATCTGCTGCGTGATCTTGGCCGTCTGCGTTCCCATTGGCTCGGCCGAGCTGAGGCGGCGCTCCGTGGCACTCAGCCATTCGCCCAGCGGCTCCAGGGATTCATGGAACTGAAGGGCCAACACCTGCAGCTCCTCTAACTGCCTCTGCCTATGGGACGGGAGGGGAGGAGGGAGGGTGTGAGGGGTGTGTGTGGTGTGTGTGTGTGTGTGGGTGGTTTTGGGGTGGTGGGGTGACAGCAATACAGAGGAATTTTGAATATTGGTATTTTATTGCTTTCAGAGATTTAAAAAAAATAATATGTTTGCTAGATCGCACAACCTGATTTTATCTAGTCATCCTTTTTTTTCTTCATAAATATAGTTTTATTACATGTTCATGAAATGCTTTATCAAATGTATCAAATTCAATTTTTAAGAATTTCATAAACAGATCAAATTCATTATAGTCGTGTCTCTGTGCTTGAGACGGACCTAGACAGGACACATAGACGTTAGCCAGAGCTTTTACTCAGACCCTCCCCATCCTCAGACCCTCCCCATCCTGTACTGAAGAGGAGATTTTGGAGAACGGGTGGAATCCAAAAAGTTACACAACTTCTTCCCACTCCTTTTCGAATTATGTAATAAAATGATCGAGTGTTTGACAATTTAGGATTGCATTGTGATTTCTATTTGTGTTAAATCGTTGTTTTCTGTAATAATATATCACCCACACACACACACACACACACACGCACCACCACACACCACACACGCACCACACCACCACACACACCACCACACACACACACACACACACACACACACACACACACACACACACACACACACACACACACACACACACACACACACACACACACACACACACACACCCCCCCCCACACACACACACACACATGACCTTTTTGCTTCATTTGCTTTTATGGCAAATCAGATCAGCTCAGCCTTACCTGGCGCGGCCTTGTCCAGCAGGTCTGTCCACCTCTCTGCCAGACTGTGGAGCTGTGTCTGGATCTTCTCTCTGTCCTGAGTGTCGGCTGTGACCGCGATCCTCGCTCCCTCGCCACGGATCATCTCCACTGTCGGCCGCCGGTCGTCTAGCAACCTCTGGAGCAGCTGGGGAAGAGAGAGAGAACACACAGAGTTATTCATACACCAAATTTTTTTCCAAATTTTTTTATTAAATGTTAGTCAAAATTGTACCAATGATACAATTCCTTTTTTTATATATTTATCTACGAATACTATTTTTTTTTTTTTTTTAAGTTAAGCTTTCTTTATTATTTAAACAATATCCCCCCCAAGTTACCACACTCCAGAGGGGGTCAGAGCAGCAGGGTCAGCTCATAGTACAGCGCCCCTGGAGCAGTTTGGGGTTAAGTGTCTTGCTCAAGGACACAATGGTAGAGATGGTCGGCACCGTAGATGTAATACCAGCCACCACACTAGTTTTACTACTAACACCCTCCTGTCCGGTGCCGGGGATCCAACCAGAGAGCTCATGGTTACTGGTCGGCCCCTCTTTCCTCTAGGACATCCTAATATCCTGAATGAATGATTTAATCAGCTCTGTTTGATACAAATACATTTCTAAGAAGTGATTTAATAAATGGGCAGCTGCTGCTTTTCAAACTAACCATTATCACTTCACTACAGATCAACAAACAACAAACATGGCCGTCCTTCCATCCTGTCGCTAGATACAAGCCCTCTGGTACTGTGATCCCAGGCATCAAGTTCACCGTCTCCTGGAAGGAAGTCCCCGTCAGTTAACTTTCTTTCTTTTGTGTCCAGACGGCGACACGACTCTTTGTTTGGGACGTAAACACAAGTGACTGATCGCTGGCCGGGCCCGCCGCGCTCTCATGTGCACAAACACAGGAAGTGTATGTCGGATAAACAGGGAAAAGTGTGTGTGAGAGAGAGCCGCTCTGGGAACAATACAAATCCTCCAAGCGTGTGTCCGCGTCTGTTTTCATGCCAGTCTGACTGGCAGACTGTCAACTGGGGCGGCATGGATGCCAGGCAGACGGATCATGCACTGTGTGGTGTGTGTGTGTG
This sequence comes from Ammodytes dubius, assembly GCA_026122265.1. Lineage (NCBI taxonomy): Eukaryota > Metazoa > Chordata > Actinopteri > Uranoscopiformes > Ammodytidae > Ammodytes > Ammodytes dubius. The sequence continues at coordinate 25,085,471 of CM047520.1, read as the reverse complement.
TGTGTTGTGTGTGTGTGTGTGTGTGTGTGTGTGTGTGTGTGTGTGTGTGTGTGTGTGTCTTGTGTGTGTGAGTGTGAGTGTGAGTGTATGTGTGTGTGCTTGTCATTCAAATATCTATTGGTTGTGGTTGAACGCCAGTGAAGACATCCCATTATGAATACTGTCTCAGTTCTACCTGCTTTATAATTAGAAGCATCGCTTTTTCCCAACAATGTTTCACAATCATTATTTTTAATTTAAAGTGAAAATGTGAAATGCACTTTGATTTAAAAGGCATTTCTGCTGCTGTACATGCTGCATCCCTCCGTTCAGTGTTGACATAGTTTCTGTAAAAACAAAGAGAGTGTGTGTGTGTGTGTGTGTGTGTGTGTGTGTGTGTGTGTGTGTGTGTGTGTGTGTGTGTGTGTGTGTGTGTGTGACCTTCCTTTACCTTTTGTTCCTGGATCTGGGCCTTGACCACGCGGTACTCGGCGGACGGAGGCTTCTGATTGGCCACCAGCTCCTCCGTGTCGCTCAGCCAGCTCAGCAGAGGCTCCAGAGCATCCTGGAACTTCCCACAATGCAACAGGGCCTCCTGCAGCTGGGCAATGCGCTCTGCCACCTGAACGACCGCACACAGGGAGTTGGTGAGTTGAGAATGAAAATCTAGATCATTTACTGTATATAATATGAGTCTATGGAGTAGTGTATAGAGAGTATATAAGTCTATAGAAGCCCCAGAAACAAACATACAAGAAAGCTTGAAACAGAAACAGTTAGTTTCTCCTTCTCAACATCAGTACATCTTCCTGATTTCTCAAACTAGCACGAGAATGCGCACACACACGCACACGCGCGCACACAGACCACACACACACACACAACATACATAAGAACACATACACACACACACACACACACACACACACACACACACACACACACACACACACACACACACACACACACACACACCAGACACACACACTCCTACCTGCTTGTTGAGTGAGTTCCACCTCAGGTTGGTTGTCTCCAGGTCATGCTCCAGTGCCTGTGTGTCGGTGTGTTTGGCAGCGCTCTGGATCAAACCCTGACCCACTGCGTTGACGTGTTGAAGCTTGGGCTGGATGCTGTCTGTCTGCTGTCTCTCTAAGGCCTGGGAGAGGAAGAGGGGAAAAGGCTTTGGGTTAATTGATTTATTCGTACATTAATGGCTGAAAGAAAGAACATTAAAAAAGGCATGTAAGCATCTATTACACGTGCAAGGATTTAAATGTTGCAGTAATGCTATTTTTTTGTTTTTCTCTCTATTTTACATTGTGTTTATTTAAAAATGTTTATGTCACTTTAAGAAGTATGTAGGTTGAAACCTTTTGGTTAGAGGGGGAGGGGGAGTGGGAAGGGCAGTGTTTCTTGCTACAGACTTGTTTCTGTATGTTATGTTGTATGTTTGTCTATAAAAAAATGAATAAAAAATTGCAAGTCAAAACGAAAAAGAAAAAAAAAAGCATGTAAGCACAAAAAGAAGGAGATAGAATGAGTTTCAAAATACACTGCACAGTCCATATGCGCGACTACAAATGCAAGTCCACTTTACTACATGATGTATATATAGACAGACAAGAGGGGATGTTCTGCAGAGATAAGTGAGGAGTGGGAGACAGGAAGGAGGAACGAGGGAGGAGAAAAAAGAGGAGGGGGAGAGAGGGGGATTACGGAGGATTAGAGGGTTAGACGAGTAAGGGGCTGACTGCAAAAGGCTGAGTCGGCAACACACACACTTTGTTGAGTACACTCACACACACACACACACACACACACACACACACACACACACACACACACACACACACACACAACACGTTGTAGGGTACACTCACACACTCGCATGGGTGCACACAACCTTCGCTTATTAACAAACCAAAAATGCACACACACACACATTTATATCAAACACACATACAACTCCGCCTGTCTGGCCGCATTACTCACACACACACGTCACAGTGGAGGGGCTGGAGCCATCTTGTGATGACAATAGAGCCAGCCACCCGACACTAAAGACAACCAGACTTGACTTTCCTGGCCTAACGAGACTGAGCAACCCGCCAATGCAGATGCTTTGTCATATTAAATCTGTGCCACTGCTGTACCCAAATCACATACACACAGCGGCGTTTCTCAAACTGTGGTCCGGGGTCCGCATTTCGGTCGTTGGAGAGATTGCGG
>CM047520.1:25065763-25075763 GCA_026122265.1 Ammodytes dubius | reverse complement strand
CAGTTCCAGTGTTAGCGCTGGCACATTGTTATCTGATATGTAGGTTTATATTCCCCCAAACAACTTCACACACTGTTTGTGTAGCCATGTTGGCACAGGCAGCCCCCCCCCCTATCCCCCCCCCTACAGAGAGCCAGAGTATTTACCCCTCACCTCCTTATCTCAGCAAAAACACATCCAAGCGTGGAGGAGAAGAGGAAGATAATGAGAGTCAGTTTAGGAGAGGGAGCGTGACTCTGGGTGAAGGGGATTTCATAATGCAACAAAAGTGCATGTGTCACCTTTCAGAAACGTGAACAAAAAGTTATTAAAATGTTCATTTCATCATTCATTAATAACACAAATAAAGGACCCCTGTGGTAGGGCAGTATCATTGATATGCATACAGCGCTCGCAAAACCTCACAGTGAATTTTAAATAATTTTTTCTTGGAGAAAGTCTGCATTATTAAATGCTACTTGTCCCCTTTTTGGGAATAAAACTTTTAATTGGACCCAAGTATCGTGTCTGGCCATCAGTGCGACGGAAGGAGCTTTGTAGCCTTTGAGCTTGTTCATTTGCTTTGCTGTGTTAAAAAGACTTCAAAGTTTTTTGTGTCTGAAATGTAAATTCAGACTCAATCGGTGTATGAGTGTGTGTATGAATGGTGAATGTGGTAAGATATGTAAAGCGCTTTGGGCTGAGAAATCGCTAGAAGGTGCTATATAAGTCAAGTCCATTTACCATTTAAATTCAACTAGTAGCTGGAGTTAAAATATGCCACAAAATCCAAACATATCACACAATGTAGCCACACAAACTACAGTATATACAGTATGCAGAGTTAGTGTTCTTTTGATGCAAGGCCACCAGTTCTTGTTGTTTACATGGTTGTGTCAAGTGCGGTGAGCCTCTTTTCTCAAAATCAAGGCTGATGTTATTGCAGATCTAAACTGCAGCTCTCTGAGTTGGACCTACGGCTGATTACATTAAACTGAAGCCAGAGAGGCTGCGACTCCAGAGAGAGCAAACAGACCTTCACTGATAACACATAGAGACACACAAATGAGTTACTCACCCAAACACACACAGACACAGATACACACACAGACACAGACACAGACACAGACAGACACAGACACAGACACACACACACACACACACACACAAAACACACACACACAACACACACACAACAACAACACAACACACAACAACACACACAACACACACACACACACACACACACACACACACACACACACACACACACACACACACACACACACACACACACACACACACACAACACACACACAAAATAGTCAAATGTACTCTGAGAAACCAACACAGTGTAGAGTAAATGAGTTGGGAGCGACCAGTCAGAGTATGCAACTTGTGCCCGATGGAAACTATAATGTAATAAAAAAGACCAAAGAGGAGTTTGCATCATCAGCATGGGATCATTGGCCACGCAAATCACACACACAACACACACACACACACACACACACACACACACACACACACATCATTGGCCACGCAAATCACACACCTTCATTATGTTCCACAATAAGAAATGATTTCTCTGTCTAACATCAAACCCCTGCAAAGTGTGTGGGCCACAAGATAGTTCATGTTAAAAACCGTTCGGACTTAAATTTGGTAATAGGACACTCATCAAAAGATCATTAGGTTAGATTGTGTTAGTGAAAGCCACAACAAAGCCTCATTCCGTCTCCCTGCATAATTAATTGATGGACTGCGCAACAACCAGGGTTTAGATCAGGTAAATCTGATCCAGACAATGAGTCATAGCTTTAAGAGAAAAAAAAAAAGACAGCCTCTCCCACTGAGATACACTCTACAAACACACACACTTACATGCAGCCACAACACACACACACACCTTTACGTGCAGCCCCCCCCCACACACACACACACACACACACACACACACCACACAACACACACACACACACACACACACACAACACACACACACACCACACACACACACACACACACACACACACACACACACACCACACACACACACACACACACACACACACACACACACACACACACACACACACACACACACACACACACACACACCACACACACACACACACACACACACACACAACACACACACACACACACGCACACACCTTTACATGCAGCCCACACAGTCAAACACAACACCGGTAGATAGGAGAGAAGAGGAGAGGAGTGACAGAACAAAAACAAAACCAGTGTCGACTGAATGCAGATGAATGCAGAGAGACTCGTCCATGACACAGACACACAGACAGCCCTCTGTGTCACTGCCATGCAGAGCTTGTCTTGCAGCATTTATAGAATATCCATGTCAGTGTACAACAGCAGTAACACTGTGTATATATACTGTGACACCGATTACATTCTCAGAAACTAAAATCAGCCCAGTTTATCCAGAAGTCTCACTCATAATACAAACACACTGCCTCTCCAAACACTGACCTTTCTCATAAACTATTTAAAGACTTTGGCCTGTATTACTCTATGGACAGTAGTACATACACAGCTGGGAGACGCCCAGCGCATGACTGTGTATGGAAACATAGCATTCTTTCTTCTGCACCATACACAAACATCATAAACAAAACAATGGCTTGCCCTTGAGATACACATTGTTAACTACGCACTTTAAGATCAATATGATAAGTAGGTTATATCCATACACTGTAACTATCTTAACGTCACACACACAAACATGTGATCAATCTCAAATATGTTCATGTGCTGTAGATTAACACGGACCCCCACCCCAGTGCACACACACTGACTGAGCCTTAGGGTAGTTTCCCATAAGCAGCAAAACCCCCCTCTGCGCATCATATTGCAATCATTTAAAGCCCCACTATTCAAACACAACTGGCTAATTATGGCGTCTACATAACTTCACCCCCCCCCCCCCATATACATTTTCCATGCTATGTCTACAGTTATACTCAATGCTCAGCCACCTGACCCACTTCTTTAGCCATGCTATGCCTCTGTGTCCACATGGCCACATCGAATGAGTTTATTGCTAATATCAGATATTTAGCTATAGAAGTAAACCACCTCCCTGATGCAAATGTTTTCTTTTGTCTTTTTCCATGTCACTATATGACACTCATGTACTCTACCAACAGCACAATAGTCTAGACAAGTAGGTAAACTGTCACATATGAGACCACAGACCTCCATTTGATAAGATTATCTTTTGCTTTCATATGAGTTATTACAGAAAGTGTTAGAAAGCTGTGACCGATTCTGTCATTGTGTTACTTATGAATGGAATATCAGTGAAGATAAAAGACTCTGGGGACCTCCTGGAAACCCCTAAAGGACCCCTGGGTGTTGCCTGGCCACGCTTTGAGAACCACCAAATACATCTACATCTTTAGAATCAAATATTTAAATGAGAGCATACCTCGGCCTCTATGTTAGCGTCGGAACTTTGTAATATAGTTGTCGATTCATTCTCTTCATCAGATGTCTTTCCCAATTCCATGATGGGGTCCGAGTGACAAGCTGTGGCCCCTGCATTGGGCTCGTCCTCCTGGGGCATACAGGCCTGTGTCTGGGTTGTCTCCGTCTGTGTAAATAAGCTTTGTAGAAGTCCTGGTTCAAGATGGTCCCAGATGTTGTCTGCGGACATGAGTGAAGGAAAGTCCAGAGCAGAACCGTCTGACTCCCAGTCGCTGTCCCCCGTCATAGAGCCGTGGACAAACTCTACCCCATCCATCCCGGACTGGGTTCCTTCAGAGTACGAGTCCATGTCCAGCTCCTGAGTGTCCTCGCAGGCTGAAGAGACTTCTGATGGGCCGGGTTGGGGCCGCTCAGGTGCTGCCATGTAAACAAAGCTGTCAGGGGAAAGAAAAGCCCCCTCCTCCTCCTCCTCTCCTCTGGTTCGGGGCAGAGGGGAGCTTTGGGCACGGGACTCGGGGGAATAGAATCCTCAAGTGGTGATGGGGGACAGTCGTTGGGGTGCTGGGGAGGCGCAGACACAGCCAGGTAAACAAAACTATCTGATATCACAAAGGCCTCGGAGTCTTTAGTGTCCGACACAGCACCACAAGAATCCGATTTAGAAGGTGACTGAGGTAAAGAGGGTGAAAGGGGCGCGGAGTCTGTATGTTGAGGAACAGAGTCTGATTTCGGGGTGCTAGTTGTCACCTCTGCTGTCGTTTCCAGATTTGGGTCTTGATCAGGCGTGTCAAGTCGTGAGGCTACATCTGTGGGGTCAACAACAGTCTCTGAAGGGAAGCATGTCCCTTCTGTGTCTGCAGGATTGCTAATTTCTACCAGGACTGGATCGTCACGGGGAGTTTGAACGTCAGCATCCTGTCTACATTCAACGTCCCTTTCTTTTTCCGCCGTGTGCAGAGGCTCGAGGGACTGGTCCATGAGAACTCCCTCGCTAGTGTCCAAACTTGGCTCAGATTGGTCAAACACATCCCACTCTGTACCCAGATCCTCCTCCTCTTTCTGTTCTCCCTCAGACTGCTCCGTCGCGTCCTCCACTTGCTCCTCCTCCTCCTCAGCGTAAGGGTTCAGAAGGCTACAAGACGGAGAGGACGCTCTCGCTACAGAGTCATCGCCACCACACTCTGATGATGCCCCACTATCCGGGTCTGTTTCAGTCGGTACAGGTCTCCCAGGTTCACAGTCTGTCTGAGTGAGGTCACTACCAACAGTTCTGTCCGGTTGGGACATGTGGACCCCACTGGAGTCCGACTCCAGTTGTTGACAGAGAGCAGAGTCAGTTGGGTAACTCATCTCTTCTCCCTCTATCTCTATCTCTGCCTCCTCCACATTAAAGTCAACATCGCACTCTTCATCAATAAAACCATGTTCCTTTTCACAGTCTCGTGCTCGCACCAAGTCAAAGTTTGTAATCTCTTCTATGTGCCCAGAGTGTTTTAAATCAGAGTCTTTTGTAATATTCTCCAAGCTTGACGCAACACTATCAGGCTCTACGGAGTAAACTGCATCTAGTGGAAGAGTTCCTTCAAAATCCACCCAGGCAGTTTGGTTTTCCTCCTCTCTCCCCTCTTCCTCTTCAGCTAAACAGGGCAGTGTGTAGGGATCAAAAGGCTCGGCGTCTACACTCATCTCCTCTCCCTCCTCTCCTTCTAGATCCTCTTGACATTGCCTCTCCAGCTCTAGGAAGAGGTCATCCGACTCAGCCTCTGAGCTGGGGCAGGGTGAAGCACTGGGGGCCCCAGGGCCACCAAACCCTGTAGGGGGAGTCAATACAGGCCAGTGTCCAGAAGTATCTGTTACACCCCATCCCTCTGATTCCAGTGTTTCCATATCCCAAGACTGGTCAATTATCTCCCTGTTCTCCAATTTAAGAACGGCCTCCCACTCTCTTTCCTCTCTCTGAGCTCTCTCCTCCTCTGCTTTGTCCCTTCCTGTTTTCCACTCTTCCTCCTGCTCCTCTTCCTCCTGCTCCTCTTCCTCACTGATTTTGCTGCAGTCTTCGGGCTCATCTTCACCGAGTTCCTCTAGTATCCTGCGCTCGTCCTCCTCAAATTTGAGTTCAGAGGCTGTGCGTTCTAGCTCGCTGCCTGAAGCCCCCCAGCCAAGCAGCCCTTCCTCACCTCCCTCCTGACTGATGCAGGGGGATAGAGGCAGACCCCCGTATATTAACCCCTCCTCGTCCCTTAGGAATGGAGAGGGGGGGTCTAGTAGATAAAGTGACTCCTCATCTGTGTGGCAATCATCACCCAATAGGGGAGGCAAAGGAGGGAGTACTGGAAAGTTGTGTCTCAAGCCAATCTGGGCTCTTTTCCCTGTTGTTAAACTGCGGGGCCATGTGCGGGCCTTGGTAGGAGGGCAGAAGACTGGTTTTGGTGGGATAAGAGGGGCATTATCGTCCTGGTCCAAAAGAGGAGAGTCCCTTTCTGAATCTGAGGTCTTAACTGACTCAACAGGCTCCTCTGGGATCTGCCTAATTGCAGCTTTAGAAGAGCTGGTAGTCCGTCTGTGCCCCTCCCTTTTCCCCTCTACCTGTCTGCATATACCCGGGCTATGCTGTGGTGTATTTCCAGAAACCTGGGGGGTGGCCTGAGACTGGCCAAAGGCAAGTAATTGTTCTTTGGAAGGCGACTGCACCACGTGAGTGTGTTTGTGTTGCTTCTGCAGCAAAGGATGGACCTGCTTTAGCCTGCTGAGAGGATGCTGCTGAAGAGGAGGCACGGGGCTCACAGTGGGAGTCAGAGAGGGAGTGTGTGGAGCCGATGAAAGGGGGGAGGGTGTGTACGGAGGTAAGGAAGGAGTGGACGAGGTAGGGGTGGATGGGGGGAGGTGGGAAGGAATGGGTGGTAGGATCCCTGCCCCAGACGAACGCTTTTCGGCTCCTTCACAAGATGAGAACTCAAGTCTTTCAGCAAACTCTGGATAAGTAGGGGGCATAAACGCTTTCCAAGAGCGACGGTTCAGATTGTCTCTCTTGTCACCACCTTGATGCCGCCTCTTGGCCACCGCAGCGCCCCCACCAGAGCCACAGGAGGACGGGGCAATAGGCAAACCTGGACCCACGATGCCGACTGGTGGGGACATTATCTGAGGATCACCAGTTAGCTTTAAGGCATCAAAGATCACTCTCTCATCTAGTCTCCTCACTCCACCAGCATTGTCTGAATTCCTGGAGACAAAAACAGCACCTAAGTCAGCTCCAATGGTGCCATTGCTGGAAAGTGTACTTCCTTCGCCTCTCATCTCCCCACCAGAGCCTAGAGTGCTCCTGGAAGGTTGACACAGTTTGGTCCCTTGGTCAATTTGTTCATTGATGCGCATAGTATCATATATGGATCGCTGGGGGACGTAGCAATCCTCTATGTATGCCTCATCCTCGTCACCTTTTCCAAGGCAGCGAGGGTTCTGCCTTAGGCAGTCCGGACGGCTCAGGGGCTTCCCCATTCTGTCCTGCTTCACTTCTTTTGGGCTTCCACAGAAACACTATTTTTTAAGGTGCAGGTGTGACACAGCACTGAGAAAAATGTAATAAAAAAAAAACAATACAAAAAAGGAGAATTGATTCCTTTTCCTTCAATTTTTCACAGTCCAGTAATCCACAAAAGCATACAGTCCATTTGGCTTCGTTTAACAAATCCTTCAAGTTTCACATTCTAAAAAAAACATTCCAAATTGTATCATCCACAGTATGAGTCCAATGATGTCTGATGCATTCTCGCCTATGTCACTTCAACAGTAGTGAATTTCCTTGGTCTTTCTGAGATGCTGAGTGACATCAGTGAGGGAGTGAGAGAGACAGCCCTCCCCCTCGGCACCATATTAATCACCAGCTCTGTTTGTGTGAAAGACTGTTAGGAATGAGGGAGAGGTGGAGGGATGAACAGAGAGAGGAAGGGAAAGAAACAGTCATCGTCTCCCTCTCTGAGAAGTACAAAGTCCAAGGTGAGGTGAGGACCGTGCAGATTACAGCGCTTTGTTTTGCTGTCAGCTCCCTCCCCCATATTTATGCACAGAAACTCATTCCTTGACCCCTTTTCTAGTCTTATTAAGCGCCTGCCTCTTTCCTCTACTGTCTCCTCTCTGCGTTACAACAGGAAAAAGGCAGAGAGGGCTTGGACAACTCCAACGGTCTCAGCGAGAGCCTGGCAGGGACGTGTAAAAGTCTCCTTTTAAGGTGAGAAAAACCCACTCTTGTTATATAAAGAAAGGCTGCGTGGGGTGCAAAAACCAGGAAAGTGCAATATTCCATGGAGTTGTTTCACTTCTATCTTCTTTTGTTAAAAAAAAACATTCCTTGTAGTAAAAATTTATCAAATCCAGTAAATTACAGACACAGAAATGTAGAAAGTGTCCATCCTTCAGAGCTTTTTAAGGCTTGAAAAGCAAGAAAAAGATGAAAATATAAATCCCTTTACCAAGTCTTTCCGCTGTGTGTTCAAGCAGTCCACAGCTTTACTTTCCATCACAAAGAATCAGGGCTTTGTGCATGCAGTGCAAACCATAATTCTGTCTAAGGCATCTCCTCGCCATCATGACAGTCATTATGAGTGAACAGAATGAACCCCATCGTCCATTCAACAGTCTAGCATTTGAAAAAAGAAAAATCCTTAAATCCAGAACAAAGAGAGAAGCAGTCCGCTTTTTGCGTGAAGAAATCCCTGTCAATGTTTCAACTGTTTTCTTTTATCTTGCTTTCTCTCTCATCCACAGCTCCAGGGGAGAGGTGGTACAGTAGATAGAAAGCAGGCAGGATCTCCGAGTGAATGAGGGCATCTGGGGGTAGAGAGAAAGAAAGGGGGGGCTGGGGGCTGGCTCCTGGACCAGCCAGGCAGGCAGGCAGTAAGGCAGGCGAGCGGGGTAGAGCAGAGAGTCGTGGGACTCTATCCAGAGGGCAAAGAACCAGACAGCCCTCCCAGCTATAGTCCAAGCCTTGCCTTGCCTTGCCTTGCCTTGCTTTGCTTTGCTTTGCTTTGCTTCTTCCCCCTCTCTAACCAGCAGCAGACAATCCCAGGACACGCTCCCTTTTCCTCTGCCGTTCTCTTTTCCTCCCGACTCCGTAGTGAGAATCAAACAAAGTGCCACGCAATCCCAGTTCCTCTTTTTTCTTTTCTTTGAGTGGTGTGGGCTCCCGAGCACTCCCAGTCTCTGTTCTCAAGCCACTACACAGCTGAAATGGTTTGCAGCTGCTAAAAAAATCTCCCTATTTTCCTCTCACTCACTCTCGCTCTCTCTCTAGCTGCTGCTCCCCCCTCCTCTCTTCTCTCTCTTACTCACTCACTCACATGTCGCCTCTCTCTCTCTCCCTCCCTCCCTCTCTCTCTCTCTCTTGCTGTTTGTGTTTGAATTCAGCTCCGTTTGTTCTGTTTCCTGCACTGGTATTAAAACACAGGAAGTGCTCCAATCATGCTGGTTTCCTCTCCCCCCCAAAAAAGAGTGGGGGAGAACAGAGAAGGAGAGAGAGAGAGAGAGAGAGAGAGAGAAGAGAGAGAGAGAGAGAGAGAATGACTTAAGTAGCGATATAGTGAAGCAGGGTGCCAAGAAGGGGGTGTGGAGCCAGAAAGAAAGAGTTTTGCAGAGGAGGTTTTTGCTTTTTAACAAAAAAAAAAAATATCAGTTGAAAAATGGTATGCAGCCGATTATCCCATGCTGAGTATAGTGTAAAAAAAAAAAAAAAATCGTAAAATGCTTTAATATAATGTAACATAACCTAGCAAGCAGAAAGCAAAAAATATACAGTAGCTCATTCTCTCTGCCACGGCGGCCAGATTTGGTGCGGTGAGAGACAGACAGACAGAAAGGGGTCTAGCGATGTGAGATGGCCACATTCATCACAGCTTTGTAATCAACTCTTAATTCTCCCAGGGCAAACGGCCCCCCCCCCCTTTTTTCGAGCACAAAAACACTGTCCTCAGAGGGTGAAATGATACAGAGTCAAAGAAAAGAAAAAGAAAAGAAAGGAGGAGAAAAGGAGGGAGGAATGGAGGTAGGAGAGAGAGAGAGGGGGCGGGACTGTGAGAGAGAAGCTTATCAGTAATGAGCTGTCTCTCTCTCTCTCTCTTTTTCTACCCCCCCCCTCCCCTCAAAAGCAATTGTCCAGGCTGTGGGCAGACGAGGAAGTGACATCAGTCCGTTTTTATTAGCTCCTTTATTTCCTCTTTTGAGTTTTCACAGGTTTCCAGTTAAAGACACAATCCCCCTGAAGTACAGAGGTGAAGTACTGTAGAGTTGGTGGGAGCAACATTAGGCAGCCGGTGTAAATAAAATGAAATATGGAAACGATATAGACGCACACACAAAAGTCTGTGATATTCACGGGCTCCACTTGTGCATTCCCCCGTCTGCGCCTTCACTGAAACCCAATCCGGCTTGGGTGTGTGTGTGTGTGTGTGTGTGTGTGTGTGTGTGTGTGTGTGTGTGTGTGTGTGTGTGTGTGTGTGTGAGGAGAGAGAGCGAGGGGCCACGAGGAAAAGGGGCAGTGCACAAAAAAAACAAGGAGAGAAGG
>CM047520.1:24938263-25063263 GCA_026122265.1 Ammodytes dubius | reverse complement strand
ACAACACACACACACACACACTGGGGGAGTTATCCGCCGGTTACTGGCACTGTATGGTTTGCCTTTTATCGGATATTTACTTATTTCATATGATGTACAGTAATAACATAAAGCAAAGTAGTTCTTCTAAATTCATAAACGATAAATATGTTGAAACGGACAGTGTGTGTATCTTCAATATGACTTACAACATCAGTTTGTCTAACTCTTGTCTCTGTTTCCTGTTCTCAGCCTTATAACTTAAACTTATAAGACATTTACGAGTCGGTTTATCTTTTGTAACATTCATACGACTGCTTGAGATGTATGGGAATAATACATTTCTGAAACTACTTCAAAAATAAAATGTATTGAGAATCATAAAATATGACCTACATAACAAAATTTCATTGAGGTAAAATTATGCACTTATCGTCATTTAAAAAAATGATTGTATGAAGTCTTTTTGGACATATCCTATTAATATTTTTCCCGACCCATCTCGCGGGAGTGTATTGGATTCCACTTAACGGAGAGAATAGAAGGAAAGAGGAAAAAGAGTGAGAGTGAGAAAAGCAAGGCCGAGTCATGGCGTGCCTTTCTAATTCACAACAGCTGAAACAATACAGGACCTGAGAGTGGAGAGGCTAAGAAGACACACACACACACACACACACACACACACACACACACACACACACACACACACACACACACACACACACACACACACACACACACACACACACACACACACACACACACACACACACACTCCCAGACATATATAGATCATACAAACCCAGGTCAAAACAATTACTCCTTTCTCGATCAGTCATACACACACAAATCGAGGTGAGAGATGTGTGTGTGTGTCCACGTGAATGTATTTGTGTGTGTGTGTGTGTGTGTGGGCGGCAGGTTACAGGAAAGTTCGGCCGGATGAATTAGGTTATATGATTTTACAGAAATGATGTTAGCGTGATCCAATCAGCCCCGTAGAGAGAACACAGACAAGAGTAAGAGTCGTGCACTGAATCACACATAAACAAAACGGGGAAAACACACAACACAACACACACACACACACACACACACACACACACACACACAAGACACCAAATGAGAGTCACATACACATAGGGTGACATATAGAGAGACACAGACAGAAAGAAAACATAAAGTAGTCCAGGAAAAACCAAAAGGCCAGTAAAAAAAAACGTTGTCAAGATGATGTACAACCTGGATGAGCTGGGGGTCATGTGGGGTTACTGGGTTCTGACACAATGAACTGACTGATGCTAGCTAGTAGCCAACATGCTAACAGCTAATAACTGTCGTAACCTGCATTCCAATCCCCATACTTCCTTACTATTTAGTATGCCAGAAAGAGCTTTAGGATGTCCCAATACATGCATTCAATTGTAGTATGCTGAAAATACATAAATGCCCCACTAACTCCAATAGCATTTTGGAGTATTCGTCTTTATTCTTGACATATTTCTGGACAGAATGAAAAAATAAAATCTTCCTTATCTAATTGTTTTTTCTCTCCTGTGGCCCTAAAACTCTTCTGTTCTTTAGTATGCAGTATAGTTAAAAGAAAGAGTATGTCATTTGGAACGCAGGGCCTGTGTCATGCTGGAATTCATTAGGTACAGTCTGAGAGGACGGGGTAAACATTTGGATATAACTTAACTCCAACAGTTTTTAATTTTTATCTGTTCTTTCATACTTAATTTCAAATGTTATCTAGTTGTCAGTTTCATATTCAGTTTCATAGTTAGCATAGGGCCCAGACTCTAAATTATGTGGTGTGTGGTGAATGCTACACCCCTTGTCTCCATAGTAAATAAACATTAAAATAAAAAATAAAATTTATATGTATACACGCATGTTCAGTATGATTAATGGAGAGCTTACTGTTAAGCAGAAAGTTGGATCTTTCAACCAGGGCAAATAAAAATACTGATGTGTTTTCACCGACATATGACATGCAGCTTTACTCCATTACACTAATGTCTTATGCTTTCCAGACCTGAGCAGAAATGTTGCTGAGCGGCCTTGACTCATCCACATGAAGAATGGGCTCCTTACAACACATCATGGGTCTACATGGCACGGCTTCGTTTCAACAATACGTTTTTTTTTTTTTTTTTTGGTAAATGTTTAATTCTTTATTTAAATTTGTATTTTATCCATGTTTTAAATTTGTTCCTTTTTTGTATTTGTATTCTTATTGATTTTAACCCTGTAGCACCTTGATGGCCTGTGCCTGAAATGTGCTCTAAAATAAAATTGCCTTGCCTTGCCTTGCCTTATCTTTCATTCAGGTGAGTAATGGAAACAAAATTATTTTACTAGCAACATACTGCATTTGGAAGGAGCTCTGAAGTCAAAATGTCTATTTTTAAAACATACTAATAAATGCTAATGACTTAATTCAAAACATTTGAATGTGTAAGCAGCTTCATGGTTGTAAAAGTAGGACACGTTCCAGCTTCACACAGCATGAGCCCAAAGACATCCACAGAGCTGCTAACCCACTTTGGCTTGACTCCTACTCCCTTCATTAAATAGCTGCTGACACAGTCTTTTTCGGGGGAAGGACGGGAGTCACTGATTCTCCATGGAGTAAAACCGTACAGGATGGAAAGGTGGAGGAGAGACGATAGAAAGGAGGATGAAATAATAGAATGAAGGAGGTGAAGAAGAAGAAGAAAGGGATGGAGAAGGTGAAGACAGGAGAGGCGTGCGGCTGTGATTTAAGACAGAAGGGATTTTCACAAACACATGTGCACAAAGACCGACACGTCTCCTGTTCTGCTGTCACCCAGACTAACCAGCCCTGCCCAGGAATGTCCATCTGCAGCTACGGCTTAAGGGCCTCATAACGCCCCTCCGCTAAAACACCACTGTGTGTGTGTGTGTGTGTGTGTGTGTGTGTGTGTGTGTGTGTGTGTGTGTGTGTGTGTGTGTGTGTGTTCACTATCATCCCACCAAGAGACTATGTCAGCTGCTTAGGGACAGAGGGAGCCGGGGGCAAGCTGAGAGATGTTGGGGCCACACCCTAATGTGTGTATATATTTGTATTTGAGGGTGTCTGTCTGTGTGTGTGTGTGTGTGTGTGTGTGTGTGTGTGTGTGTGTGTGTGTGTGTGTGTGTGTATTTGTGTGTGAGGGTGCGGTGGGGAGACAGCTGAGATTCCAGATTGCACCCCGAAAAAGACTGGAATTAGAAGCATCCTGATGCAGAGTGCAAGCATACACACACACACACACACACACACACACACACACACACACACACACACACACACACACACACACACACCACACACACACACACACACACACACACACACACACACAGCAACCCCTAAATACAAACACAATTCCACAGTAATACAACACATATGTGCAGACAGGATGGCCATGTATAAACATGTACATGGTAAATAGCAACAGGCTGGCACACAGACGGAAACTTTTTGATCTAGTTTCTCACACAAATATTTTCTAAAATCCCTCCCTTGTATAATCATTCTCTGCTCCTTAGACAAGAGACACTAAGTAGTTCACTGTCTTAATGAGAAGTCAATGAGATTTCACATCGCCTTGCAATAGTTTAGAACATGCCACGGACACCACTTCATTGCTTCCATCGTGGGAATATCTTAGCCCAGTTTATACAGGATTATATTTAGAGTTTTGGAAACTCAAGCAAAGTGTCAGACAGTTCATAGTAAACAGAGAGCTTACGCCGTGTCTACACCAGAGGCCTTTCAGACATCACGTGTCTTAATACAGTCATCAACAGAATCTGTTTAAAAAGGGAAGTATCAATTCAAATTTATTATTTATTATTACCGATACAATAGCCTTCATTTTGGTACAGCCAATACAAAAACAAAAAGTTTTAGTCTAAAAAGTGACAAATGTTTTATTCAATTCAGGAATAATGTGACCATAGAATAAGTAAACCAAACCAAGCATATAGCCAGGTCGGATTTCACTGCATCATTATGCATTATTTGGAATGCTAATAAAGAAGTAGCGCACATAGGACATTGTCTCACTTCTCCCAATAGTGATCTCACTATTGGGAGAGTTGAAAAAAAAATTATCTGACATCACCTCCAACCCCATGACCCCATATCCCCCTCAATAAACACACACACACACACACACACACACACACACACACACACACACACACACACACACACACACACACACACACACACACACACACACACACGCCTTTCTAAGCACTGGACATCACATTACAAACCAGCAGATTTGAAACGGGGGAGAGGTGGCCCACCGGAGCCAGCAGACATGTTTGTGAAATGGCGAGAGCGGATGCGTCTTCGGAAGAGAAGAAGGAGGTTGAGAGAGGAGAGGGAGAGAAGAGAGAGAAGAGAGAGAGAGAGAGAGAAGAGAGAGAGAGAGAGAGAGAGAGAGAGAGAGAGAGGGAAGGAGACAGAGAGAGGAGGAGAGAGAGAGAGAAGAGAAAGGGGGATAGAAGTAGAGAGGGAGGAGAGGGGAGAGAAGAGAGGGAGGGAGAGAGAGGGTGGAGAGAGAGAGGGAGAGGGAGAGAGGGGAGGAGAGAGAGAGGAGAGAGAGAGAAAGAGAGAGAGAGTGAGAGTGAGAGAGAGAGAGAGAGAGAGAGAAGGAGAGAGGGGAGAGAGAGAGGGAGGGAGGAAGAGAGGGATAGACGGGGCAGGACTGGAGGGGGTTGGGCTTCAAAAAGTGGACGAAATAAATTGTCACTTTTTTTCCCTCAATCTCTCCCTCTTCAGACTTTTTTAATGGAAAGAGGCGAAATAGAATATACGCCTTTGCCACAATACAGAGAGAAGATTGAAATGAACTAAGAGTGAAAAATGGGTCAGGCAGAGGACAAAGGCAATATGTGGAGAAGAAACTGCTCACTGTATCACTATCCATCCATCCCATTCTTTCCTTATCTGTTCATCTGTAAGCCTCGTGATCCTTCTCTCCATCTTTATTTCTGTTTATTTTTCTCTATTTTCGACAATATCCCCCTCCCACTATCCTCCCTTGGTTAACCCCCCCCCCCCCACTATAAATATCCCACTGCCTCTAGATAGAGTGACAGACCATTTCTCCTCATGCTCTAAATAAATATAATGCAGACAGAAGCTATAATACATTCTGCACCTCAATCCATCAGTGCACTAATAACATGATTAACACAGATACATTTCGTCTTATTTTCTATATCTGGGATTAGCATCGCCTTGAAAGGTTCATTTCTTTAATTTGCATAAACAGCTCTGGAAAACATTAAGAGACCACTCCAAATGTTCAGTGTCTCTCGTTTTACTATTTATAGGCATATGTTTGAGTAGAATGAACATTTTGGTTTTATAATATAAACTACTGACAACATTTCCAATACATGTTTTGTAATTAAGAGCACTTTCAATATGTAAGTAATCTAGAGATGAAGATTTAAGGAAAATCCAGATTGGTCTCTTAATTTTTTCCGGAGCTGTATTTTTTTGTTTTAAAGATGCACAGAAAAATGGGTAAAACTAAGTCAATATTTCCATCGATACTACTGTATATATTACTGTAGTTATATTTGTATGTAGATATGTATTGTTTAGGACTTTTTAATTCAAGCCCCTTATGGAATATGCAGAAAGTATTTATCCTATAACCTCTAGCTTGCTCTGGGACAGTTATTAAAAGTCTTAACATTATTCAAAAGACTGTTTCCAAAGATCTACTGATTTAATCCTAATAAGTTTGATTAAAAATTTCAATTCAAAAAGATGTATTCGCGTGAACGTAATAAAACAATATCGCCGCAGCCTCATAATAATAAAAAGTACTAGACTGATTGAAAAAGGAAGACATGAGGATAGAAGAGAAACAGAGGAGAAGAAAGTTCCTTTGATCCGCCCACTGGGCTTAACAACAGAGCAGCCAGTCTCTCTCTCTCTCCTCTCTCTCTCTCTCTCTCTCTCTCTCTCTCTCCTCCTCTCTCTCTCTCCTCTCTCTCTCTCTCTCTCCTCTCTCTCTCTCTCCTCTCTCTCTCTCTCTCTCTCTCTCTCCTCTCTCTCTCTCTCTCTCTCCCCTCTCTCTCTCCTCTCTCTCTCCTCTCCTCCTCTCTCTCTCTCTCTCTCTCTCCTCTCTCTCTCTCTCTCTCCTCTCTCTCTCTCTCTCTCTCTCTCTCTCTCGGGGGAAGCAACATTCTTCAAATGCATGAAAGTGATTAGTGCCGATATCACGTGAATCAATTTCAAAAAGCATGATCTTTGTCAAGGAAATTGCGGTCAGAAAACCTTCAACAAGTGTCCTGTTGTGCTATTTGGGATTGGTGCATGCATACTTCTTCTCCTGAGCGCTCACATACTTATATTACATAGTTGTCTTAAGTGGACAGGATATGACATCATGGCAAGAAAAATGTGCTCTTAAATGATAGTATAGGGGGACTGAAAGAGCCAGTCTGTGCCCATAAAACCAGCCGGGGAGTAAAAGCAGTAAAATACAATGGAGGTGCCAGGGAAAGCACATTCCTGAGGTCAGTTTTCTATATGCCATTTCTAGACTGTAAAAAGGGATTTCTCTTTAAATGCAGAAACAAGCTGCAGTCGTTTAGGACGTAATGCCAAAATATCACAAGGTGGGAACAGTATATACTATGATGACGTAATCCAAGTCAAGCTGTTTTATTTCAGACAAACTTTTCTACTTTCACTCCTCGTTCAGAAAGAATACATCCAACGTATAAACATAATCACATTAGGAATAAATAACCCAACGACATCCGCAATACCAACACTCTTTCTTCCTTCAAAACAGCCCTAAAAACACACCTTTTCACCATTGCTTTTAACCTTTAAACGTTACGTTTTGTTTGTTTGTTTTGTTTAGCTTTTGTGAAGCGTCTTTGAGCACTCGGAAAAGCGCTATATAAATTTGATCTATTATTATTATTATTATTATTAACTCTGTAAACATTGACTATCTGATGTTGGAGCCAATTATGTGTTTTTACCACTTGCTGTTGTAAACAGAGAAGACAGCAGCACTCTATTTATTATGTGGTCATTTCAAACCAATAACCAATGGTAACTACTAACTTTTAACATATAATTTTTTTTATTCCATATATTCCAAAATATTCAAGTAATTCCGTTTCAGAAAAATTCCACACATGTGCTGAGCTCAGCTTTGCAGATGAAGGACTCATCAAGGACTTTTCTTACACCTCATTTGAATACGTAACCTTGGATTCTACATTTGCTTTTCTACAGTGCAGCCTTGGTTTGCGTATTAATTTTTTACATACTTTAAATGATACATTTGTGTGTGTGTGTGTTGTAGGAAAGAAAGAACATCACAACTGTCCTTGCTATGATTCAGGCCTTTCAAACATGTGTGTGTGACTCAACTTATCATCATTCCTGTCTCCTAACGCACCACAGGAGTCACACACACACACACACACACACACACACACACACACACACACACCCTTACCACATGGTCTCTAGAGGAATGAGCAAAAAGGAATAAATGGATACAGACCTCCTCAGAGGCTCTACAAATATTGCATGTCACTATTCATCACACACACACACACACACACACACACACACACACACACACACACACACCACACACACACACACACAACACACAACACACACACACACACACACACACACACACACACACACACACACCTTTAACCAAAGCGATCGTTACGCTGAAGGTTTTCTGTTTATCTGTGCGAATCAGTTTGAATGGCGTGATGAGAAAGGAAGAGGACGTGACCACAGACCTGTATGACCTTTTCACCCCGAGTTAAGAAAGACTTTGGCTGAATGTTTGTAACCCACACAATCAAGCAAATATCATGTTAATCAACTAAAACCAATGACAACTGACAAATACATACAGTATGTACTCACACACACACACTACCCAAGTATGTATCCTAGTAAAGCCAACGAAAAAACTGAACCAAATCAATAATAATAATTTTGACAGAACTACTACAAATCAGATTCCCGACCAAGCTCAACACACATATACAGTGACAGGCTTAGCCAGTGGATGTCAATGACACACTGCCCCTTCACATACACACTTCAAATACACTCATATCCACACACACACACACACACACACACACCCACACCCACACCCACACCCACACACACACACACACACACACACACACACACACACACACACACACACACACACACACACACACACACACACACACACACACACACACACACCACACACACACACACACACACACACACACACACACACACACACACACACACCACATCCATGTTAGTAAGCAGCAAAGTGAAGTGCAGCCTACCTTGAACTCTTGTAGCTGTTGTTTGATCATGTCCACCTCTGAGCCGACCGCGCCCTGTGCGTTCAGCCCGTCTTCGGCTTTACCCAGAAGGCTTTGCAGCTCGGCCACCTGCCTGTAGAACTCCTGGACCTTCTCCGCAGCGTTCTCTATCTGGTCCAACCGGGCCTGGCCTCGCTCGTTCAACTGGAGAAGAAGGAATGATAAAATTAAAGATTAAAATCAATATTTTATTCAGATATGTATTCTTTTTTAACCACCGCATCAATGAATCCTTTCATATTTTTCTACTTTGTATGTGTATATTTTTATGTAATTCATTTTTTTTTCTTCAATTTAACAAAGAATAAACAGGTCATTTGCATTGTACTGATCCGTAAAACTTATTTTAACCAATAAATAATAAAAAAATAAATAAAATCAAGATGCATTATCAAAGGCATGGTAGAACAAAAAGGACTTAGGCCAGCTTCAATTTAAAGTTCAATTAGATGGTGACAATTTGTTAATTAATTTCAAAACCACTGTGACCGGATGAAACAAATCAACTTTTACATGACATGAATAGAATCAATAACTTCAAACTATGTCATCCACCACACAGCCCTCACCACCACCATCACAAAAACATTGTTTCAACCTTTATTTATAACATTGAGACCAGAGGCTCTTTTGCAAGGGAGACCTGTTCTTATTTAAAACACATCTCTTTAGAATGCACTTCTACAAAAAAAAAAAAAAGCCAAGTAGCACTTACATGTGGCCGTTTGTAGTTTGGTTTATTTGAAGCTATAGTACTTGCGAGATTCTTGTTGTTCTGAGTTTGTACCTTCATGGTTGAATGCACTTAATGGAAATCGCTTTGGATAAAAGCGTCAGCTAAATAAAATGTAATGTAATTCACACGTTACCCTTTACACACAAACACACACACACACACACACACACACACACACACACACACACACACACACACACACGGAGAGCAGGCTAACTATGGACATGCCCTCACCTTGCCGGCCTGGCGGTTGAGGGCCTCTGTCTCCCTCCTGAGAGCCAGCAGGTCGGGGGAGGAACCCTCTCTCTTCAGCATGGTGGAGCATTCTGCAGCGTGGTCCTCCAGCTCCAGCCGGAGGTCTCCCAGTCGGGACAGGAAGCCCTTCAGAGAGTCCGTCTGTGAGGCCAGAGAGTCAGCGTCCCGCCCCACGGGGCTCAGGGAGTCCAGCTCATCATCCAGGTCCGCCAGACGAGAGAACACGTCCCGAACATGAGACTGGACCTCACCCACGCCCTGGAGACGAGACTCCAGGGTGGAACAGCACTGCTCAATCTGAGGAAGGGAGGAGAGTAGACGGTCAAATTGTTATTTCGTCATCAAGTGCATCCCAATGAAAACATAGGTGGCAGGGTAACTTGGGGCGTTGAGTTTACCGGTTGGGCATGTTGCTATGTTTTTAATTGGATCTAACACTTTTTTTCTTCATTTATACAATTCTGTTATCGTGATTTTTGGCTTCTTGACTGTGCAGCAATTTGTCTCAACTCTGTTGTTTTTGAATGGTTTTTATAGATAAAGTTGGATTGGTTTGTAATTTAATATAAATATTTATATAGTGTATACTGTCTGTAAAATGTTTTGAACATTGTTTAATAAAGATATTTAAAAGAAAAAGATACATCATTAAACGTCTACATTGCATTTTTGGAGTGCAGTCTTTGCTGCAAAGTGGCCGACAAAAGCAGAATTTTGCTCTGCGGAAAGGACAGCGATGAGATTTGTGTGAAATAAAATCAAACTATAAATGAATCAGACAAGAGAAAGCCTGTGTGAAAATATTTTACACGTCAAAAATGGTCATTCACAACAGAAGATCTTGTAACCAAACCAGAAAAATGATGCAACACATCAGCTAGAAAACAAAAATAGATTTGGATTGTGTAGGTGTAAGACAGAGACAGTAGAAGCAATATCTAATAGAAGGCTGATCTGGAAAAGCACTGCACATCTTTTTCTAACCAAATTACATCAGAATAAAAAATTTAGAAAGATGAATTAAACATGACAGTGAATGACCACGATGTCCAATGCTTTAATACATGGCTAGAGTTCCTGTGACAGCTGTAGCCTTAAATGGAGCATTTGCGAACTGGATATCAGAAAATAATATACTGTCTGTGTGTGCTGAATCCTCCAGTTTACACTTCAAACTATGATTAAGTGTAAAATATTCACGTTGACCATATACGACTACGGTAGCTCAAATAGCTCAAATAACTCGTGTGACAGAGATAGTTGTTCTGCTCTCTCTCAGCTCAGTGACACTTGTCTCCTTAGCTCCCACACACACACACACACACACAGCGACCCTTGATATAAAACATTCTTCTGGTTGTTCCACTACCTTTTCACTCCTGACAGCATTAATAGTCGAGGTTACATTTTAATTCATAATTGTTATGACTTTTTCATCACTCTCTTCTGCTAATGTTCCTACTGTGTTTCTCTCTGCCGAGGGGACCACTGTGCACTACTTTAACTTATACCATAGTCTGTGCGAATACTCTATTCTGATTGGCTGGAGAACATTCCATAGGTGTGGATTAACCCCTGATGTACGGACACCTAGATGGAACTGTTATATTCTGTCCAATGCGTCGTCGCCACTGATTAAACAGTGTTGATAAGTGATTCTTAAGCTTCGTGAAGGCAACAGTTCTCTCCTCCACATTTCCACGGGCATTAACCCTTACATGTAGCTCAAGTCTATTCTGGATATTCACTGGCTTTCATTGGTGATCTCTCAGTTCAACAAGAGCGCTAAGAGGATGATTAATGTAACAATTACATTTTCTTCACTCTAATTTGTTGTTAACCCACATGTACATGTTTTAACCTTCCTTGCATTTTATCTTTCGTTTTATTGTTATTTCTACTTGTGCATCTGGCTTTAACGTTGTACTTGTTTGATAGTTTGAAGACCAGAGCTGAGATGGGGAGAGAAGAGAGGGGATGACACTGACAGTAAAGGGCAAGTGAGGAGAACTTATAATGTGTTAAAAGTGTTTTAATAGATGTGATTGTTTTTTGGCATGTTTGTTGTGACATCACAACTGGGCAAACTGCAGGGTTAGACAGTGAGACCATAAAACACTCTTTCTGCCTTTTCTCAGGCTAGGATGAACCGATTTCCAAAATTTTTGCACATTTATACTACATAGGATCTCAGAGTTCAATACACCTTCATATTCACTGGTGAAGTAGGTCTTTAAGCAATTGGAACAAAAACAAACAAGACATTTGCCCCCCTGCTCTTCACCTTGTCAGTGACTCCATCATACTCCTTCTCTGTGCCTCTAGCCTGCTGCTGGAGCCTCTCTGCCCCCTGTGTTCATTTGTTCATTTGTTTTCTTAAAATATGTTATTTTATAATTGTTTGTTGCCTGTTTTGATGGCCTTTATGTTAAGCATTTAGAACTAAGAAAAACGACACAGTTCAACTATAAATGGTAAATGGACTTGACTTATATAGCGCTTTTCTAGCCGATTTTCTCAGCCCCAAAGCGCTTTACATATCTTACCACATTCACCCATTCATACACACACTCATACACCGATGGCAACTCTAGGTTTCTTTTCCTGCCCCCCCTGCTCTTCACCTTGTCAGTGACTCCATCATAGTCCTCCATAGTCCCCCTGGCTTGCTGCTGGAGCCTGTCTGCCCCCTGCGTGCTTCCTCCTGGGGTCTGTGGTGAGTCCTGGACCAGCCCCTGGGCCAGGTCTCTCAGGTAGAGCACCTGGGGCTGCAGCGACCGCAGACTCTCCTGCTGACTCCGCAGACGCTCCAGGCTCTTAGCGCTGCACGCCTGAGCGGGGGAGAGGGAAGTCAATCGTCAATTGCAATTTTAACCTGTAATTTTTATTGTATTTAAAATGTTCTATTTCTATTCATTACATTTTAAATGTTTTATTTCTATTCATTCGCTTTACTAATGTGTATTGTGTATTTTAAAGCACTTTGAATGGCCTTGTGTCTGAATTGTGCTATAGAAATTAGCTTGCCTTGCCTTGCCAAAGTCTAAATTATGTCTTTATAGAATAACAACAATGTCCTTTTTTATATTTAACTTTTTAAAAAGGTGCAATATGCAGTTTTCAGAGGAGGGGGATTTGTTTACATTTGCCGGACCTTGTAGTTAGTTTACAAAACATATTAGCTCTACATGCACTTCTTGTATTTGAATAATTCTTTCATCATAAATGAAAACTAAATTATTTTGAGGCACCTGCAACCAAACGTAAGACTAGAATATTTTTGTAATATATATTGTGAAACAGGTACTTTTCAGGTTGCTTTTTAACCTCAAACAGTTTTCCTGGGATCCAATGTTAATGTGACAAAAGCATGTTTGTTAAGTCACGACAATATATCTTGGAAAATGTTCACTTCTCCGACACACCAAAAGCTACACATTGCACCTTTAAAGAACACAAAGACAGCGACGTAATGTTTTGTTTTCAGTACCTGTGGTCCCAGAGCCTCCTGCACTTCTATCTGGTGCTTGGCGGCCTCTAGCTTCCTCTCCACAGACTGTCTTCCCTCTTCAAACTCCTTCAGTCGTCCTGCCAGCTCCTCCAGCTGAGAGGTGTGTGTGTGGAGCCTCTCACCCAGTCTGTCCACACCACGGTTCAGCTGGGCCTTCTCATCTCGCACCTACACATAACATTTAGTTCACATTAAATCATTTTTAGTTTTTCTAAATGTATTACATGTATGACCTTTATTTGTTGACACAGTGAAACATGCCCAAATGAGCTAGAAAAAAAGAAAACCTCACAAAATCTCTCAAGTGGCTATGAAGAATTTTCAGTTTTTGTTCATTCTAGCACCCCCTTTGGACAAACGCGGTAGTGTTTTTTTTTTTTTTTTTTTTTTTTAATGGTAAATTGTTTTGACTGATTTGGTGGGGATTCTGACCCAAGTAAAGGAAATTTTAACTTTATAAAAAATAGTGTCCTCCTTGCTGTTGGTTTCCTTTGCTGTAAAAAATTTGATTGTTTCATACACATTTAAAGCGTGCCTCGTAGTCATTTTAAGTTATAAAAGCATATAGAAACGATCAAACAGATGAAGCTAGCTGGATACATATGCTAAACACAAAAGCCAGTCACAGAAGTACCCACCTCCTCCTCCCCGATGCAGCACTGCTCCAGCAGCTGGTCTGCGGCGGTGTTGAAGGCCTCCAGGAGGGGTTGTCTTCTCTCCAGGTCCAGGGAAAGACCTCTGGCTTTCTGCAGCGCTTCATCCAGAGCCGAGGTGTCTAGAGACGGCTGGATCTCTCCGTCCTTCTGCTCACACTCTGCTAACCACGGCGTGAGCTCCGCCTTGTGCTGCTGGTACGTCTCCGCTTTGCTCAGAGTAGCTTTCAGTTTGCTCTCCCGTTCTGATATGGTCTGGTTCATCTTCTCCCAGTCCTGTTTGAGGGAGGCCAGGCGAGACTGTAAGCCCGACCGCTCCTCACCTCCGGCGGGCAGCGTGGCAAGCAGCGACGCCCCCTCCGCCTGGAGCAGTTCATAGGAGCCGCGCTGACTGGCTATCCCACGCTGCAGCTCGTCTGTCTGGGCCAGTAAGGTGCGTATGGCTGCGGGTTGGCAGGGCAGGGCGTCTGTGGATGAGTCTACGGGATGGGACTGTTTGTCCAGCCACGAGCGCAACTCCTCAAACATCTGCTGGAACTGCTGAGTGGAAGACAGGGCCGTCTGCAGCTGGGAAAGACCGTCAGCTAGAGGGGAGGAAAGCACAAGGGATTAAGTCAAAATCAAATCTAATCAGTTTTAAATATACTGTGTACATAGCCCAATATCACAAAGAGCCATTTGCCTCACTGGGCTTCACAGTTCGTACACAGTATGACACCCTCTGCCCTAAAAACACTTAGCAAGACTGAGGAAAAACTCTCCAGCAAAAAAGCCTTTAACAGGGAAATACAATTGAGAAACTCAGGGGATTACAAACGTAAACACTGAAAAACTATTTCAAACAAAGAAAAGGACTAATAGGATTTGTGGAGATTTTGTTGTGTTTATATCAAGAGGATTTGTTAGTAGTGTTTTCTTGTAATCTAAACGATATTCCCATTACAGTTTGAAAAGTGAATATTGTTTTGACTGCGTCTAAATTCTGAGGATAAATTCATTCAAGTGGACCATTATCTCTGTATAAAAAATCACTTAACACAAAATAAACACACCAGAACTCTGACAGAACACTGGGTCAGTTGAGCACAATGTTAGTCGAGTGGTAAGCACACTTGTCATGTGACCAAATGATGCAGGATGCCCCCCCCCCCCCCCCTCCCGAAATAAATAAATAAATAATAAATAATAATAATAAATAAAAATAAAATAAAAATAAAAATAAAAATAAAAATAAAATAAAAATAAAAATAAAAATAAAAATAAAAATAAAATAAAAATAAAAATGAAAATAAATTAAATATAAAATATAATTTATTTTTTTCAAAATACGAAAAATTAAATATTAAATAAATTAAAATTAATTTCTTGGTCACAAAAAGCAGCTACTGCATCAACCAGATGAACTGCACCAACCTGCGCGCTCCTCTAAGCTCCTGAGTGGCGTGCTGACCCCCTCCAGGCGTTTCTTCAGCTCTTCCTTGAGGTACGGCTCGGCCACGATGGCGCTGAGCTCCTGGCAGAGTCTCTCGGCCTCCCCAGCTCCGTGCGTCTCCTCTCCAGCTCAGAGCGGATCTCTCCCGTCTCCTGCAGCCGGAGCTTCAGCGCCTCGGGCTGCGCGCTGAGGGAAGCCTGGCCGTCTAGACGCTCACCCAGAGCAGACACACTGGAGGACAGCTCTCTGAGAAGGGCCTGGGACAGGAGGGGAGGGGGGGGGGGGGGAGGAGAGGAGAGGAGAGGAGAGGAGGGGAGAGGAGAGGAGAGGAGAGGAGAGGAGAGGAGAGGAGAGGAGAGGAGAGGAGAGGAGAGGAGAGGAGAGGAGAGGAGAGGAGAGGTGAGGAGAGGAGAGGAGAGGAGCGGAGGGGGGGTTAGAGAATCAAACCTCAAACACTCAATCATTATTGGATCCATTCTGTTAGCGGTGAGCTAATGTCATGACACTTTGAAAAAAAATTAGGATCTAACCTCCGAACCAATCATGATTAAAAACACTTGTACAGCCAAACTTATTTAGTAAAATTAAGCCACACCCCCAAAAAAGCACCTTAACCCAAAACAAATATTACCTTCAGCTTCCCTTGTTCATCGGTTATGTAATGTTGAGCTTTGCTGACTTTTTGTTTTTGCTTTCTGTACTACTATATACTTGTTGTAATGCATAAACCTAAAATTATAAAAACTGTTTAAACCTCAGCGGGAAGCAATAACATGAACACACAGCACCATGACATACAGTAGCTCTTCATACCTGGTAGCGTTCGCTGGTTCCTTGAGCCTGGTCGATGTTGTTGGACCTCTGGGTCAGCCGGTCTGTTAGCCCCTCCCACTGCTGGGACACGGAGCCCAGTTCAGCCCGCACCTCGGCCAGGTCTTTGGGGTCCTGGGAGGAGTCTCCGGTTTGGGACAGGATCCCCTCTGCAGCCTGGGTCAGCTGCTCGTACTGCGGACGCCGCGTCTCAAACTCACGCAGCATGAACTAAGAGAAAGAACAGAGAGACATTATTCACTGATCTGATCATGATGTGTATGTCTTCTTAAAGGTACTCTACTAAATGAAAATAGCATTCTTTGCACTGATGGTCTGATTCACTGTTACATGCCATTTATGATCATCGGAAGAAAAATTAGACTGTTTCAGAAATATTGAAAAGTTTCTCATAGTACCTTGAAGTTGGCAAAATTAAGTTGATTACTTACATTAAAACAATTATTATTTAACTTTTTTAAACGTTTGAAAAAAAAAAAAATGCAGATTTTGGATTCGGCCCTTTTCCATTTTTTAGAAATCAAAATATATTATGTACAGGTCTTTAAAATGCATTTTTGCATGTGCATGTTTTTATGAACAAAATCTAGGCCTATCATAAATCCGACAATTAACAACATATGAACAAATTCTTCTGTTATAACGTCCATAGTGCTAACATCATGATTATGGAAAGTTTAGTTGATGTACAGTAGGGGTAGGGCTTAGAACTTGATATTTTATTGTTTGTAGTTGGGGGTGGGATATGGGCGGGGTGTGTTCGGGGGAAGAAAAAAGGGGAAAAAACTTAATCATTGTACTGTAATTGCTTCACAAATCTTTTGTTGAATAAAAAAACCTTTGAAAGAAAGAACTTGATATTTTTGGTTGAAAGTAGTGAACAAAAATAGTCTCAGTGATTCTGTCTTCCATCACACACCTGCACTTGTTGTTTCTGTGTGTTGAGCATGTTGGGGTCGATGCTGAGCGGACCCAACACACTCATCATCAGCTCCTTCTCCCTGAGCCACGGGCCGAGCTGATTGGCTGCTGAGGCGAAGCTGCCCAGCCTATCAGCACAGGTCTCCAGCTCCGCCTGCCTCTCTGACGCCGTCTGATTGGCCGTCTGCCAGCGCGACTCTGGAGGGGAAATGAGCAGATAACGTAAATGGTAAATGGACTTGACTTATATAGCGCCTTCTAGCTGATTTTCTCAGCCCCAAAGCGCTTTACATATCTTACCACTTTCACCCATTCATACACACACTCATACACCGAAGGCAGTAGAACATCTACGTAGAACATCAACACCTAATAATATGCAATTGCTGAGTTTGTTTATACATTTAAACCTGAAACTGACCAACAAAAGGAGCTGTTTAACAATTACTGTACATTCATGTTTTCTGTGTATTTTCGTTCTTGGGGGATCACTTTTTATTTAGTCGTATAGCATTTAGAGTGCTAATATAGTACAGTGTACAAATCCAATTATATTCAGTGATGGGGATTAAATCAAACGAACAATAAGACTGTCTTTTCTCCTGCTCTGACTCATGTCCTGGGCAGACTGCAGAGTGAGCATTCAGTCCAAATGGCTTTGAAAAAGGCAATCATGAAATATAACACATAAAAGGCCTCCTTCTTGGATTTCACCTAAAATATTTCTGTCTTGGTTAACTCATAGCAGCAGGCACTGGTAAAAATATCAAGTATGCAAGTGAACAAATAGCTTTGACAGGAACACTACCCACTCTCTCCCTGGATAATACTGATCTCAGTTCCTTAGAAAA
The DNA here is from genome assembly GCA_026122265.1 of Ammodytes dubius. Classification (NCBI taxonomy): domain Eukaryota; kingdom Metazoa; phylum Chordata; class Actinopteri; order Uranoscopiformes; family Ammodytidae; genus Ammodytes; species Ammodytes dubius. The sequence continues at coordinate 25,045,670 of CM047520.1, read as the reverse complement.
AATATTACAAATTCTGGAGGCGCCAGGCCACTTTTTTAAACCAGTTTTCACACCACAGTAAAACAAAAATCTAAGCCCCCCCCTCCTCTCCCTTCCTATATTATTCTCATGTTTTGTTATTGACATGAGCAACATGACACTTACTATACATAAGAAAATATATATTACATTTGTTCCACATACAGCACAGTACCATATATCCCACAGCAGTTATCTTGTGACCATAGTCTATTAACATATAGTTACAAACCTAATTCTAGTTCTTGTTTTTGCCTTTGAAAATGTGCGTTAGCTGAAACCGACAAGCTCTTATCTATTCATATTCTGTCAAATCGCTGTCCTATCGTCTAGTCATATTTTTTCATGTATTTTTCCTGGCAGTACCCAGCTCAAAGAGGAAGCTGAGAGGGGACAGAGCGTTTTCCATCGCTGCTCCAAAAATGTGGAACAATCTGCCCTTCCAAATCAGACAGGCCCCTTCAATCACAACTTTTAAAAAACACCTCAAGACCCATTTTTACTCGCTGGCTTTCGACCCAGTGTGAGACTTTTGATGTTATTTTATTGTACCTTATTTTTGTTATTTTTTTTTATCTCAGCTTTATTCATTTTTTTATCTATTTTTATTGTACCTTATTTACTTATTTTTATTGTACCTTATTTTTACTTATTTTTATTGTACCTTATTTTACTCATTTTTATTGTACCTTATTTTAGGCCTGTACAGCACTTTGTCTCTGCTCTGGTTTGATGAAAGCGCTTTATAAATAAAGTTGGATTGGAATCTGCGTGTGCTCACCTATCTCTTGCAGCTGCTGCCGCCAGCTGTCGGCTTCAGGAGAGTCAGGATTGTCAGCGATGAGTTTCCTCAGCGTGTTCTTCAGTTCCTCCACTTTCCCAGAATGCTCAGCGAGCTCCGACAGCAGGGCCTGGAGAAGACAGACCAGACCAGCAGGATATAGGACTTCAATAATAGGACTTTTCATCAACACAAGTACACAGTGAAATAGATAAATCACATGTGAAAATTCTGATGTTTGAATTTAGCAGAATATGAACAGATAAGACATGAACTACATTGACATACACAAGATATTCCAATTAAGACCAATTAAGACCCATCCTCCAAGACAATAATCCAGATAAGGTGTTTGCATTGTGCAGCAGCTACGGGGATATTCCTGTTTACATGTCAATCAGCATATTCTGAATAAACAAGCTAGGGAGCGTCGCTTGATGACACCCATTGGATTCAACATTCTAGTTAAAAGGGTCACAGTAGAACATACACTATAGAAGGCCCCAGTGCTGTACCTTGTTCTCCTGTGCCTGGGCCCTGACAGCCTCAGGCTTGGATGGGGAGGCGGTCTGTCCCTGCTTCAGGCTCTGCTCTCTGTCAGTCAGCCAGCTCTTCAGCTCCTCCGTGCTCTGCCTGGCCGTCTGCCGGAGCTCCAGTGAAGCCTGCTGCCCCCCCAGACGCTCCCTCAGCTCCCCGCCCAAGGCCTCATAGCAACCGTTCACATCAGACACGGCAACCTGGAGCTCTGTCAGGTCTGACGGCCAACACAACAACAGACAGGAGGAGAAGGAAGGCTTTGAATTTTGCAAAATGGATAAGAGATAACAGAGAGACTATAGGGGGAAAAAGAAAAGAGAGAGGGAGAGAGACAGAGAGAGACAGAGAGAGAGAGAGTGAGTGAGTGAGAGAGAGACAGAGAGACAGAGAGACAGAGAGAGAGAGAGAGTGAAAGAGAGACAGAGAGCCAGAGGGAGAGAGCTCACCTTTACAGGTGTGAATGCCATTGACACTGCCGGGAGCTGCGGAGCCATTGATTTGAGGCGCACCTGTGGGAGAGACACACACACCTGACTGAGATGCTGCACTACAACACACACTCATGTAACTACGGTCACAAACACACCACAGGTCCAGTGATGATGAACCAACATTTAGATTTGTTGTTGACACAATTAAAGTCCTGATATAAGTTCCGAAAACAGCACAAGAAAGTCTCAGCGCCAACTCACAAATACTTGAGCGCACACGGAGCTCGGCAGGAGAGGACGTTACACAAAAGCCGTGGAAACAGACGACAGAAATGAGAACGATATGGAGGATATATGTACCCATGGTTTTCACATAACAAAGACCTTTAATGGATGTGTCAAAGAGCAAAATTAATACTCATTTGTGTTGTATGTAAAATGTCAATCAATGCTATGGTTTGCTTTCTGATTCAATCCTAGCAACCCACAAATATGTTATGAACTTTAATGAAGTTTGTTTATAAGAATGACTCATTCTGGACTCAAAATACTTCGATCAGAGTGGGTCCATCGTTAGAGAAAACTGAAGACAGATGTTCATTCAATGATGTAATACCTCTTAGGATTCTTAGTTTGTGGTATTTTTCTGGTATTTTATTGTAAGATCTCCCCTCTTTCTGACCCCTGGAATATTTTACTACACGCAGGTTAACAAGACTGTTTTGTATGTCTGATGCACATCCTAATTTCTGTGACATTATGTAAACTGCCATCACCGGTGAGCTGCACCAAAACAAATGACTTAACAGAGAATTGATTACAAAAGCTAATTTATTTATTGTGTTCTGTTCTGCACCATTAAGCCTCCTTCCATGGCCATTTTATTTACTGCTTCCGATTTACAGAAATGCTGTAAATGGGGAAAACAAGCCATTCCAACTGAAGTAGAAATATATATATTTTTTAAAATATTTTTTGGGGCATTTTTATGCTTTATTGATAGTGCAGAGAGACAGAGGTGAAATGGGGGAGAGAGGGGAGTGACATGCAGAGAACGACCGCGGGCGGGAATCGAACCCGGGTCTGCTGTTGGGCCCTACCAACTGAGCTAAGGGCGCCCCCCCAACTGAAATAGATTTGATATGTTTGGTGTTTGTGTCTCTTCTCTTGTTCGTACCAGTTTTGGTGGTTGGCGTGGTGATGTCGATGATGAGGGACTCCAGCTCTGAGCCCGTCTTGTTCAGCTCCTGAACCCTCGAACCCTGGGACTCCCAGTCAGTCACCACGTCCTGGAGGAAAAGATAAAATAAAATAAAATAAGATAAAATAAAATAAAATAAAATAAAATAAAATAAAATAAAATAAAATAAAATAAAATAAAATAAAATAAAATAAAATAAAATAAAATAAAATAAAATAAAATAAAATAAAATAAAATAAAATAAAATAAAATAAAATAAAATAAAATATGTAATGCATGTTTACTGAGTCATTGAGCTTTAAGAGTACATGACGATAGAAAAAGCATGCTCTCCAAATTTCTTTCATTTGGTTTACATAAAAACTGTTGCTTCAGAGTTTGCATATGCACACACAGTCACGCACACACACACACACACACACAGTCACACACACACACAGTCACACACACAGTCACACACACACAGACACACACACACACACCTTGAGCTGCTGTACTCTTCTTTGCAGGCCCTCTGTGTTGAGGTTTGCCTCTTTGGCGGGCAGTTGGTCCTGCGCTGTCTGGAGCCATCGGAGCAGAGAACCAGAGAGACCGCGGAACTGGAGCAACCGCTGCTCACAGGCCGCGATGGCACCGAACCTGACAGACAGAGGAGAGGGTTTAGAGAGGGAGGAACAAAGATATACCCTGCGCTCCGAATCACATACTTTTTCTTTTTACTTCACTACATACTAAAGTACAGAAGAGATTAAGGGCCACAGGAGATCGAAAAAAATCTGATGAGGAAGATTATTTTTCTCATTATATCGAGAAATGTCAATAAATTAGACGAATACTCCAAAATGATATTGGAGTTAGTGGGGCATTTATGTATTTTCAGCATACTACAATTGACGTGCAAGTATTGGGACACCCTATATCTCTTTCTTGCATACTGAATAGTAGGGAAGTATGGGAATTGGAACGCAGGGAGAGAGACAAAAAAGAGAAAGAAGACTTAAAGGTGGAGTCAGCGATTCTGGCCAACATTATTCAGAATAATTTTTGTCAAGATCAGTGAATATCTCCTCACGACTCCTAGGCTCTGTAAAGGGGTATGTAAACAAAGTGGCCCACCGTTTAGCCAGCAACAACATCCCCGTTTACAGAGCCTAGGCTGTGGTTTAACACTGGTTTTTTTTGTCAGCACACACACATACGTAGCGGATCGTGAGGAGATATTCACTGATTTTGACAAAAAAAAATGACAAGAAATATTCTCCAGAATCGCTTTAAACTGTATTTACACTATAATCTCTAAATCAAGGCTCTATTGACTGGGATTATTCACACTAGTCCACATTAACAAAGCCTTGACACAGCTCCGTCTCTGTGTATGTGATGTGCCTCTAGCCATGGCAGGAAAAGTGCTGAGTGGCCGTAGACAAAACAAGTTGTATGAATCTGTCTGGCATGGAGCAGTATCATTATCAAGCTGCTATTTTCTCCCCCTGGGGACACGGGGCCGGGAGTCATCCGAGAGGGACGTTTATAGGACGGACAATGAGCCGTGTCCACTCTCTGCTTATATTAGCACACTGAGGCCTTCTCATCAGCTCAGAGTGGCCCACACACACACAACACACACACACACACACACACACACACACACACACACACACACACACACACACACACACACACACACACACACACACAACACACACACACACACACACACACACACACACACACACACACCACACACACACACACACACACACACACACACACACACACACACACACACACACACACACCCCCCTGCTTTGAAAAATCGTGTAACAAAGTAAATAAACCTCTACATCATGTGCAGTGTATGTTTTCTCAGCAACAGGGTCGTCATGTAAAGAACAACCTTACACATCCATGTTTAAATTAAAAATATCTTATCCTGGACACATTTAAAAATATGTTTCTTTCATAACACAGCTGATGTTTTATGTGACAGGCACTAAACCGTATAATCCAATAAATCTGCACCAGACTGATGAGTATTTTTAAATTCCCCAGCCCCTCTTTCTGACAAGGCGTCAAGAGCGGCCCGCTCAATGATACCACGTCAGTCAGACAGGGTCGGCATAGCAACTGGTGATCCATGAAGGCTACAGATTTAGAAAGCAAATTTTGGAAATGCCAGAAGCAGAGCCAGTCACTGTAGGTTTCTATCACATCTAATCAAATCACAAATTCTCCGTCTATCTATTGAAGGTTATATGGTTTTATTGTCAGGGCCAACTCACACCCGGCCATCGTCAGAAAACATTGAACGTTATCGGCTAAACGACTAACAGATTCCTGAACCACATCTTTGTATTTGGTTCCCCCTCATGTAACTGGTGGTAAACTGTGCAGTTGACAGTTAAGTTATCTTTATTTGTCAGTTGTACACAAGGCACATTGAAATTAGTCTTTTCGCATATCCCCTCTCAAGTTACCACACTTCGGAGGGGGTCAGAGAGCAGGGTCAGCGGCAGTACAGCGCCCCTGGAGCAGTTTTGGGGTTAAGTGTCTTGTTCAAGGACACAATGGTAGAGATGGTGGGCACCTAACATGTTAAAATCTTTAGTTTCTAAGATGATGATTCACATTACTCCCATTTTAACACTTTTTTTTTAATATAACGTTAGCCTCATAGCATAATTGCCTAAATCATATTTACTCTACTCTACTTTTAATCTACATCTACTCTACTCTACATCCACTTTTCATTAGCCTAATAGCATAATTGCCTAAGTCATATTTAAGGGTTATAGAGTAGGGTAAAGTAGATGTAGAGTAGAATAGATGTAGAATAGAGTAGATGTAGAGTAAAAGTAGAGTAAATATGATTTAGGCAATTATGCTATGAGGCTAACGATAAGTGAGTTTAAGACTAATTGCTAAAGCTTCATATTAAAGTCTGTGTAACTTAAAAAGAAAGCACTTCTAACGTGTTATCTGTTCACATTTTTACCTTTGGTTGACATTTGATTCCAGTTGGGTGAACTCATCGGACACTCCTTTGACGTTATCCAATAAGCTTTGAGTGTTATTGAAAGCTTTTGATTGGCTGAGCCCGTTGCCGAGGTTGCAGAAAGATTTCAGCTGGCCGGTTTCCTGCTCCAGCTCGGACCGGACCTCCTGAGAAGAAAAAAAAAAAAACGCACAGGACAAAAGTGTTGAAGAGACCAACAGTATAACTACAAACACAGATATCCTTAAGCGTCAACTAGGATTTTAGACCATTAATATGGACTAGACTCACTAGAGACTCCAAAAGTATGAGAAAAAACAATACTCCCTTTTACTCCACATCCACTTTTCTGAAACCTGTGTTCTAAAACCCCAGCCAGATTTCTCTCCCTTTATGTCATCATAAGGGGAGAAGACACGCCCCCTCATTACCAACCTAACTTAACTTAGCATTACCTCCACCTGTGATGCAGTTGGTGTTCATGAATATAATAATATCACTATTATGAAACATGTGAACATGTCCTGACCTCGATAGTCTGCCTGTAGTCGTCCACGCTGCGGTCGGGCTGTCCCACGGGGCTGAGGGCCTTCAGTCTGCTCTGGGAGAAGACTTTCAGGTCCACCCCTAAACGCTCGTAGCTCTCCAGCCGAGGTAACAGTCCTTTAAACTCGGCCTCCCTCTCTGTCTGGCTGGCCTGGGCCGCTGTGTAGCGCTGCGTCAGCTGGTCTAAGGCACCCTGTAGGCCAGAAGCTGTGGAGGCCTCAGAGCTCTGGAGCAGTTTGGAGACAGAGTCCCGCGTTGCTTCTACACTGCCCTGTCGGGACAGAAGCTCCTGACGAAGTTTCTGGTGGAAAGAAGAAGAGGAGAAGTTGGGTTTGAAAAAGTTGTGACTCAGAATGTAATCTTCTGTAATGTTTTGATCCTTAAGGCGAGACACGACAGGCAACAAATGTAATTTTGAGATTTTTTTTGGCCATTTCACTTTCATAACATGTCTTTTCATACTAGTATAAATCAATGGTCCAAAATGTACATTAAATTGTTTATTTTACTAAACCTTGTCTATTTGCATCTGAATATTTCTCCTATCCAACCATCTTTTAATGGCCATTATCTCAAAACTATTTTTTTTTCTCCAAACTCTGAAAAACTAATTTCAACTCCCAAAGCACTTACATCACCTAAACCTGTTTTGCTTTGTTATCTGGCATGTGCAAAACATTTTTTTTTTAAAAAGATCTTCATACTTTGTAAAGAGATCCTAGTCTGGGTGTTACTGACCTGGTTTTGTGTCAGTGCGTCCTGTACAGCCTGTGCAGTGGGCTCTAGCGGTGCAGGGTGCAGCACCAGTTTGTCCAGCCAGCTGAGCAGACCCTTCAGACCCTCCTGGACACTGACCGACTGAGCCACCGCCGTCTGCAGCTGCTCGGCCCGCTCACTCACACACGCAGAGAGGGAACCAAACCTCTTCTCCAAGCCATCTGAACAGAAGAAGGGGGGAAAATAAAATATGTAACTCCATCTCCATCCAATAATATATCTGTTAAATGCAAACAGTGTATTGTGCATCTGATGCGAGTACAGGAAAGTGATTAATACTGTGGATTGATTGAATGAGTGAAGTTACCTGCAGCACCATCTTAGTATTCAACTCTTTTTCGGACATTCATTTCTTGGCTGATTTAAAATGTTGGACACCACTCAATAAGATATGGTCATTGACAGACGGCCGAATTATTTATCAAAATTAATTATTCCTCTGATTTTTTGAAAATGTATGGAAACTACAAACAGTGTATTGAGCGTACAGAAGGTTTTGGTAACACTTTACAATAAGGTACACAAAAAAGAGTAGTTACTGTTCAAAAAAAGAATAGCAGTAACTACTCTTTTTTGAAACAGTAACTACTCTGTTTTTGTGTACCTTATTGTAAAGTGTTACCAATGTTTTTTTTGACACAGAAAAGTGGTTTAGACTGAGAGCGGACAGAGTGAGAGGGTTTAGTGTTACCTGCAGCACAGAGGATGTCCACAGCTTTGAGAGAAGGAGCCTCGTCAGTGGAGACCAGGTCTCTGCCGGCTCTCTTCACCTTCTCCAGCTGCACACAGCGCTCTGCCAGCTCATCCTGAAGCAGCTGAGGACAGAGAGACACACCAACGCTCAAATCATTGTTTTGTTTTTTAAATATTTTTTGGCATTTTCAAGCTGTATTAGATAGTACAGAGCTGACATGGGGAGACAGAGAGAGAGAGAGGGGGGGATGACATGCAGTAAAGGTCCACGGGTCGGATTTGAACCCGCGACCACTGCAACAAATGCCAGAGCCAATATGGTACACATTCTATCCACTACGCCACCGGAGCGCCCCAAATAATTCATTCTAAAGCTGTCGGAGGAAATTTAAAAAAACTAAGCCAAGGTTCCCACTTCATTTCCATTTTAGTATTCTAATCCTCTTCCAGGAATTAATTTCTTGACTGAATTAATAAAAGTTTTTGGACGCCACTCAACATGATGTCGCGGGCTGGAAAATATGACTTATGACTTTGACAGGTTTATATGAAGGCACACGGCAAACGACAAGGTAGTACAAAATATTAATCCTGCTTTGGTTTTTCATTTGAAACCTCTTAACTTGAGATTTCATTAAACTCTAAAGATCTTCGGAGGATAATGAGAATAACAATTTAAATCATATTTTCTCTTGATCTTAAAAGGAAAATCAGGTTTTAATTACACTCAAACACTTTTACTAAGCTTGTTTCAACCTGACTATACCGACAATATTTTTCTAATCTCTTCCAATGCTCTTTATCTGCACTTCACTTCAAATGTTTTTTGTTGTTGTCTGCGGTTCTTTAGTGTGTATCTAAACCTTTATATTGTGATATTGTGATAACTGTGTGTGCACTTTGAAGGAGCTGCTCTTTGAATCTCATTGTACTACTGTGTATAACGACAATTCAAGCTTTCTATTCTATTCTTTTACTTTACTTTACTTTACTTTACTTTTCTTTTCTTTTCTTTTCTTTTCTTTTCTTTTCTATTCTTTTCTTTTCTTTTCTTTTCTTTTCTTTTCTTTTCTATTCTTTTCTATTCTATTCTATTGTGTTTATGTTAGGTTCATATACTGTGGCTCACCTGTGCTTGTTTCAGTGAGTCCTGCAGGTTGTGTGTGTCCGTCTCCCCGCTGGGCTTGGCTGTGCTCTGGTTCTGTTCCTGAGTGCTGAGCCAGGAGTGGAGCGACACCACCTCATCCTGGTACTGCTGGTATCGCTCCAACAGGCCCGACAGGCGGCCGCCCAACTCAGAGGACTGCACACAACAACCAAAGAACGTCAATAGTTAGTTAAGTTAAGTTTATTTATTTAAAAGGGACATTGCATATTAATAGACATTTACATGTAAATATACAGGATTGTAGCAAGTGCTAATTTGCATCCTTTGTCCCTTGATTGGTCGACACCAATCACATAAAACAAACATGCAAACAATGCATTTGTAGTTTCAACGGTGGAGTTAGCGATTATAGAGAAATGCTCCCTTTTTGGTCAAAATCAGTGAATCTGTCCATAGCTGAAAAATCTGGTGTTAATACACAGCCTAGGCTCTGTAAACTGGTCTGTAAACAAAGGCCCACCTTAGCTAGCAATATGCCCGTTTACAGAGCCTAGGCTGTGTATTAACACTGCATATTTTCTCTTCAGTGCACACACATAGTACAGCGGTAGGGGATCATAAGGAAATATTCATTGATTTAGACAAAAAAGTTATTTTGACAACAAGCATTCTCCAGAATCGCTGACTGCACCTTTAACTGTAGATCAAAGTACTAATAAATTGAGAAATTGAAATAGCAAAATCAAGACAGTGCAATTTCTCTCACTGACTGAAACAGGCTAAAAATGTCTCATATGTACAGTAGTTCTGTTTTGTGATGATTCAAACAACATTGTTGACACTTATTAAGATGTATTGCAGTATGTCTCACCTTGGTGTGTAGTGTTGTGTATCGGTGGTTAGCATCCTGCAGTTGATCCGTTACCATCTGCTTGGTGCTGTTCATAGCCGGGTCAGACCCTCCGACCTGCTCCAAGGCGCCTTGAACTGAGTCCAGAACCTTCTGACCGGAGATGGACACGAAGCGCAGGTCTGCCTTGTGACAAATCACATCCTCTGCCAGCTGGAAATACACAGACAGTTACAGGTCAGCCGTGGGGAACATACAGATATTCACATATTCTTACCTTTATTTATACAGGTATATCCCATTGAGACCGAAGACTCTTTTGCAAGGGAGACGTGTTTTCCTTTCCCACGTTACCATTCACACACACATTCATACTGATAGCCGGCTAACTATCGACATTCACACATAATGTACAATATGTTAATCGGAAAGAAAGAAAATTCTGATATAATGTATTTTTTTTTTTTTACAAAAACATTGTGTGAGAATGGTTATGGAAAGTTTTATCATGAACATGAGGTCGCTAGTTCAAGAAACCAGAATGGTTGGGAAAAAATGTATAAGAGAAGCATATAAACCATTGGAAATGTGACATCAAAGGACTCTTAACAAGAAAATGAGCCCAAACTGTTTCAGTGGTAGATGAGAATGTGTGATTGTGTAAATAGGGGCATGTCAGGGCATATGGCTGGATGGAAACTAAGCGTGGAGAATCAGTCTCCCATGGATAATTACAAGGTTTAAAAAAAAAACAGAGTTGGGCAGTATGTGTTCTGTTTCAGCTTGAATGGGCCAAGATTCACCGAGTGATATTTCTAAAGGAAAAAATGACTTGAAAGCGCCTGACTCCAGACTCAGCCAATATAATCCTACAGAAGAGCCACATAATCAGACCAGGAGTTACAGTGCAAACCTGCCAACACGCAAGAAAAGTACAAACAAAGAAAGTCCTTTTTAAATGTTGTGAAGTTTCCAAACCGGCATATTTCGATCATGTTCGTGGTTTTTCAGCAACATTTTAAACTTTGAAGAAGGGGTGTGCTCCAAATTTCTTTGGATTTTGTAACCAGACTTTATTTCTTTGCCTGTTGGTGGCACTATCAACATATAGATAATGTATCTGCTGCTCTCACTTTCAGATAACTATCATAGGTTTTGTGAAATACTTGGTGAACAGCTCCCTCTTGTGGAGAATATGCAATATGCCTGTTATATGGGAAAATTAAACTGATTGTCTTGAGTTTGAGAGTCCATGAAGAAAAGCCAAATTTAAACATATATAAAAAATAAAAATAAAATTTGCATAAAAAGATTTAAATTATGTCACTAAGGTGTATTTATTGTACCTCTCTGTGCTATTGGAAAATGTAACTCGCACACAAATGTTTGTAATTGTCTTGAGTTTGTGAATAAATGAACAGAAGAAGCCACATTTAAATATATGTGAAAACATTATAATAATTGCATAAAGAGATTTCAATTTTGTGCAGTGGGCTCTACTGGTGCAGGGTTGAGCACCAGTAGAGCCCACTGCATAGGCTGTACAGGACGCACTGACACATAACCAGGTCGGTAACACCCAGAGGATCTCTTTTCAGGTGTGTATTTATTGTACCTTTCTGTGCTGGTCGAGCCGTCCCTTCAGCCCCTGTGCGTCGGTCTCTCCCTCCCCCAGACAGCGCAGCTCCTGTTCACTCTGCTCCAGCCAGGACACCAGACCTCCATGCTCCTGGAGGAACTTGGTCAGCTCATCCTTCAGAGCCTCCGACTTCCTCAGACGGTCCTACAAGAAACAGTGACAGCAGTAGTAATGAGTTAACGATAAATACAATATACTAGTATGTGTCTGTTTTGGTGTTGTTGTCTCCATTTCTATTTCCATGTCTATGTCTTGTGTCACTTTGTGGTTCCTTGTATATAAAATAAAAATAAAAATAAAAATAAAAATAAAAATAAAAATAAAAATAAAAATAAAAATAAAAATAAAAATAAAAATAAAAATAAAAATAAAAATAAAAATAAAAATAAAAATAAAAATAAAAAATAAAAATAAAAATAAAAATAAAAATAAAAATAAAAATAAAAATAAAAATTTAAATTAAAACTAATTTATTCCAACACAATAATGTAAAGCTGTCTGGGCCAATAAAACAAATAAAACAAAAACAAATCAGAGTGTCATTCATAACATGCCATTACAGTAGCTAAAGGGGCTGTACTGTATATAGCCTTGTTATAGATGTAAAACACACAACATATGGGCGCTCCGGTGGTGTAGTGGATAGAGCGTGTACCATGTTGGCTCAGGCCTCGTTGCAGTGGTCGCAGGTTTAAATCCGACCTGTGGACCTTTACTGCAGGTCATCCCCCCTCTCTCCCTCTCTCCCCATTTCAACTCTGTACTGTCTAATAAAGCTTGAAAAAGCCAAAAAATTATCATAAAAAAAAAAAAAAAAAAAAAAAAGTATATATGTTGCTGAGTACCTGGCAGCTCTGCAGCTTGTCCTGGTGCTGTGCCTGCAGCTGGTCCAGAGCGGCCCGTAGACGCTGCTTCTCCTCGGGGGGGACGGTGGAGTCGGGCTGGTCCAGCAGCGAGCGACTAGACCCGCTGATCTGAAGCAGCTGAGCCTGCTGCGCCTGAAGCTGCTGGAGCTCAGCCTAGCAGAGAGGGGGCAAAGATTACATGTTACAACTTGGTCATGTGTACTGGTAATATGTAAAGGTCTTTAAGGATGGCTTTTCCTCATGTTTTTGGGAAGGAGATGTATAGTAAATCAGACAATGAACAACATATACACTTGTTCTTTTTGTTTGTTTGTTTGTTTGTTTGCTTGCTGTTGTTAAAAAATGAAATTAAAACAACAATAAAAAGAAAGAAGGTGATATTGGAAGTTGTTTAGATCAAAATGAGCTACATATAAAATTGGAGAAATAATGTTTTTTTTATCTTTACATAATACACTGGTGACATATGCATGTATTGTTCCGTTATGGGTTCAAACTCTGGCTGGAGCATTGTTGCAGGAAATGCATGTAGTGGCCAGATGTATTGGCTTCAGATTGTAAGACTATATACACACATAATAGATTAGAGATTCTAACCTGCAGCATCTCTGTGTGTGTCATGACAGCGCCCTCTGGTGCATCAGTGACGTCCCTGCCCACAGACGCGGCTCCTCTCACAGTTGGTTGGTTCAGAGAAGACAAGTCATTCAGCAGAGAGTCGATCTGGCCCTGGGTCTCCTGAAGCTCCTCCTCTGCCTTCGCCTGGACAGAGAGAAGAGGGGGAAAGTGAAGAAAAGGATGAATACAAAAAAAACTACATGTTAAATGCCCTGGCAACCCAAATCCACTAAATCCTTGTAACTATGTTATTTGGGGGGTTAACTCAATGCTAATATGTATATGAAAAGGTTTTAGGAATATCTGTCAACCACCCGCAAAAACACGGTCATGTCAGTTGGTCGACCAATAAAACATATGTTGTGCAATATAACATCTGTGTATCTATTCAAACTGTACAACCAAAACTGTTCCTAGTGAACACACAAACCCAATCTAACTGTTCACCATTTGAAAAATCACTGTAAACCTCCTGTACAACATCACTGTTCAATGTTCACCTAGTGCAATAGTCCTGTGTTTTTTATATTGATTAATCATCTCATGTCATTGGTGTTACTTACTTGTGTACACCTGTTACTTGTTTCTTTTTTAAATGAGTTGTTACTTTGTTTACTATTTTAGTATGCCTTTTACTCTGCTGCATTGTCCCTTTTGCTGTCGTAACACTGTAAATCTCCCTAAATATCACACACACACACACACACACACACACACACACACACGCACACACACACACTCGCCTTACCCTTTGTGTGTTCTGCTGTACAGTGGCGTTGATGGCTGTGTCCACCTCTGACAGTGATGTGTTAGCTGAGTCTGTGAGGGCGCTGTACTGCTCCTTCAGTGTGGTGAGCGCCCCCTGGAGTTTCTGCCTCTCCTCTGGACTCAGACTGTCTCCTCTCTCCGCTAGCAGCTCCTCTACAGAGCGGATGGCCTCAGCTATGCCCTCACGCTTCGTCTGCAGCTCCTTCTGCACTTCCTGAAGAGTTAAAAAAAAAAAGTATAACAGGTTTGATTTGGTCAAAGAAGTATGTTGAAGACAGTGTTCATCAAAATAATATATTAGAATATCTTAAACTCTAGATTGCCTTGGTGACCAGTGACCACGGCTTCAGGTGGACAAATTAAATCTTATAAGCCATCAACTAAATATAGTCAGTTACAATGGTAATATGAGTTGATACAAATAATAGTAGTGTCCTGAATGTACACGTACATACAGTATAAACACACAAAATGCAGACATTAATTTATGTGTTATTCCTATTATTCAGTGTATGTAATCATCAGATTCAAGATGGAGTGCAGATCTCAGTTCTATACCTTTAGCTTTTTCTGCCTCTCTTGCAGCACGTCCACGTCACCTGACTCTGCTCTGGCTTTCTGATTGGCTAACAGGCTGGCAGCTCCGGCCAACCACATAGAAAGGCCTTCTAGTTTCTGGGAGCATTCGACCTTCTGCTGTTGAACAACCTAAGACAAATGAACGAGGCGAGAAGGAAGAAAAAAAAGAGCAAAGACCACACAAAGAAAGAAAATGTGAGCAAGACGGACAGAGAAATGAATTTGTGGACAAGATTCTATCATGAAAAATTTAACTTGATCATGATAGAACCATTTTGGTTACAATTTTTTTTATTTAACCACCAGTTTTTATACTTTTTATATAAGGAGCACACTAAATGCACATATGCCCCTTGACAGAATTTTTCTGTAGTGCACACTTTGCAAAGCTTTGAGCAGATTGTGTCCAGAGATCACATTAACACACACAGGCAGACACACACACATACACACACACAAGGTAGTATCTTCACACCATCATGTTGGTCAAGCAATAACGAACAACACAGAGAAATCAAATGTTTGTTTATATGCCGTTTTCCCCCCTTCTCCTCTGTATTTAGACGAGACAAGAGGGAAAACAGTTAAGCATTGTAGCCAGCGAGGCTTTTCTCCGCTATCATTCAAATCTCTAGCCGTTACCGCCGTGACACAAGCGATTTCCTTCAGTGGCAATCTGGAACAGCAAGGCAAACAGGTTAATAAAACACATGTTATAGAGACGTGCAGAGTAGCAAACACACTTGCATAAAAGGCAAAAATAGTTTGTAGTGAGTGTGAGGGTGGTGGTGGTGGTGGTGATACTGTCCATGTCAAGTGGGCAAGGCTTTCAGCAGCAGTGGGTGGCTAGTAAAGTATGAAATGATAATGACAATAGATTTGAGATGCTTTAAATTGGCACTAGAAGTTGTGGTGAAGGTTAGCTAGATTACATCAAGCTTTTAGTGTATATGATTTTTATAGAATTTCTATAGATTTTGTATAGAGTGCTTATCATTAGAATACTAAAATGTGTGAAGGAAAGCATGACAGTGACTTACAGCGTGACAAATAAAGCTGTGAAATAACTACGTGAAGGCCAGTTTCATTTAAAATGTATTAGTGAGAAATAGCACAGCGTTTCAAACCAATTCGGCGCGATGGTCATTTTCCAAACCTCTCTCTCCCTCGCCCTCTGCCTCTGTCTGTCCTGCTCCTC
This sequence comes from Ammodytes dubius, assembly GCA_026122265.1. NCBI lineage: Eukaryota > Metazoa > Chordata > Actinopteri > Uranoscopiformes > Ammodytidae > Ammodytes > Ammodytes dubius. The sequence goes on along the minus strand of CM047520.1, from coordinate 25,030,065 downwards.
TTCCTTCTCTCTGTCCCTGCGTTGCCTCTCCGTCTCCCTCTCTCTCTGGGCGGAGAGCGCGTCGGCCCAGGCCTGTGCTCTGCCCGACGCGCGGTGGAAGGCCTTCTGCAGCTGCTGCAGCTGACCCAGGAGCAGTCGCTCTGCTCGGGGGCCAAGTCCTGAGCTCGCTCCGAGATGAAGACCTGGATGTCAAAGGCCACGCTGTTGACCTCATTGGAGCGAGCCGTCAGAGAGGACTGCAGCTCCTTTAAGGAAAGACAGGAGGGGAGGACAGTGTTATTCCTACATAGTATTGAAACAATTATTGGATCCATAATCATCCTTGTTTAAATAGCACTAAGGAATAATGTTGTAAGTGTTCAAATGGACTATATATATTCAACATGTATCAAAATTACTTCACTTGATTAAAAAGTGTTTCTTGCCTTGCAAAGATTCAGCTGCTGTGTGAGCTGATCACAATTGTCATCTTTCTCTGTCTTTTTCATTTTTTCCATCCCTGCCATTCCTCCGTTCATCTGAGCCTCCGTCTCCCTCAACCAAGAGAGCAGACTCTCCACTTGTCCTCCCAGGGACTTCTGCTCAGCTGTCACTGCCTCCTGAGAGAGGAGAGTGGAGAGTGATTAAATAGTGCAGTTGGGCATTGTAGCCTCGTCCTAGTAAATTCAAACATCTACACAGTGGAAAACGAACACTGTAAACAAATATTACTCTCAGGTTTTCCCAGACTTCTTCTTTACCTTATACGAGTCTCTATGGTCTCGTAGACTCTGTAGAATGCCCCAGAAAGTGCTCTGGCAGCATCGTACCCTCGGGCTAAGCTCCGCACGTCCTTCTCCAGGGCCAATAGGAGCTGCGGAGGAACATCTTTCGGTTGGGGCTTCAACAGCCGTTCAGCAGCCTCCACTTCCTTGTTGATCTCGGGCTCCAAGTCCCGCAATTCAAGGTCCAGAGTCTGAGAGACAGATTAGGAAAAGAGAACAAAAAATGTGGACATTGTGTGGTGAGACTAGTCCTTAAATCATCTTATTTTTGTCTCACCCTGGGAACCAAATATACAACTGAAACTGCAAAATAATCTAAGTGTCAATAAAGGCACACTACCTACAGTATATGTGGCTGATGTTGATATAACAGCATATCTCTATCAAGTAAATACGGATATATCCATTTACCTCAGTCTGTCTGATGATGTCACCCAAGGCGATGAGGCTGCGGCCCACAGACTGCTGCTGCTGCTGTTTGAGTCGGACCTCGATGTGTCTCACCATGGAGACCAGGCCACAATGCGTTGGTCATGCTCCAAGCATTCCTGACGAATCAATGATGACTATATGAATAGAAAAAAATACCATAAAACATAATGACATGCTATTGTTACTTATGAAAACCTGTGTTAATTTGCAGTACACAGTTTTCTTCTAAGAAAACTTAGGAAAGAATCCTTCACAAAGTATCTACTGCTTCTTACCTTGCCAGTCCTGGACATCGTCCCCCGTTTATTTGACACGATTTCTCGACCTTCTCTGAACTCATTCTCTCCTTCTTCCAAACTCTCAGTTGCTGTATCAGACTCAGTGACTCCAGGAGATTCAGAATCATTTGAAACATCATCAGAGAGCAAGGCGGTTGATTCTGGAGTCTCAAAATGTTGCTGTTGGTCTTTTGAAGATTTTGATTCAGGGACATTGGTACCACCAACTTCTGGTGCTTTGTGCCCTTTCTTCTTTCTGCCTTTCTTAGAGGTTTTATCTGGTTTTGCTCCAGGAGCCATAGATTGAGCTGTAGGTTGGATGTCTTGTTTGGATTTGCCAGCCTCTCTTGGTTCAGAAAGGGTTTCTTCTGTCACAATCGGTGCAATCTCTGTCAATTGTTTGTGTTCCTCAATGTGGGACATCGGCCTGATGACATCACCAGTTGACTGATCATCTGTGTGTCTTTCCATCCTTTGCTCCTTGGTTACAGCCGAGTTATCTAAGCCTGGTTTAGGTATTGCAGATCTGGTTGTTGATGTTGTCACCTCAGATTCCACTTGTTCATGAGTCGGTAACTTCTCAGTATCAGGCTCTGTTATGACCGTCACTTTGGGAATCTTGGACTTTTTATTTTTAGTCTTAGATTGAGCTGGGGGTTGGATTTCTTGTTTGGATTTTCCAGCCTCTCCTGTATCAGAATGGGTTTCTTCCCTCACAATCGGTGCAATCTCTGTCAATTGTTTGTGTTCCTCAATGTGGGACATCGGTCTGATGACATCACCAGTTGACTGATCACCAGTGTGTCTTTCCATCTCTTGCTCCTTAGTCAAAGCTGATTTATCTAAACCTGGTTTAGGTATTGCAGATCTGGTGGCAGTTGTTGCTGTTATCACCTCGGATCCACTTTTTCATCAGTCGGTAACTTCTCAGTATCAGGCCCTGTTATGACCGTGACTTTGGGAATCTTGGACTTTTTGTTTTTAGCCTTAGACTGAGGAGCTGTGGGTTGGATGTCTTGTTTAGATTTCCCTGCATTTTCTGTTTCAGAATGGGATTCTTCTTTCACAATTGGTGCAACATCTGTCAATTGTTCGGGTTCCTCAATGTGGGGTGTGTGTCCTTCTGACTGATGTAAATATGTTGGACTTTTCTGACTGGTCTCAGCTCCTTTAACACTAATCACAGTCTCTACCTCATTTGGTTTATCACCAACTGACGGTCTGATGACATCACCAGTTGGTTGATCACCAGTGTCTCTTTCCATCCCCTGCTCCTTGGTTACAGCCGAGTTATCTAAGCCTGGTTTAGGTATTGCAGATCTGGTTGTTGCTGTTGACACCTCAGAATCCACTTTTTCATCAGTCGGTAACTTCTCAGTATCAGGCTCTGTTATGACCGTCACTTTGGGAATCTTGGACTTTTTATTTTTAGTCTTAGATTGAGCTGTGGGTTGGATTTCTTGTTTGGATTTGCCAGCCTCTCTTGGTTCAGAAAGGGTTTCTTCTGTCAATATGGGTGCAATCTCTGTCAATTGTTTTGTTTCCTCAATGTGGGGTGTGTGTGTCCTTCTGAGTGATGTAAATATGATGGACTTTTCTGACTGGTCTCAGCTCCTTTAACACTAATTACAGCCTCTGTTTCATTTGGTTTATCACCAACTAGCTGTCTGATGACATCACCAGTTGACTCATCATCTGTGTGTCTTTCCATCCCCTGCTCCTTGGTTGAAGCCGATTTGTCTAAACCTGGTTTTGGTATTGCAGATTTGGTGGCAGTTGTTGCTGTTATCACCTCGGAATCCACTTTTTCATCAGTCGGGAACTTCTCAGTATCAGGCCCTGTTATGACCGTCACTTTGGGAATCTTGGACTTTTTGTTTTTAGTCTTAGATTGAGCTGTGGGTTGGATATCTTGTTTGGATTTGCCAGCCTCTCTTGGTTCAGAATGTGTTTCTTCCTTCACAATCGGTGCAATCTCTGTCAATTGTTCGGGTTCCTTAATGTGGGATGTGGATTCTTCTGAGTGATCTAAATATGTTGGACTTTTCTGACTAGTCTCAGCTCCTTTAACACTAATTACAGTCTCTGCTTCATTTGGTTTATCACCAACTAGCAGTCTGATGACATCATTGGCTGGTTGATCATCAGTGTCTCTTTCCATCCCCTGTTCCTTGGTCAAAGCAGAGTTATCTAAGATGGGTTTTGGTATTGCAGATTTGGTGGCAGTTGTTGCTGTTATCACCTCAGAATCCACTTTTTCATCAGCCTGTAACTTCTCAGTATCAGTCTCGGTTTTGACCGTCACTTTGGGAATCTTGGACTTTTTGTCTTTAGTCATAGATTGAGCTGTGGGTTGGATGTCTTGTTCGGATTTGCCAGATTCTCTTGGTTCAGAAAGGGTTTCTTCTGTCAAAATCGGTCTAATGCCTGTGAATTGTTTTGGTTCCTTAATGTGGGAAGTGGGTTCTTCTGACTGATGTAAATATGATGGACTTTTCTGACTGGTCTCAGCTCCTTTAACACTAATTACAGTCTCTACCTCATTTGGTTTATCACCAACTGACGGTCTGATGACACCACTGGCTGATTGATCATCAGTGTATCTTTCCATCTCCTGCTCCTTGGTTGAAGCAGAGTTATCTAAGCCTGGTTTTGGTATTGCAGATTTGGTGGCAGTTGTTGCTATTATCACCTCAGAATCCACTTTTTCATCAGTCTGTAACTTCTCAGTCACTTGGGGAATCTTGGACTTTTTATTCTTCTTACTTCGTTTACTTTGTTGGGTTTCTTTAGGCTGTACTGATGGAGCTGAAGCCTCCAATAGTGTGGTCTCTGTGTCCTCCTTGGCAGAAGGTTTGCCCACAGTCATATCTCCTTTGAACCCTGTCAATTTAATTTGGTCTTCTGTGACAGTCATCTCTTCCTCACTCTCTTTTGGTGAATCATTGGGTCTCTTGACAGTATCATCTTTGACATCGTGAGTCTTCGTTCCAACATCCTTAGCTGGCAGAGAGTGTGACTTGAGATCAGTTGTATCTTGACCCTCTTTCCCCACATCCTGTCTCAGTGCCTTCAGCTCCCCAGCAGCCTGTTTTTCACTCACTCCTTCTTTAAACACCTTTTTAAGAATGCTCTCTTTGGCTTTCAGGATCAAGGCTGCTTTCTCGTCGTCTGGTAAAGTAGATTTCTGAGGCAATTCTTTCTCCTTAATTTTCATCGCCTCCTGATTGCTAACTGGTTGTTCTGGTTGCTGGGAGACAGAAGCCTTCTCTTCAACATTCTCTTTCTGCTCTTCCCTTTTCATCCCCTCTCTCTTATCATCCTTTTCTTTATCCTTTGATAACTTCATTTTTATTCCATCTTTCTCTGGCTTGATAGCATGTTCTGTGACTTTCATGGTGGCTGGAACTACATTCTGACCCTGTTTTACCAAATCATTTTCAGCCTCAATTTTCACATCAATCTTTGATTTACCATTTCCATTTGAAGACCCAGTGGAATCTTTCTGACCATATAGCTGTGATTTATTCTGTAATGCTCGCTCAATTGTGGCCGCAACAATAGCCTTAGCATGCCCTTCAATATGTGCATCCGATTGATCAATTTGAGATGGATGTGTTACATCTGATGGATGTGTTTCACTTTCTGCATCTTTACCCTTTCCGTTCTTTTTATTCTTCTTCTTTTTCTTGCCTTTGCTTTGTGTTTCTTTGGATGGAGGGGCCAATAACTGTTCTGACTTCTCACCGTCATGGCTAGATTTCATCTCAATCTCTAAAGGTTTCTCTTTCTCCGTCCTTTCACCTTTCTCAATTACAACATCCTCTCTCTGTACCGTCACATCACTCTTTCTACATTCCTTTTCACGCAACTTCAACAGTTCAGTTCTATCTTTGCTTTCTCTGTCATCTCTGATCTCTGTTTCAACAAAACCTGTCTGGTTTCCACCTTGAGACCCACGATGAACCACGGATGTGCTTTCATCGCTGGGTCTACGCTCCTTCTCCCCAACCTTCCCAGGATCCCCTTGTGACTTTAACATAGCAGCCGCTTTCTGACTCTGCCTGTGAGTCAATGTCATAGACAGATGACTGAATGGATTCTTCATCAGAATCTCTACACTTCCCCTTTTGTTTATCATCAGTCTTGCTCACACCTATTTTCAGTTTTTCATCAACCCTCTGCTTAGGAAGAGGCTCTGATTTATTTATGTCAGTCTGTGGTGCCATCTTTTCTATGGCTTGTTGAATTCTTTTCCCAACATTAGAAGCAAACTTATGCAAGAGGTCTATGGATTCATCCGGCTCAATTAAAGCCTTGTTCTGTGTAATTGCTACATTTTTCTTTGAGAGTGGAGAGCTTGAGGGCCCTTCATTGTTTGTGTCTGGACTTGACACTGAAGAAATAACAGCAGGGCTGTATGTACCATCTGATGAGGCAACAGGCGTGGAGCTATCTTCATCACCCTCTATCATCACAGAAGCCAAATTTTCCTGAATTTCTGAAGCTACGTCACTGGAGATCAGTCCTTTTGCAATGGCATCATCAAGACTAGAAACGTGTTGTCCAGTGGCAGGATCAATTAAGCCGCCTTTCAAAAACTGGTTGGTGGCTATTTCCCTGACCATATTGTCTCCAACTAAACCTCTACTACAGGCTTCAGATAGGGGGAGTCTTTCTCCGGTTCTGATATCAATGATCCCTCCACTGTCTGCCTGGCTTTGGAGCATTCTCAATGCTGGAATTGGGTCAACTTGCCTTGACGCAACTGCCTCAGGAAGGGTCAAATATTCTCCTGTTTGCTCATCCTGAAAACCTCTAAATGGTTTCACTTCCAAGAAGCGCTTACCTGTTTCAATATCTATCTTACCCTGGTTTACAAGCTCTGAATAAGGCACAATGTGGGAAGTTTGGGGGTCAAGTACTCCTTGTGTTACAGTAGAAGAAGCCATGGCCTCACTGGCAATATCTCATCCAAAAGACCCTTAGATACTGCCTCTGACAATGTCAGTTTACTTCCTGAATCTGGGTCTGAAATGGCACCTGTCGATGCCTGTAAAACAAGAGCTTCTGGGTGAGATGAAGGGCTGACTTTTCCTTGGTAGACCCACTCCAGTTCTTCCAAACCAGGAGCAATAGACCGATCCACTAGTTCTCTGTCCACAGCATCAGAAACTGACAGCCTCATCCCTGAAGCATGATGTATTACACCACCCTCAGCCACCTGCCTTGCCAACACCTGATAAGCCTGCTCAGAGCTAACTAAGCCTTTCTGAATTGCTTGGTGAGTGGAACTGGAGACTTGGTTCTGGGTCAATAACACCTTCCATCTGTAGCTGTAATTTGGCTCTAGTGAGGGCTGTAGCTGAATCTGTAATCTTTCCTTTGTATGCTTTCTCTAGTGTCACCAATTCTTCTCTTTGATCCTCCTCAATCAGTCCCAGATTTGCTGCTAGAGTGACAGAGACTTTCTTATCCCTACGTAGGTCAACAATCCCTCCTGACACCACCTGGGCTTCCAAAAGTCGAGCAGCGGTGTTGGGGTCAATCAACCCTGCCTGTGCTGCCTCTCTCACCCCACAGAGCTGCTTCTTCTCTACATCCACGACCCCTGAAAGAGTTTTATCTGACTTCAGTACACTCCACATTAGATCTTCATCCAGTAAGCCCTCCTGCATAACATCCTCCATGCTAAGTGACTCACCGCTGCTGGCATCTAGGAAACCCCCAAACAGACCTGCCTGAGCCATTAGTTTAACTGCGGTGTGGCCGGGTAGGACACCCTGGGCTACTGCCTCATCTGGGAGCAATTTCTCTCCTTCTTCTGTCATCAGACCACCCTGTCTAAGCTCCAGAACTAACCTCCCATTTCAGCCTCCTCCTCATCCTCTTCCTTCTCCACTCTTGATTCAATAATCTTAATCTGAGGTTTAGCAGTCACTCTTATAGGACCCTTTTCTTTGACCCTTTCCAATTCAGTCTGGGGTTGCTTTTTCTCTTTCTTGTCATCAGATTGTGTTAAATTACGTCATTAGTTTTCTCTAACATTGGGATAGGTTTGGTAACAACGAATCTCCCTCTGATTTGAGTGGTGACATGACTGTTTTTCTATCCACTGTGGGTTGTACTTTTAGTATCCTGAGCATCACTATCCATTTGGTTTTGGATTCGGTTTCTACCAGCTCCTCTGGGCCTTTGGTTGTTTCTTCTTTTCTAGCTGAAGCCATTAAACTTTTAGACTTAGCTTTTTTGTTCTTTTGTGATTTTACTTTTTCATCTTTGTCTAAGCCAATTCCATTTTTAGCTGCAATGGCTGAATCATTATCTACAGTTACTGATTTGTTTTTCACTGCCGCCATACCTTTCTTCATGACTGCCTGAACTGTTCATTTCAAATCCCTTGCTTGGGTTTCTACATTGGAACTTTCTTCTTCAACCTTAGCTTGTTTGTCACTCACGCATGTGTCCGTCAAACTAAACTTCTCCCCATTCCCAACTTCACCTGCTCAAATCTACTTTGTGTTTCAACTTCACTTCCGCATACAGAGTCTCCAGCAACCAGTCCAGTGGCTTTGACCAACTCTACTAACTCAGGGTCTAGGAGTACCAGTCTTTTTCCAGAATGAGCATCGACATAGCTGTGAGTCATGAGGTGAACCAGCAGCTTGTGCTTTGCTTGTTCTTCGGATCCATTTCATGTGTTGGTGGGGATCCCAGACAAGGCTTTCGGGAGATGCTGAAGGCAGTGGAGAGGATGGAGGTTGAGAGGAGCTAGTGGAACCCCAGCTCAAGCGGTTTAGAGGAGTACCAGAGTGGTCCATGTTGGAAAGAACATCTGGGATTTGGATGTCTTTGAGAAAACTGACTACACCAGGCTCGAGGACCTCTTCAGCAGACTGGTTTAACGGCAGCACCTGGAGGGTTTCTGGATTGTACAAAGCCCCAATGGCATGACGCTGCCTTAGGATGTTCCTAGACAGATCTCCTGAGATCACACCTTGTTCAAGAGCTTCTGCAATGGGTAGGAGTTCTCCAGATTCAGGCCAGAGTATTCCCATGAAAGACCGCAGAGACTCAAGGACTAACAGAGCCAAACGAGAGGAGAGAAGATCCTTCTGAATACTCTCTTCCAAATCTAGGCGTTCTCCACTGAAAGGGTCCAGAATCCCCCCATTTTGCAGCTGTCGTGCTAACAAGGCACAGGCTAGATCCTGATCCATAATCCCATGACGAACAGCCTCATAAATTGTTAGCTGGTGGCCAGACCGTGGGTCAGCAATACCACCGGCAAAGAGCTGAGCTTCGAGAAGTCGGAGAGTAACTTTTCGATCGATAAGGCCTTCCTGGACGGCACGGAAGATTCCAACTTTTCTTCCAGACTGGAGGCAGACAGTTCCTCCAGGCGTGTTTGACGGGAAGGAAAAGGGAGACCCGAGTCGAGGACGCAGCGCTGTTGCAGCTCATAAAGGTTTAGTTTTTCAGCGGTGTTTGGATCGATCAGCTCTCTACGTTCAACCTTTGACTGGAGTTTGGTGAGAGTTCTGGGGGTCAAAAGTCTCATGTCTTCTGCTTGCTCCAAACTCAGTATTTTTTCCGTGAGTATCTCAGGCCTCCAGTGTTCATCTGGAGTTCAAGAATACGAAGTCCCACCTCCTCTCGGATGAGCCCGAGCTCCATGGCTTTAGCCACTGGCAACACATTTTGTTGTTGGTCAATTGTAGACTTCATTTTGTCCGTCAAAAGCAAGGCATTCTCTAGCTCAGAAAGAGCCTGTCTGGTAGTTGTGTCAATAAGGCCTTGAGCTAGTCCTTGTTCCAGTGAAAGACTGAGAGGAGAGTCAGGCTGGAAGAGCCCGCCCATGACGAGCTGGGCCTCCAGTAGCACACGGCAGGTGTCCTGATCAATAAGACCACGCTGAGCCGCTTGGAACACTGGGAATGTTTCCACTGTTCCCAGATCGATTACTCCAGCAATGGCAATTTGGTTCTAGAAAAATAAGGAAAACAAAATTCCAGTTAATATTCACTGTGGTAACATTTAAGATGAATGTGTTATGGGAGTTTGAGCCCCGTTGTTAGTTTACTATGATATCATATTGTATTATATTTTTAAAGTGCTTTATGGACAGAAAAGGATGGTAGAATCTGAAAAATAGGAAGACCCACAACCAAAAACAAACTCTAATTACTATTTGTTGGCATGTTACTTATTTGTACGTATTAGGAATTTGATTGTTTCACGTATCTTAAAAAGCGCTTTAATACTTACCACTGCTATTCTAAAACAAGCGCTAAGCATGCAAAAGCGAGTACTAACAAAAAATGCTGAAAAAAGCTCTAGATAAAAAAGGTAAGCAAAGACTTGTATAAGAAAAGAGAAAGTGGAGAATAATAGGTCTATAGGTCAGAAAAAACTTGCATGCAACAGTAAGAGATAAAGCGAGCGCTACTTACCGTACGGGCTTGTCCTGTGGAACACACACTAATGGGCCAGTTTATGGCTCGGCAGAGCGAGGCGCGACAGGTGAGAAGCTGGTTGTTAGCATACTGCATGCCACTCTTCATTCTGACTCCTGACACTGCACTAACACTAGATCTTCCTGCTGAGCTACACATTAAATTGGACTAGGCGTAGAAATTTAAACTATGAGACCTTTAAAACACACTAAAAAATGAGTGGGCTAAATTATTTAAATGGAAATGTATCACAATGCACAGATATCATGATAAATTGCAGATAATTATCTTACAATGTAACATGTAGCCTATCACATGATACAACCCACTCATTATCGTTGGCAAGGCAATAGGATAGTATTTTATTCTAAGATACCTAATGATTCCCACTTAAACTACTGAGTATCTTTATGAATATCTTGCTTTCTTTTCCATCTCTCATTCTGATCCTCGGCTCAGAGCTCAGATGTCCTTTGGCGGCTGTTAGTGGTTTTCAAGCAAAACGCTGGTTTAAAGTTTCACACATTAACAATAATGCATTAGAACAAACACAACATTTCTCATTCACACACAGTCTTGTGATCTGGACACAACATGCTCAAATGGTGAAGTAGTGGAGTTTTTGCATAGCTGGCCTCAGGTGCACTGACACTCTAAAACACAGGTGACTTCTTTAAAACATCTATGCTTCAGTGAGGGCTAATTAAGTCACTTAAAGTTTAAAAAAATAACATAATTCCCATAGGAAACAATTATGAGGTGCATTTGTCAAGACATAAGTATTATTATCAAGGGCTGCTTGAAACCTGAAATTCTCACACACATTCAACCTTTTTATGACCCATGTACCTTACTGCATACGACAAGAGAGGAACAACGGACACAGTGAAAGCCGACTGGGATTCCCATTGGTCAACTGTACATGTATACATGAGGTAAACTTGATGTAAAAATAATAACTGAAATGTAATGTGTTGACTTTATGCAGTGGCATTACTTTTCCACTACATAAAGACGTGATACTATTTTTTGAACTACACAGATGACAGTCAAATGTGAAGGTGCATCGATTTCATAAATGATTGTTCTAACTATGGATCAACTAAAAGCAGAGCTTGACAGCTTCTACCTGCTAACTGCTAGCATGATGTTGCGGTGCTCTAGTACCACTAAGGCCATGTAGTTACCATGTTAGCAGTTCAGCAGATGTATTTTCTGATGACTAATGACAATGGAGATGACAAAAACTAGGTTGTGATAGTTAATGAAATGACTGCAGGCTTTTAGGCGGATAATATGAGAGTGGAATGCTCCATGCTAAGGCCCCATTCAGACAGTGTGATCCAGTGAATCATTCTTTGCCCTCCTGTGCCCACACTTTTACATGTTACCGTAACGTTGTACCTTCAATAAAAAGGTAGGCGGCAGAAGTGTTTTATAACAAAGATTACAGCATCTCTAGGACTGTCTCTTCGTAACTTTGTCAAAAAAAAAAGCCAAAAATAGAAAATGTCCAGAGCTCATCTGAATACACGTCTGAATAGGGTCTGTGATGTTTGTTAAAATCATATGACTTGTCAATTGTGGTGATGTTTGTCAAAAAATGCACACTCTGTGAACACACAACATGCTGTAGACATACACACACTCTCGCTGGCCCACACATGAACTCGCGCTTAGCTCGCAAGCAAATTCAGATTCAAAGCGACATTTCATAGAAGTACCGTCACGGTAAAACTGTTTCAAGCTTGCAAAGCTGAAAAACATTTTTTGTCATAAACCTGCTGCACCCCCATCCCTCAAACCGATATACCTTTCTTTCCTCTTCTTTGGCCATTTGTTGCTCCAGTTGCTGCAGCTGCTGAGTGGAGCTGTCACACAGCTGGTTGTATGTGGCCGTCAGCTGGTCCAGCTGGGCCTCCACCTGAGCTCTCTCCTCTGGGGACAACCTGACAGCACACCAGGACCAGGTTAGAGCAGTTTGGCTTTATGCCTTTAATGTGTGTCTGGTGTGTGAAACTGATCTTTCCAGCACATAAACAATTTGTCATTGTTTTTCCAAAACAGTAAATCATTTTCTGCATGGTTTGGATATGGAATAATAAGCTGAAATACATGATCTGGTTCAATACATTTATCATAAATACATTGCGGTACATGAGTATATTATTGTAAACCTGGAATTAAATCATTTCATTTCTCCATAGACACACTGTCTATGATGACATATTCTTACTGTATTGTGTAACAAGTCCATTTGTGTTGTTTGTGCTATTTTCTAAGTTTTAATGGAGAAGTCAAACATATTTGTATGTTTTGAGAAGAATGTGCAAGTTCTGTGTCCAAACTTACTTGCTGGCCTGTTTTGACCTGAGGAAGGCCTGTGTGCTCCTGATAGCTTCAGCCACTTCATCTTTCTTGGCTGCTAGCTGTTCACTGATGGCCTTTAGAAAACACAAATGCACAATCCCGCTTAGTACAGTACAACCAAACTTAACTACCATTCTGTTGAATATTGTGTATAAAAATAAAATCAGGATTTTTGTTGAACCTGTTGAGCAGCCAGTGAGGACTCAGCGTTGGGACCCCCCTCCGTCCCTGAAGGCCTTGGACCCAGGTCAGAAGGTCTGACACCTGGCCCACCCTGGCCTGCTTCTCCTCCTCCACCTCTTTCTGCACAGAGGAGAAAAAAATATATATAAAAAAATCAATGACAAACTATTTACCTTGTTTAGTCAATCATTTAATACTAAATTTTTTTTTCGCTTGACAATACACACAAAATCTACTCACTACAGGAAATGAATCAAGCTACAAATTCTAATTTTAAGAAAGAGTGATGTATAATAAAACAAAGTCCCACCTCTTCTTCCTCTAGTCTTCTCAGTGCATCACTGATGTATTTTACGTGTTGGGTTGTCAAGGTGACAGGGCCGTGTAGCGTGTGCGCAAGTCCATGAACTGTTAAGATACACCAGAAACAATGACAGGACATCAGTGATGGTTATTATGTGCACAGCAAACAAAGTTGACTAAACGATATATAAATAAATTATGTAAAAATTCAAAAATTAAGCAAATACTAGAGTATCTATGGTTACCTCCTGAGTGATGGCGTCAGAGAAGAGTGCATCCTCCTCCTCTTGACTGGTGACTTGTGCGTGGATTCTACAAAGGCTCTGTATGTCATCAGCTGTAGTTCATAATCCTGCAGAAAACAGCCATGGTGGGACACAAGTAAGAACAAAAGTAGCTGTGCAATCATAATACTAGGTATTTTCGGAGTTTTTTCTTCTTTATTACACTTATTAAATGCATTAGATAAGATTTTTTTTAACTTATTTTAGTATTTTATAGTTTTATACACATGACAAAAAACTGAATAAGTAATCACATACAATACATACACAACACTCTCCCTTCCCCTCTTAGATCAGATTTTGATTTGTCGCAACACAGAACAATGAAGTAACTACCAGATTATTAATACATTCAAGTGTAAAATGTTAATACTGAAATGCTTTCATAAAAACAGTGTCTTACCTTCACTGAGGTGCAGTACTGTTTGGAGTGAGTCTGACACTCGTCTAGTTTGGCCTGATTCTGCTCTATCTCAGCTACTAATGCCTGAAGAAGGAATTCAGACAAAAAATAATACATATGATTTATTAACGTCTCTCTGATACAATGTAGAGTTTCCATTTTGTCTTTCTCTTGTTTTGCCACTAAACAACATTTGATGAAAAAATAATTTATTTCTATCACACATGACCTCCATTAATTCCTTAGAATCGATTCCTATCATGTAACCAAGGCAACCGTCCATTCCGTCCATCAATCTTCACATTAAGTCATTTATTTTTCAATTCTGGTTTATTATTATTTTCTTCACAGATATTTAGAAATCCTTCCCTGTGTTTTACATTTTATATTCACCAAAGGAACAAAAAAAAAAAAAAAACTAAATGCACTTTTTTTTCTTCAAAAATAGAAAATTGTAATGGCTACCTTAAATTAGATAAATGCAAGCAAAATAACCAATGATTATAGTGATATCCACATCTAGCCCTTGTAGTGAGTGTTACTAACCGTCTGCTGTGCCAGTTGCTCGGACAGGGCTTTGCTGTCTGTCTGTCCGGGTAGTGCGTTCTCTTGTCTCTCCGTTGTTTCTTCGATCCAGCCGATCAGAGCAGAATGTCCTCGTCTGTACTGCTGCAGCGCCGAGCCCACAGACTCTAGATCAGTCCGTCTGCAATGTGAAAAACAGGAAAAAGACTCTCAGCACATTCAACACACTAAACAAGGCCGGATAGACGCTACTGTTTAATGCAGCTTTGCTTTACACACATGCTTCTACTGTTTCATTTAACTGTCTGTGTGAGTCTTATGTTGTTGTTAAGTTTAGGGTAAAGTGTCTTGCTCAGGGACACAATGGTAGAGATGGTGGGCAATGTAGATGTAATACCAGCCACAAATAACACCCTCCAGTCCAGGTGCCGGAATCGAGCCCGACCTCATGTTACTGTAGGCCCTCTCCTCTAGCCCTCTACAACCCCCTACTTTTTACTCATCTTCCCTCCATCTCCCCCTGTCTTCTAGTCTGTCTGTCTGTCTGTCTGTCTGTCTGTCGTCGTCTGTCTATCGTCTGTCTGTCCGTCCGTCTGTCTGTCTGTCTGTCTGTCTGTCTGTCTGTCTGTCTGCTGCCTGCCTGCCTGCTGTGCTGCCTGCCTGCCTGCCTGCCTGCTGCCTGCTGCTGCCTGCCTGCTGCCTCCTGCTGCCTGCCCTGTCTGTCTGTCTGTCTGTCCCCCTCACCGTGAGTCCGTCTGCCTCTTGACCCCGCTCCACCTCTCTGCCAGCTGATTGGCTGTCTCCTCGTAGCGCTCCAGCTCGTTGCTGCGGTCGGGGTGGAGCTTACTGAGGCGATCCCCGGCCTCTTGGCCCGACACACCTCCGCCTGCAGGGCCTGGAAGACTCCCTCCTGATCCCCTAGCTCAGACTGCCACCTCTGGAACAGGGTAAAACCAAAAAGAAAAACATTAAATATGACAGTGTGTGTGAATGGTAACGTGGGAATGGGAACAGGTCTCCCTGCAAAAGAGTCTCCGGTCTCAATGGGATTTACCTGTATTAATAAAGGTTAAAAAAATAAAAATAAAATAAAAAATAGTCAAATAGTCTAAAATCATGAAAATTTCTCTTCAGCTAAAGGAGAGTCTATGCGACAATGTGTCCCTTTGCGAATTTTTTTTACTGAAAGTCTTGGTGCATAAAGTCTTGACATTCAATTTGTAAATTTTCATAGTATCAGGTAAAGAAGACATAAAATAACAAGAGAGATAGAGAGGAAAAAAAGGGAGAAAAAATTATAATAGTATATATAAAACTCCTAGTCTAACCAAACTTAACCTTCGCATCCAGCACTACTGGGTGATTTTTGTGTTTAGGTTCAATTTGTATGTAAATCGAAAAACAACATATGTCCCTTACCCCAGTTGATCTCTGAGGTTTTGAATGGCCGTTGTGTCGGCAGGAACAATGTCCTCTTCACTCAATCTGCTCTCGTGCTTCCTGACCTGGCTCTCCGCTTCATCCAGGCTGCGTATCAGGATGTCGACTGTTTTTAACCTGTGGAGGAGAAAGGTAAAGAGAGGGTCAATAAATCAGACATTTTGTCACTGAAGTCTTATGTTTATTTATACAGCTTTGCGTGCTAGAGGCAAGGCAAGTTTATATTTATTGCACAATTCAGACACAAGGCCATTCAAAGTGCTTTACAGGGGCATGAATACATCAAGATTAGACATTAGAAATTGTATTTAAGAGACAGTAAAAACAAAGAAAATACATCAAGATTCAAGATTAGACATTTAACATTTAGACAGCGATGTAGAATGGCTGCAATGAAAATGACGTGACTGAAAATATAGTTATTTTTTCTATACAGCCTATTTAACTTAATTATTCTTTCACAGTTTCAAACTAATTTAAAAATATCGGAGGAATCTGTATTCACAAAACCAAATAGTATGTACTATATGTTGAGGCAATCTTCGCCTTACATTATTAGACATGAGAGAAATTGTGAGAAAAAAAAAAGCTGACTAACTTTTCCAGGTAGACAGAGGAGAGGTTGTGCAGTTTGTCTATCTTCTCTACGGCCTGGTTGAGTTCTGAGCGGAGGACGGGAGCACTGGAGGACGTCGGCTTCTCCTCAAAGAACCTGACGCAGCGACGGGACACGTCACCAAGACCGGAACGCAAACCGTCCAACTCCGACTGCAGCTTCTAGACAGAGAGAGAAAGACGTAAGTAAAAATGAGTCATTTCCTATTGACCAAACTGAAATTCTACAAAGGAATGTTGCTTGTTTTTTTTTAAATCATGGACTGGACCATTCCGCTTACTGAACATTTAACAAGGAGGTGTTCCACACAACAGTAAACAGCAGATGGCGCTGAAACTTAAGTTAGGTTATCTTTATTAGTCAATTTACACAAGGCACATTGCATTTTGTATTTTCGCATATCCTGTCAAGTTAACCCAGCGCTGAGAGGGGGTCAGATCGCAGGGTCAGCCATAGTACAACGCCCCTGGAGCAGTTTGGGGTTAAGTGTCTTGCTCAAGGACACAATGGTAGAGATGGTGGGACACCGTAGATGTTATACCAGCCACCACTAGTTTTACTACTAACACCCTCTTGTCCGGTGCCGGGGATCCAACCAGAGGCCTCATGGTTACTAGTCGGCCCCTCTTTCCTCTAGGACATCCTACCACCCCTGACCCATTATAACCTGTATAGTCTTTTTTTCTGGGACATTTCTTGGTGGAATGCATTTGATAAACGTTTATTCTTCTGGAGTTAATTGCACGCTGGACTGCAGTTGTTTTGGTTCCAGGGTCAACAGCGCAATAAGTGAAAAAAGTTTGTGTTCAAAGCTGCCAATGATTACTAGTCGGCCCCTCTTCCTCTCTAGGACATCCCACCACCCTACCAATCGTACCTCTTGCTCTGCGATCTGGACGGTGGGGTCCACGCTGTCTCCGGCTGACAGGCGGCTGGGGGGCGGGGCCTGGATCCCCCTCATCAGCTTCTGCTCGGCCTCCTTCAGACGCAGTGTGATGTTCTGAAGCTCTGAGAGGTACGAACGAGAGACAGACTCATCTTTCTCCACTGGAGGGAGAGGGAGGGAGGGAGAGAGAGAGAGAGAGAGGGAGAGGAGAGAGAGGAGGAGAGAAGGAGAGGGAGAGAGAGAGGGAGAGAGAGAGAGAGAGGAGAGAGGGAGAGAGGGAGAGGGAGGGAGGGAGGAGAGAGAGAGAGAGAGGGAGAGAGGGAGAAAGATAGAGGGAGATAGCAAGAGAGAGAGAGAGAGAGAGAGAGGAAGGGAGAGAGAGAGATAGCAAGAGAGAGAAAGAGAGAGAGAGAGAGAGAGAGAGGGAAAGGTTATTAGCTTTTATATGTACATCTGTACGTTATGTTATATTGTTATATGTACATATCGTTCTGAATGTTCACTGTTCTCTTTTGGTATTATTTGTATGATCTGTAATGCTTTGGCAACACTTGTTTGCAATAATAGTCATGCGAATAAAGCTCATTTAATTGAATTTAATTGAATGGGGGGTGTATAATCTACGAGTGTATATCTACGTCTCACCATTCTCCATATTAAGCCATCGGATAATAATATGTACACTATGAAAATGTTTTAGTGGAGCAGATGAAGAAAGTAGGAACCTGAAGTTTGTCTTACAGTAGAGTGTAGTGCTATAGTAAATATTCTTAGTTACATTGAACCACTGTTTATTTTTGATGTGTATTATGATAGGGCGTATAATCTACGAGTGTATATCTATGTCTCACCGGTCTCCATATTAAGCAGCAGGTCGTGGCAGTGCTGCTGTGTCTGCTGCACTTCTCTCTCCAGCTCTCGTCTCTCTGCCGGCGTGAACAGAGCGCTCTCTTTGCTGTCGCTCAGGAAGTCACTGAGCTGTGAGTCCAGATGAGTGAGGACTGTCTGTCTGTCTGTAGGGGACTGACCACGCACCTGGGCACAGGGAGGGAGAGACAGACAGTTAGTATGATAAAACAGAGCGAATACAAGCAAATCTAATCAATGCTTTTTCTTTTGATAAATTTAAAAAAATATATTAATCAAAGTATTTTTTTATACATCCCAATATCACAAATAGCGGTTTGCATTCTGCCGTTAAAGCCGTTTTATTTTTTATTTTTTTTACTATGGAAAAGGCATAGGATTAAATAAGTGTATACTTCTTCCTGCTCCTTTTCAGGCATATCTCAGCAATACAGATAATTTTTTTTTTTTTTTTTTTTGTGAAAACATAATTTGTTTATTGTATTTTCATGCTTTTCATTTTGTTTTGTATGTTTGATATGTCTGAAATAAATTGAATCAAATCAAATCAAAAAGCAGAAATGAAGTATAGAGAATAGATCCAAATCAGAGAATAAGAACAGTGTCTCACCGTGTCCAGGCTCCAGCCAGAGACCGTCCTGATGTCTTTGAGCAGGTAGTGCCACGACACCACACTCTTCATGTTCACATGCAGCTGGTGCCACAGAGACATGACCTTCTGGTACAGCTGCTCTGCCCTGTACACACACAGTCATGGAATAAGTGTGAATATGCAGATGCAATGATAAGGATACCCACTGTGTTTTCAAAGTTTTGATGCTAATTTAGGTTAAAAAATTTACTTAAAAGGGCCAATATAATCGAAGTAAATACCTGGCATATTATACAGTAGTGTTTATTGTTATAATTATTGCTTTTAAACATATTGAATTAACTTTACTTAAAATGTAGTTTTCCTTCATTAGTACTTTCTTTTGAAAATCTACAAAACTCTATTTTTGTTGTTACCGTGAATGCAATTCCACAGCTTTCTCTGGCCTTTATTTACTATTTCTTAACGTGTAACAATTTGAAAACAAACTCCTCACCAGTAAAAATCAACATCATTATCCTCTAAACACAAAAGATAGATAGATAGATAGATAGATACTTTATTTATCCCGAGGGAAATTCAGGTATCCAGTAGCATAAAACAAGACATACATTAAACATACATTAGGCTAAATTAAGATATATATCTAAATTAAAATATAAAAAAACTAACAGTACCTACAATAAACTTTAACCTAAATTAAGATATAAAATAAAATAAAAAATGACTTTCACCAGTGAACAAATGGTGTGTGGTCTGACCTGCTGGCCTTCTCCATGGCCTCCTGGTTGGGCGGTGGGACGGTGAAACACACTGACGGGACCATGGCCTCGTTACCACACGGACTGATCACCTTCCACTTGGTCCGCTGAGAGTTATCCTCCAACACGCACTCCTCACCGCGGGTTATAGTGATCTGAGAGCGAGAGAGGGAGAGGAGAGGAGAGAGAGAGAGGAGAGAGAGAGATGAGATGAGATGAGAGAGAGAGAGAAGAGAGAGATGATGAGAGAGAGAGAGAGAGGAGAGAGAGAGAGAGAGAGAGAGAGAGATGGATAGACGAATAATGTGAAAGACAAAATTAATAGTGAGTCAGGTGAGAAGATAAGATGGATGGAGAGGTGATAAATGAACAATAAGAAGAAAGAAAAGGAGTGAAATGAGGGGGAAGAGGAGAGGAAATATGTCAAACGAAAAGCGGAGAGCAACACACTCGTAACGCAACACAAAAGACAAACATGTATGACTTTAATGAAGTTAGCAGAAGTCTTTTAATGATAAGACATGATTAGAGACCTTGACACAGGGACTGAAAGCTGCTTTGCGCCTCAAAACTAAAAGCTTTTACTTTGAAGGCAGCAAATACTTTATCCAAACTCAAAGTCAGTTTAACTCAGCTTCCTGTGATGGGCTTTAGAAATTCAACAAAATAAGACAAAACATTATTGATGATTTTAAGAAGCCCAGCACAGGACAGAAATAAAGAGTTTGGGGTTAGAACCTGCAAAATTCAGTTTAAAAAAATAGCAAAAAGGCTAAGTTTAATAGCTGCACATATACATCTAAGACTACTGCTTTACTGCCTCCCCCCCACACCCTCTCTCACCCCTTCCCTGCACACACACACATTAATACATCTATAATGCAAAGCTATGCACATACAGTAAATACATGAAATGTTAATTGAAGCTTAAAGCTGTGATTGTTATTGTCTGACTGACTGTTAAATTCAGTTCAGTTCAGTTGAGCACACTGGTTGCCACCGGCCCTTATCAGCCATCAAGTTGATCTGATCCTCACCATTCACATTCTTATGTGTATGTGAGAATCAAGGTATTTCAATGTGAAACAAGAAACTATATAACTAGTGGAGTGTGTTTATTGTGCCCCACTATACTGTATGTTTCCTGGCCACACTGTCTATTTGCTAGTCCATGCATTGGGTGTTTTTTTCTCTCGCTTTTGTCATGCCATCAAGAGCCATTTAGACACGACAGGATGCCATGTGCACACACACATATTTTTAAAAGACATAATTGAGGGTAAAATTCTTCAGAAAAACAATACTTAATTCTATTTTGGTGACAACATTTTACAAAAGAAAAGCCCTGGCCCTGTTTTGCATTTTAACATTCTAGTTTCAGGATAGGAAATCCAATGCATGGAAGATCCACAGAACCAATTCATACAAAACTGCAAATATGGAAGAAAAAAAATTAAGAGAGCCTTTAAATTTTTATCTTGAATAATTAAATGGGGAATGCTCTAATATGACAATATTTTATTTGGAGTTTAGGAGAAGTGTTGTCAGTAGTTAATAGAATAAACAATTATTAAAAAAATAAGAGTGGTCTCTTCATTTTTTCCAGATATTTTCTTCCAGATAACCTACCAGGGCAGGTATCAGATTCACAGCAATACACGTCACATTACTGACAGTAAAAACTCAACTTCAACTGATAAGAGCGGAGCAGCCAGGGCAGTGCAGTGTGTGTGCAGTGTGAGAATCGGAGGTGAGAGAGGGAGAATATAGGCAGCTCTACCTGGACGTTTGTCTTGCCGGCCCAGCCAACAGACGAGAGGAAGGGAAGAGGAGGGAGTGAGGACGGAGAGGTAAAAAGGTTTGAGGGAATGGAGAGAAAGGAGGAGGAGACACAGGAGAGTGAAGGAGAGAAAGATTACTTTGGGTCATGTGCACGTTGGTCTAGAGACGTTTGCTGAATACCAGCACACACCATATAAAAGGAGCACCTCAAATAATTTAAATATCATGGAAAAGTCCATCTAAATTTGATTCAAAAACTTCCATATATTCTATATTCATTAAACAAAGGGAGATATGTCAGTCTTTCTTTTGTTTTCATTTGGATGACTGTGGCTTACAGCCCATGGAATAAAACAATCCAGTATCCCAAAATTGTAGAATATTACATAAAACCAATGTAAAAGGATTTTGAATACAGAAATGTCAACCATCTGATAAGTAATTATTCCTAGAATCAGTTCACCGTAATGTTAAATTATAGGGGAAAAAAAATATTTTCATTCGATATTATTTTTAGATGCACTGTAGTTTGCGTTTAACTATCAACTCTGTGGCAGTTTGCTTCGTCCTTTAATTTGATTTCTTTAAGAGGAGTGATGCGCCAGCTGACCAAGCCACCTTGCATCTTCACCTGCACACATCGCTCCCATACTTTATGCTTCAGTGAACACACTGACCCTGAGGATTCCAACACAGCTAAACTATAAATAGCAGCATGAGGGGCGACAGCGTAGGCCGCACTGTGGGAGTGCTACTGTAGGTGCTGCCGTCTCTGAGCCCATAAAGGAGGATGGGACAGATTTATAATTGATTAGATTTTTGATTCCCGGAGGACATCACAGCTGTGAGTGAGAAGCAGAGAGAGCCTTCTCTTGTTTCTCTCTGTCTGTGTTGTGTATATAAAAGAACTATACACAACTTTCACTTATTCTTCCAAGTGTCTTTTGGCTATTTTTGGGCTTTCTGAAGAAATGAAAATGCAAAAAAACTCTATAAAAAAATAAAAAGGAAAGAAAATCTATTGTGAGAACTATGTAAATGACAAATTCTGGATTTTACTGGTTAAGATTATTGAGCCAGATAAACTGAAGTATAAACAGTTGGAACGGTTACCAAAAAAAAATTAATAAAAACAACACATGCTGTAGTCTATTCATCAATATGGGCCACATTTAGCTTGTGTGTTTAGACGATCCATCAATTTAAGCCAAGAAAAAAACTAAATGACCAGCCTGGAGGAAGCAGCTAGAATAGGACAGTGTTTGTGGGAGGGGCTAGGAGAGGGAGATGCGGGGCGGAGAGGAGACGTTTTGGTGGTGAGGGTTCAAACAATAACAGTGGTGTGATGTCATCGGTGAGCTGCTACTGCATAGACACACATTTAGTTATGACTTTGTCCTTTGTCAAAGTGTTCCTCATTTAAACCTTAATTTACAACATTATCTGATGGGAAAAATGGACCGGCTTATTGAAGATGAACTAGATCAACATTGCACACCCATATGTTCATGAAGTATAATAATGGTTAAAATAAAATGTACCACTTGGCTGATTCTGCTGGCACTGTCTGTTGTATCCCTTTAAATAATGCCAATGTCGACTGGTTGTTGTAAATAAAATGACTATAATTTTCGGAAAAATAAAGAAAAGTATAAATGGAAATAAATAAATATATAATAATAATAATGATGGTTTCGGGGCGCTCCGGTGGCGTAGTGGATAGAGCGCGTACCATATTGGCATCGTTGCAGTGGTCGGCGCGAGGCCCATCTCTCCCTCTCTGTCTTGTCTCCCCATTTCAACGCTGTACTATCTAATAAAAGCTTGAAAATCCCAAAAAAAAAAAAATCAATTAAAAATAATGGTGGCTCCTTCATACCTCTATCTGTTTGTAGTCGCAGATGGCTCTGATGGGTGTGGTGGAGCCCAGGGTGCTCTCTGGGTCGCGGGGCCGAAGCAGAACCACTGTCTTGGCCCGACCGACCAGACTGGCCACTGTGCTGCGGTACTCTATCAGCTGCTCCTTCTCCTCCTGTGGAACCAGAACATATCCACTCTGTCAATCATTCATGTTGTAGTCACGGTTACACGGTTACAATGGTTCATTTTACCGCTCCTTTTAATTGGTTTGTTAGTCTGTCCGTCAAATCAGGTTGATTTGTAA
The DNA here is from genome assembly GCA_026122265.1 of Ammodytes dubius. Taxonomy (NCBI): domain Eukaryota; kingdom Metazoa; phylum Chordata; class Actinopteri; order Uranoscopiformes; family Ammodytidae; genus Ammodytes; species Ammodytes dubius. The sequence goes on along the minus strand of CM047520.1, from coordinate 25,006,959 downwards.
GACACACCATTAGTCACTTTTACTGTGTTATTACAAGAACATTCTTTTAAACCCCGGATAAAACAAATGATCTGATTGCTATGTTGTACATCTGGTGAAAGTGTACAAATTTATTTTAATAGTAAAATTTTCTACCTCTGTCCGTCACACATTCAGCCTAAAGCCATTTTGCAGGTATTGGGTCACAAACCAAAGTATTTGGACAATTTAAATTTTTTAGCTGATGATTGTAAGGGAGATAAAAAGCCCTTGGCGTAATGAGTAGAGCGCGAAACCATATAGGCTCAGTCCTTGTCGACATTGATCATGGGTTCAAATCCGACCCGTGGACCTTTACTGCATGTCATCCCCCTCTCTTCTCCCCATTTCAACTCTGTACTTTCTACTCTCAACTGTCCAATAAAAGTTTAAATACCAAAAAAAAAAAATCACCTATTTCAACCTCTTGGTGGCGCTAGAAGAAAAGTCAAGGGGTGAACCTAAGGGAATTAGGCTTTATCCTCCTAAAGTGTAAAACTATCTCAGAGTTAATTATTTTATGCATCAAAATCTGCCCAAAGCATATGAAGCACATCGAGCCAAGTGCAGGTCCTACAAGTTATAATTAGCCTTTTAGCCTGTAGCTCTGACATACAGTAAGTGGACTCGGCAGCTGCTTGTGTTAGCTTGGACACCAACCATTAAATATTTAAAAAGGTGTGCTCTTCACCCTGACAGGACAATTACATTTACACAAACAGAGGGACCAGTTGGGGAGAGGACAGGGAAGATAAAGAGGGAGAGGTGGAGAGAGAGAGATAGGTTAGCTAGGGAGGCTAAGAGGGGCCTTGCTGTTAATATCTTCATAAATGACACCCCTGAAATGAATTTTGCACTGAGACGGCGACTTGCTGCAGTCAGCACGACCACAGCATGTCAAATGACAAGCTGGAAGGAAATAGGATTTATAGAGAGGTTAATCAAAATGTGGACGCGTCGAGGATTACAAATTGATTATCACCGCGACAACAATCACTGTGACAATAATTACATCATCAGAGAAGCACTGGTTTATCATGTCGGACTGATTGGACTAAATTTGAGTCAATTTAGGAGTGATGACCACATTACTACATCCAGGGGGAAGTCTGTCTGTCTATCTTCACTAACGGCAGGTGCTTATGAAGTCTAGGTATGTATGAGCAAGACAAACACACACACATAGATGTAAAGCTGCCCCATACCGTGTAAATATACAGTATATCCACATTCTGTATGTAACAGAGCTAACTGCACACAGATCTGTAAATGGAGCAGCTGTTTGTGACACAAGAAAACTCCTCATTAGGACGATATGCTCACTGCTCCGGCCTGTGGAGCGATGCACACATTAACTCTGCCATCTGTTTGAAGTCAGGTGTGTCTGTGTGTGTGTGTGTGTGTGTGTGTGTGTGTGTGTGTGTGTGTGTGTGTGTGTGTGTGTGTGTGTGTGTGTGTGTGTGTGTGTGTGTGTGTGTGTGTGTGTGTCTAATAGGTATATGTGAAAATATGGCACTCTCACAAACATACCACAGGGGGGATGATTCAGCGTTCTCTCCTTAACAGATTATTTCACCCTCTGTCATGATGCGCTGCAGCTGCCTGAGGCTCAGCACACAAACCAGGACAACACTGGCATGCTAACACCTTAGCAACCGTAGCTCTCTGTTGCTCCGGTGCTAATGAATATTATGAATATAACATGACACTCCTGCTAAAGGTTCAACCAAGGATTATTTTGCATTTGTCATGTACAGGTTTGGTTTGAGCCCCAAAGGTGGCCGTATAGCTTCTGAATTTGAAATAAAAGACTAAACTGCAATATAATATAACATAACATCCATCAATCATCTGTATCTGAATATTTACAAATCTATAGTGAAATTTTAAAAAGTCTGTTTAATGAGCATAGGTTGGGGGGGGTCACATATTTTGGTTAAAGTATCCAAAATATAGAAAAGAAGTTTGCAAATTAAAAAAAGGTTCACTTTGGAAGGTAACACGCCATTCCTGGATTGATTGGATGGAAATACAGACTTGTCTTTAGTCAACTTATATTGTCTCCCATTGAGTATATTGACTATAGTTGAGAGTGGTCAGGGCATTCAATTCAATTTATCTGTTTAGTAGGTCAAAGACTTGCTATTTAAATAGATTGCAGTTAAACCCTGATCAGATCAAACATCTAAAGGGATAATAAATGCTGTATATGAAATATTAAAGACATACAAATGGATGATCAAAGTTGTCAGTAAAGTTGTCCTGTTAACCAATGAGAAGCGAGAAGGATAGATACCATAGAGTCCTGCAGTAGGTCTTCCAGTTTGCTCAGTCGGCTGTTCTTGTCACAGGTGTACTGTCTCTTGATGGTCTCCTGGAGCTGACGCAGGTATGACTCACTGTCCCGCGCGTCACTCATAAACTGATGAAGGAGACGAACATTAAATTGTTAGAATGATGTTAACGTGAACCTGTAAAGTTTTGATTTATTGAACAATGTGTTTATTGAGTTTTTTTAATTTTTTAACAAAGTATAATAAAATAATAATGAAACACATTAAAAATATATATATAAACATACAAACACATATACTGTATACACATATATATAAATGGTATTTATATTTAAAAATTCCCAATACAGTTACTAATTATCATTAATAATGTAATAAGTGAAAATATTGTATCTTTTAAACGTGGCTTTGGGAAACCGTCTGTAGTAGTTCTTGGTTCTTGTCTTACCTGAAAGTACGCCGTGTTGTCTTTGAGGTGCTGCTCTACACACACACACAGCTGCTTCACCCACTGCCACTGAGTCTGCAGCGCCGCACTGTACGCCTGGTGACAGGTAGGAGGATGGAGAGAGAGAAAGAGAAGATAGAGAGAGAGAGAGAGAGAGAGAGAGAGAGAGAGAAGAGAGAGAGAAGAGAGAGGGACAGAGAGAGAGAGAAGAGATAGAAGAGAGAGAAGAAAGGGAGAGGGAGAGAGAGAGAGAGACAGAGGAGAGAGAGCAAATTAGTGTCTGTTACACTCACAGTACAAGCTTCCAATGGTAGCTACAAGACAAATACAGTGATTCTGATCAGCACAGATAGTCAGAGTGTATTTAGGCAGCTTTAGAACGCTTGTCTTTTAAAACTAATTTTCGGTGATAACCAAATTTATAATCTGGTCTTGTTATTAGAGCATTTTGTCATACAGCATTTTTTTTATTCAATGTTCGATGTCTATTGGGTATAATAATTCATTCATACTGCTGTTTGCCAAAGGGGTTTAGAAAAAGGTCAGGTTTACCTGCTGCCATTTTAAATTACATTAATCAACAGACCTTTAAAAAGGCCACATAGCAAAATAATGATGTGTATCAAAATATTATGTGTGTATCATTCAAGTGGAGTGGATTCAGTGGAGTGCATTTTAATAACAAGCATTTTGGTTCCCACTAAGGAGTTACACAGTCAAAACAGAGCCAACACTTTGAAACACTTTGAAACACTTTGAAAAGGTAATTTGAGAGTGAGTGAGTGAAGCCGTAGATTCACCTCCACACTCTGTTTGGCCGGATGGTTCTCCAGACACAGACGATTGGCCGTCTCCTGCAGCGACTGCATCACTTCCTGTTTCTCATCCAGCTCTGACCTCATTTCCTGTAAACAATTCAATTCAGTTTATTTAAGAAGGGGACAGTGCAAATTAATAAAACACATGATCACACATGGGTTCAAAATGCCAGAATTAACCAAAAGGCTATTTTTTTATCTGTTGTCCCCTTACATCGATGTTAAAAGAAAATACAATCACACAAGATAAAAAAACAACATAAACAGGACGGAACCCCAGAGCACAAAACAGGAACAGGGAAAGCAGGATGGTAGATTACAGGGTTATTATGGGCACTGGCCTGATGTGTAAATACATAGACTATTATATTGATTTACACATATTTCACTCTCATAATATTATGTTGTTAATATTCTATATATATTATTTAATATTCCTTTTACTTATATTCTTCTCTAGTTAATTAAATGTTTATTGGGTGCATGGTCTGACCACAGCAAATTCCTTGTATGTGAGAACGAACAAATTCTGATGCTGAAATAGCGTTTCTGTGCATGATGCAAACAATAGTTTTATTTTGAATTCTGACATATTATGAAAGGTATTAGGAGGAAGTGATTTTCTTCTGTATAAAAATGGCCTGTGGTCGTTCTCTGCATGTAATTCCCCTCTCCGCACCGTTTCACCTCTGTCTCTCCAAACTGCCTAATAAAAAGCATAACAAAAATGCTGAAAAATAATCTTAAAAAATAGTAGGATGTAGTTTTATTTATGATACAATACCATCCTTTATTCTGTAGAATCTCAGAGGTGTGTGTCGGTCTGTATTTTTATCTGTTTTGTGACTTGACATTTAAACTCACACTGTATAGTTCTCTCTTGGCTTTCATGTAGTAAGAATCTCTCTCTCTCTCTCTCTCTCTCTCTATCCATCCATCTATTACATCCTTTATTCTGTACAATCCCAGAGGTGTGTGTGGGTCTGTATTTTCTTATGTTTTAGTGACTTTTAACCATTTAAACTCACGCTGTATATTTCCCTCTTGGCATTCATGTAGTAAGTAAGAATTTATCTATCTATCTATCTATCCATCTATCTATCTATCTATCTATCTATCTATTACATCCTTTATTCTGTACAATCCCAGAGGTGTGTGTGGGTCTGTATTTTCATATGTTTTGTGACTTTTAACCATTTAAACTCACGCTGTATATTTCCCTCTTGGCTTTCATGTAGTAAGAATCTCCCTCTCTCTCTCTCTCTATCCATCCATCCATCACATCCTTCATACTGTACAATCCCAGAGGTGTGTATGGGTCTGTATTTTCATATGTTTTAGTGACTTTTAACCGTTTAAACTCACGCTGTATATTTCCCTCTTGGCGTTCATGTTTGTGTTGCTGTCGCTCCAGTCGAAGGCGATCTCCTCCTCCTCTCTCTCGTTGAGCCAGATCAGCTCCTCGGTGCAGTGAGACACAAACGCATGAAGGCTCTCCAAGCTCCGCAGGCGCCATGACGAATGCTCCTACGGCAACCACACAAACAAACAAACAAACAAACAAACAAACACGGTCGTCACGCCGATCAGCAGGGCAGCAGGACGGGGAACAAAACACACATCCACTATTCTCTGGTTGGGATGGAACTGGTCTTTTATTTGGTACATTTATTTTTAATGAAGAATGAAGTGCAGTCAGGACGAAAACTTTCCTTGAAGACTGTCAGAGCAACTGATAGGAAAATTGTTCATAAATATTTCTTATTATATTAACTTTTTAATAAAAATTATCAATGAGGCATTATTCACAAACTTTTCATTTCAAAATCAAAAGAACTAGGCATGCGTATTCTTTTATGATAACTTACATTTTAAAGATTGCCTGCAGCATGTCCAAATTGTTTCATGATATTGCTTTTACAGTTATGGAAATCACCAATATATCATAAATTCATATATATATATATATATACTGCACTGTTTGCATACTTAATAACACGTTTTTTTGTAGAGTATCATTTAAATAATGTTATAATTTCAGTTGCTCTGCTACAGTTAGCAGATATAATCCAACATAAGGCTTTATGAGAATATTTAACCTCAAGAAGAACGGTATTCCTCTTGAAGAAATGCAAAGTTAAATTCACAAAGCAAATGTGCATACACACTGCGTTAGGATTTAATAACACGTGTTAAAAAACGATGAATATATTAAGAGACAAGAAGAACAGAAGCAAGAGAAGACAAAGAAATTAAAGAGGAGAAAGGAAAGGGGGGAATTGGGGGAAAGGATAAAAAAGAGAGCAGATGCAGAACAGTGTTTCACGGTCTAATGGGATTATCTGAAGACGGGGTGTGAGCAGCGGGACAAAGAAGAAGAAGTGTCTAACCACGTACAGTACACACACACACACACACACACACACACACACACACACACACACACACACCACACACACACACACACACACACACACACACACACACACACAACACACACACACACACACACACACACACACACACACACACACACACACACACACACACACACACACACACACACACACAGTTATTCATCTGGGACTAACCAGTAGTTTGCAGTATTGGTGCTCCAGCTTGGCCAGGGTTTCAGAGTAACTGGACTTGAAGTTTGGAGAAACTTTAGCCTGAAAGAGACGACAGTAACGCTTCATTAAAAAACACAACTCTCTTAAGAAACATGTTAGTGTGTTGATGTATTAGTGTGTGTGTGTGTGTGTGTGTGTGTGTGTGTGTGAAAGAGAGTGAGTAAGTGAGAATGTGAGTGTGTGTGCGTATTATAGGTGTGTGTGTGTGCATGTGTGTACCTCATATGTGCGTGCCTCCTGCATGCTGCCTATCAGCTCCTCTATAGCAGTGTGTATGGTGTTGTGTTCTTGGAGGTTGTTCTCCACAGAGGGAAGGTCTGCACCCCACTCAGCTCGCTCCAACAGCTCCTAAAACACACAGGAATACAAACATCAGCACAGCTAGTAACAAATCAAATATTTCACAATTTTAATTCACAAAGAAACTTCTTCTTTTTATAACGATCCATCTTCTATTTATTTATTTAATGACTTTTCAGTTTCGGTTGGATGCATTTTTCATGTAGATACGATTTTTGTTGGATCGTTATTTGTTACATTGTGGAATTAAATAAAGAGAGCGTATACCTCTTTGGCCAATGTACCATTGATCTACTTACAATGTTTGTAAACTGCTCACAATCATGGACAGAAATAAAAAGAATTAAAAAAAGTATTCCTCTTTTTTTGTGACGAGATGAATCGAATAATCAAGCAAATAATAAAGGAAATGAAAGTAATGGGAAAGGAAAACAGGTCTCCCTTGCAAAAGAGTCTTCGGTCTCAATGGGATTTACCTGTATAAATAAAGGTTAAAAAAAAAAAAATAATAAAATGGTTTGTCCCCCAAATGAAGTGTTAAATTGGATGGCCCATAGACTGACCTGTGTCTCCTCCACCCATCCCAGCAGCTCGTAGATGAACCTCAGACTTCCCTCGTCCTCTGATGACGACATGGCCACCAGCTGAGAGCGAGCCATGGGACGCCTTAGCAGCGCGGCACCGACCGCTCCCACCGCGCCCACCGCACCCAGCAGCGTCTGGCCCAGGGACAGGCCTCCGTCTGGGGGTCGCTGCGTGGAGAGGTCGGCCCCCCTGGAGCTAGTCAGGCTCTGGGTGAAATGACCTTTCCTATAGACACTGGAGCACTGCAGTCTGAGGGAGACCAGCTCCTCTTGAAGGCAGGACACTCTGGAGACAGGAGACAGACATATATGTTTACTAGAGGGGAGAGGGTTTATTTATTCCCTTTCCATGGGTTGATTTATCTGATAGGTACAATGATTTTAAGTAGTTAACCCTCTTTTAAAGTCTCTATTGTATTTTAATTTGTATTTTGTAATGATGTGCATTAGCGGTGTGTTAAATAAAGGTTATAATGTTCCAACGATGAAGACAGTGATGCATTAAAATGACCATCTAGGCTAAATGGTTCCATTTCTTATATATGATGGGAAATTCAACAAAAGATAGTAATGATAGTTTTCTGTGAGGTTTGTGGACAAAATGCTGAATTATAAAGTTTCATCAGTATAATAATAAGCTTGTTTGTATTCCAGGTTATCGTCATGATTATGCTAATTAAATGTACAGAATGATCACTTATAAAGGCTAAACCCGCCACTCATTCTTCGTTCAAGATATCCCAGTTGGATTCCATTAATCAGTGGCTTAGAGGAATTTTCTATAGTAGGTTGTCAACAACGATAAGAAAATGATGTTGTGATTTCTAAAGATTTTTTTTAATTTTAATTTTTTTTAATTTATTCTTTTGTTATTATTACTTTTTTTCGTCTTATCATTATTATTAGTATTATTAGTATAGGATTGTTTTTCTTGCTTTTGTTGTTTTTTGATTGTGTGTTGTACATGTGCCTGCATGTAGGCCTGCATGTAATGTTGGTGCAAGGAAGGGTTACATGAACATTATGTGATAAGTGTATTTATCAATGTATACCCATCCCAAATAAAAAGATAACCCAGCCTGGCACCATCACACTCACCTGAAGACCAGCTGCTCCACCTGGTAGTACCTCTCCTCTCTCAGGACGTTCAGTTCCTGGTTGAGTTGACCAATCAGAGACTCACAGTCCGACAGGTAGCAGGACAGCTCTCTCTCACACTGCACCGCCTCTCCACTCTCCACTCGGGACATGTCCTATAGAACCAAGGGGGTTTGATTAGGGGTTTGCTTTTTTTGTTTATAAGCTCATTTGGGGCGGCAGTGGCGAAGTGGTAGGGAGTTCGCCTCTGGTGTGCAGGGTCGGAGGTTCGATCCCCCGTCTCCCCGCCACATGTCGAAGTGTCCCTGGGCAAGACACTGAACCCCGAATTGCTCCCGATAGTTAGCTTAGTTAACTTAGCACCCTAGTGCTAAGCCTACCCTGCGTGGTAGCTGCTGCTATCGGTGTATGAATGTGTGTGTGACTGGGTGAGTGTGTACAAAACAATGTAAAGCGCTTTGGGTCTGTCCATTTACCATTTACCATCATTTGAATTTGTGTGTTGTTGTTTTTTTTTATCGGCTATGTCGTTCTTTCGGTTTAGCATTCCCCCAGCCATAGATCAAGTTCAGAATAGAGTGAATCAAAAGTAGGCCTTAAATGAATGAAAAACAGAAAGGAAAAAAAAAACATATATAGTATATAGAAAATGTTTGACGAAATTCCCTTCCATAGTTCAGATAATTGGCAGCATGGCCCAGAAAGATACATTTGAGACAGACAATGATGAAAGAACTGGTTCATTTACAGTATTTGGTGCCTAGGCTGTAGGAGACAGAGGGAAGAGAGACTGTGTTTGCAAACAGCACGGTAAGAGTTGAGAAAATAATCATTGTCCCAGAAGGGCACCTGCTTTTTACAGCTTGTAGACATTAACACATTTGAAATTACCACGCCAAATTATTCCAACATAAACCCCAAAGGCCCTGTGTGTGTGCTTGTGCATAGGTGTGTGTGTGTGTGTGTGTGTGTGTGTGTGTGTGTGTGTGTGTGTGTGTGTGTGTGTGTGTGTGTGACGTATGATAAGAGAGGTTCAGTACTTACAGCCTGCAGTGTGTTCCTAGCGAGGGTGAGTTTCTCTTCACAGTCCAGAGCCATGTTCTGGATCTTATTGGCCCTTTGAAGCAGCAGCTCTAGCCTGAAAACACACACACACAGGTTAAAGGGGTGTGTCCCTGTGTGTTTGTCAGTGTGTGTGTGTGTTTGTTTGGTGTGTGTGTGTGTGTGTGAGTGAGTGAGTGAGTGAGTCTGTGTCAGTGTGTGTGTTGTGGAGGTGAGTGAGTGAGTGTGGTGAGTGAGTGGAGAGTGAGTGAGTGAGTGTGCACGTTGGTGTGTGTGTGAGAGAGTGAGAGAGTGAGTGAGTGAGTGAGTGAGTGAGTGAGTGAGTGAGTGAGTGAGTGAGTGAGTGAGTGAGTCTGTGTCAGTGTGTGCGTTGGTTGGTGTGTGGTGTGTGTGTGTTGTGTGTGTGTGTAGAGTGAGTAAGTGTGTGATTGATAGTGAGTGAGTGAGTGAGTGTGTGGTGAGTGAGTGAGTGAGTGAGTGAGTGAGTGAGTGAGTGAGTGAGTGAGTGAGTGTGAGTGAGTGAGGAGAGAGAGGAGTGAGTGAGTGAGTGAATGTGAGTGAGTGTGTGTGTGAGTCTGTGTCAGTGTGTGTGAGTGAGTGTGAGTGTGTGTGTGTGTGTGTGTGATGTGTGTGTGTGTGTGTGTGTGTGTGTGTGTGTGTACCTATCCACAGCCGGCCGTAGAGCCTTCTCTCTCTCCAGCATCTCCAGGATGAGTTTGCCCCATTCGTCTTCCAGGTCGTTGGGATGGAAGCCCTGAGGAAGCTTAATACGACCAATCTATCCACATCGAGACACACATCACACACACACAACACACACACACACAGACACAGACACACAGACACACACACACACACACACACACACACACACACACACACACACACCACACACACCACACACACCACACACACACACACACACACACACACACACAACACACACACACACACACACACACACACACACACACACACACACACACACACACACACACACACACACACACACACACACACACACACACACACACACACCACACACACACACAACACACACACACACACAGTTAGTTTCTACCTAACCTTTATTGTTTGTTCAGTGCAAGTACACACACATGATAAACACCCCAAGCCTCCATTGCATCACAGGTCTATCTGTGAGCTGATCATAAGTCACACCGCTGACACACACACTGGTCCCATCAGCTGAGGGAGAATAAAGGAGGAACTATTATCAACCATCATGGGTTTGTGTTCAATCAAACAATCGATTGCATTGATAAAAACCAATCGGTAGAAAAGAGTTCTGGCTTAAGGAGACAAATGTACGTCCCGATTTTTAAGAACACATTGGTTAGAAAACTCTGTGTCTCTCACTGTCCCCCTGAGCCGAGCCCCATGATGCACAAGAAGCTTCTGCACATGGTTTGAAGTGTGAGTCACCTTTCCCTTCATAGCTACACTCTGCTCTCTTTAACCCTCATTCATGGGCGATTTTAGACACTCTTTAGAGGTGATGTTGAAGCTAGCTACAGACTAGGAAATGTAGGGAGTTTCAGAGCTCTGCATGAAGTTAAAATATTAATGATTGAAATAGTGATAATAATATATATTAATATATTATATTAATATTATATTATTATCATCATATTTTCCCTTCCCTGTTTGTGCAGACTGTGGTAGCCTTGGCATTGTAGAAATATGATATGGTTTAAGGCTGATTCTTAAAGCCCAATTGCATTCAACCATGATGATGTGGCCAAAAATTATTATTTTTTAATTCCGTAAAAAGGGTGTCAGCAGGCAACACTACAATGGCCCCTGTGGTCAGCCATGTTCTCTCTCAGTCCTCCCTCTCTTCATCCTCACCTCCATCAGTTTGTAGAGGTGTTCGATGTGAGATTTCTCCTTCTCCTTGGCGGGGATCTCCGTCTCTTTGAAATGGACGTACTCATTGTAAAGTGCCTGAAGGAGTAAAAGACACAAGTCATTGATTAGGTGTATGGGGTCGTTATCATTATTACCACAGGCTTTTGTCAGATACCTGTTATCAGAGGGAAAAGCTCTGTAATCACAGTCTCTCTCTGTCTCTCTCTCTCCTCCCTCCTCCCTCCCCTTTCTCACGGTCTTAACACGTCGTGCAGGCCATTACTTCACTCAGAGCAGTGTCCTTTTAACATTATTGTTCTCTTCCACTTTTTAAAACGTCATGCCACTCTTATGTTGTTATTAATTCCTAATTCTTCAACCTTTATCTCTTATTTAACACCTCTAACTGCTGTTGTCCCAATGAAATAAACCCTGTCGCTTCTTGTCCAGAAAATATACTGGGATTTGATTACAAGACAACCTAAATGCATTCAAAAGAAGTTATGTATCCATGTTACTTCAAGCCAGTTTAGATTGTAAGACCAAATAAAGTTAACCTAGATCTGAATGTCCCAAAATGTCCTGCAAGGTTTCATGGGTAATTTACTGTCGTTCAAATGGTCAATGGCCCTTTAAACTAACTGAAGAGAAGTGACAAGAAGATCGTGAAGATTTTTTTATACAAAAATACAAATAATTAAAAAAATCTAAATGTATATTGAACACATGTGCGTTCTCACCTTGAGTTCTACAGGGTTCTGTGGGAAGTTCTTGTTGGCCATGAGAGCCGTGTGGTGCCGGCTCCACTGGAGCAGAGAGGAGAACCGAGCCTGGTACTCCGACCAGCGCTGGTCCACTTCCTGAAGCACGGAGGGAGAGAGAGGAGATCGTATAGTAGAAATGAACAGAATGTTTTGTTTTTGTATTTAAAAAAAGTGTGTGTGTGTGTGTGTGTGTGTGTGTGTGTGTGTGTGTGTGTGTGTGTGTGTGTGTGTGTGTGTGTGTGTGTGTGTGTGTGTGTGTGTGTGTGTGTGTGTGTGTGTGTGTGTGTGTTGTTCATAAAATAAAAACCCCATAAATAAAGCATTAAAAAATTTAAAAAATAACAGACTGGCCCTGAAAACATTACCAGATCATATTCATTAATAAAACAATATATTATTCATAATGAACGACTAGAGCACTATTCAAATAATTGCATCGTTATGTAGAAGTTCCAGGTCATTACGTATGAAGCTACACAGTCCATTACATTTCCTGCTGGGAATGGAGTGAAAAATGACCAAGATCAAAACAAACAGTGAGAGTTTTTCTTCTTCAAAAGTTCACAGGAAACTGAGCAGCGATACATGATAGAACATGGTATCAACTGTAGTGCATGTTAAAGGAGCTAGAGGAACTTTCAAATATTTCTCATACAGTCAATTTTTCCTCTGATAATTATAACTTACATGCAACAGCAAACGAGACCATCAGTGCAAAGAAAGTTTTTTTTTCTATATTTGTCCAAAGGGGGTGCAAGAATGAACAAAAACTGAAAGTTCCTCGTAGCACCTTTAAGTATGACTATAATAATAATAATAAATATTAATTAATAGGTTTTAAATAGCAATTTTTTGGAGGTCACTCATAGACACTTATGAAACTGAACCAACAGTTCCTCGTAGCACCTTTAAGGTCAAGGTCAATGTCACTTTTTTAAGAACCTAAATTCACCAAAGTGCTTTACATAAAATACATAAATTAAAATACAACAGCACACATTAAAAAACACTTACAGCAATGACACAAAACAATTCATTAAAACGTAAAAGCCTGTGAAAAAAAGGTGAGTTTTAAGAGTGGACTTGAAGGTTCCAGAGACTCAGATGAGCGAATATGGTGTGGTAAGCTGTTCCAAGTATGACTATGAAATGAATTTTTTGGAGGTCACTCATAGACACTTATGAAACTGAACCAACAGTTCCTCGGAGCACCTGTTGGTTCCTTTAAGTATGACTATGAAACCAACAGTTGACCGTAACGTGTAAACTTGTCTTGGCTTGCCGTACGTTAGCGAGAATGCCCTCTCCTCCCTCGGGGATCTTGGGGAAAGCGTCGTAGATGGAGGACACGTAGGTGATGACAGACTTCTCATCCGGAGATGGAACGTCCACGTCTGAAGACAAGATGGAAAAAGATTGACGTTTATTACATTATCTGACATTTAAGATTTGTTTGTGTGCTACTAAGAAATGATTGTTTGCAACACAAATTAAAAGGAGCTCGGTTCCACAATGCTAGAAAATGCAAAAGAGTCTTCGGTCTCAATGGGATTTACCTGTATAATTAAAGGTTAAAAAAAATAAAAAAAATAAAATTAAAAATTAATTTACTAGAATTAAGAGATTTACTGGTTTTAAAAACAAGTCAACATTTGAGCCATTGAAAACATCATACAATTATTTATTTTTTTGAGCCGGGTTACAGCTGTATAGCATCAGCGACATATTTAATTCTCATCAACAACTTGTCCCTGTAGTAATAAGCCTGTGGTGAGTGGATTTTAAAGGTGTTTATCAGGTAATAAAACAGTATCAACTGATACTGACAGAATATCTGGAGGCTACAGCTAGAGACATTAAGGCTAGAGCCATTAACATACCAGTATTTACTATGCAATCAGTAGGGCTGGCTGCCATTTCCTAATATTGGCATACCTCCTAATTACAAGCTGGAAACAAACAACCCGAACCTGAGCGGAATAATTCATATGGAGTATGTCTTTTTATAGGACACAAGCTAATTACACACAGTCAGGTTACTAAAACTTAGACTGTGTTCTAAATCGCATTCTCTTAATTGTTTCTACTCTACATACCACATCTGACCATTCAAATAATCTAGTTAGCATGCAGTATGCGTACATAAATGTTTGTTCTACCATACTAAATAGCTGAAAGTATGGGGATCGGAACGCAGGCAGGGCCAAAGTATTTTTTAAACAGGCGTCGGTTGATCATCTCACCTTCAGCATCCAGCAGTCTGGTAACCCCTAGCGACTCAGCGATCTCGAAGGCTTGCTCCAGATTCTCTCTGTTGCTCTGACGCGACAACAACTCCATATCTATCAGGTCAGGCCTGGAAGATCAACCGGGTACAGACAGAGGGGACAGAGGGGACGGGTTAGTCTACCTTGTCTGTGTGTGTGTGTGTGGTGTGTGTGTGTGTGTGTGTGTGTGTGTGTGTGTGTGTGTGTGTGTGTGTGTGTGTGTGTGTGTGTGTGTGTGTGTGTGTGTGTGTGTGTGTGTGTGTGTGTTTGTTTGTGTGTGTGTGGTGTTGTTGTGTGTGTGTGTGGTGTTGGTGTCTATTGAACCAGGTGTCTATTGAACCAGCATCTTATGTGTTGGGGAATTTAATGTCTATAAATACAGTAACACCATTATTTGTATCAGAAATTGCTTTTATTTTTGATTTTTATTTGTTTACTTCCTACTGAATGCCTCTTGTTCCTTTTTTTTACTTTCTTCTATGTATTTTCTGATGTGCAATTAATAATAATTTTTTTTTTAAACAATCCATTGATAAGATGTACTACTAAAGCTCCCCCAGAGGAGTGTCTGTGCTCTGACCTAATAACTACTGTCACTAGATGATAGTGTGGTGTTGTGTTGTGTGTGTGTGTGTGTGTGTGTGTGTGTGTGGTGTGTGTGTGTGTGTGTGTGTGTGTGTGTGTGTGTGTGTGTGTGTGTGTGTGTGTGTGCTGTGTGTGTGTGTGTGTGTGTGTGTATGTGATGTGTGTGTGGTGAATGTGTGTGTGTGAGTGTGTGTGTGTGTGTGTTGTTGTGTGCGTGCTGTGTGTTTCTGAAGCTGTGTGAGTGAATGCATGTGTGAGTGCATGCATGTGTGCGTGTGTGAGGCTGTGTGCATGTGTGTGCTCTAGATTTTTTTTTATTTATTTATTATTATTCTTTCGGACAATCCTACACAATACACAACTTTCTCTTGCAATATTCATGTGCTCTGACCTGTATCTGTGCAGCAGGGCGTTGAACATGCGTCCGTCGCTCCAGCAGGAGGTGAAGTTGGAGCAGCGCAGGCCGGGGTAGCCCTCCGTCGCCTTCTGGCTCCACAGCAACAGCTTCTCTTTGGCCGTGAGGTCGCCCGACTCCCCAGACACGTAGATCTCTGAAATCTGGAGGAGAGAAAGAGAGAGGGGGGAGAGAAATATTGATCGATTGATTGTCTTTATTTCGAACATGCGAGCAATAAAAAAATAGATGAATAAATAAAAAAACAAACAAAAGCAAAAAAAAAGAAATAGAATTTAAAAAAAAACAAAAAAAGACACACTTTTACATGCTCGAAAGGGGGTAGGAGGAAGTAAAAAAACGTATCTAGTCCTACTCCTTAACAGATCAATTTGAAAGAAAGAGAGAAAGAAAGAAAGAAAGAAAGAAAGAAAGAAAGAAAGAAAGAAAGAAAGAAGAAGAAAGAAAGAAAGAAAGAAAAGAAAAGAAAAGAAGAAAAAAGAAAAAGAAAGAAAAAAGAAAGAAAGAAAGAAAGAAAGAAAGAGAGAGAGAGAGAGAGAGAGAGAGAGAGAGAACAGGGTAGAGGTTAATACTACTGGGATTCACCATGTATAGTCAATCAAGTATAGGTCGATGTATTTGTACGTGTAGGTGAATTTGTTTTGCAGTTTCAAAGTGCACGACTTCCATTACACACAGTTTGAGACGTAACATACAACACAAATGGGACAAAAAAAATATTATAAATCAAGATAATCACAAAAATAGATGCTAATAAAAATACCAATGAAAACACTTCAAACTGACAAGAATAAATTACATAAAAAAAGTAAAAACTAGATAAAATTTTTTAAAAAAATAAATGATTTACTCCAGAAACATTTAGTGTAAATTGTGAGATCAGAAACACACAATGATTAAACAAAAACTAATTCTCTAGTGAGTGGTTGTTGCCAAAGTCCACAATCCCGAGTCTATTTTAAAGAATAAATTCAGCACACGCTTTCAAGATCTTGCTGCATTTTAATGTGCTCCTTGAGGCATTGGTCGTCTCTTCATACAGTAACTATACACACAGCAGACAAAATGCTTTGAGCTTTTTCTCCGACATAACAAAGCAATTACAGAAGCACATCCACAATGAGTCGGCAGCAACATGCCACTGCTTCAGGTTTAAAGACACTTTGATTTGACACAGTCTAGCCTGCTCTTTAGCCCGTGCACCACCCGACACACACACAACACACACACACACACACACACACACACACACACACACCCCACACACACACACAATGCCTCAATCTGTCTCTTCAGTTTTTCATGTTCTTTCATCTTTCATCTAAACTAAATACCTTCATATCCTTAACCAATTTAAACAAACTATCTTAAATCTGCCAACTCTACCTGTAACTGTTTTAATTAGGCTATATTGTACTTTCACCCATTTCATTTTAATTGCTGCCAAAATCTTCTCAGCCTTGTTCACATTGTACATTCACTCCTCCAATCCTCTCCACTGTGTTAATACTGTGATACTTACTAGTGTCATTAAAGGCCTGAATATAGTGTTTTCATTTTGAATTCATCAGTTTTTTAGGTCATCCTTCAAAAATAATATTTAATTATTCTGCAGTGAGAAGTTTAATTCACCAATTATTCTTAAGAAAAAAACTTTAAAATATTAGCCTTAAACATTCAAACTTTCTAAGATATTTTTTGGGCATTTGTATGCTTTATTTGATATGCAGAGAGACAAGGTGAAATGGGGCAGAGAGGGAGTGACATGCAGAGAAGACCGGCGGAATCGAACCGGGTCTGCTGCTGGCCCGCCGGGAGGGGACGCCTTACAACTGAGCTAAAGCGCCCCAAACTTTCTTGTACTTTAATGATGGTGCAAACATGTACTATGTCACCTAAGAGACAGATATAAACATACTGTATGTCTGTTTGTTTGACGCTGTTACACACACCGTTACTCTTAAAGGACGTACAGTAAATGTTTACTGAACGCCTGAAGACAAACCAGACTCCCATGGAAACTGACAGCTACTTGATATATATGTGCTGCCTACTGAGCTACACGACCCCTTCAGCCCTTAGTCCTTCTGTGTCCTTCCTCCTTTCACTTTGCTCTGTTTAGGTCCAAGTGTCCAGCGTGACAAAAGGGCGGAGTGATGTAATACGCAGTAACCGTCAGTGCTTGGCTGTGCTGTTATTGTCATCAATATTCTTCTATAGTCATCCTTTCTTCCCACAATCCTCTCTCTCTCTCCTTCTCTCTCCACACTCTCTCTCTCTATTCTCTCCCTCTGTCCTCTCTCACACACTGACTCTCTCTCTTCCTCTTCCCTCTGTCTCTTCTCCTCTCCTAACTGCTAATATAGAGCAGTATTAAAGTCCAGTGTGTGCCAACAGACTGCAGCAATAGCCAAAGAGACACAGAGGGGGAGGAGAAGAGAGAGATGATGAAAAAAAGTAGCAAGGCCAGCAATGGAGGAAATGGTGGGACTTGCAGCAGCATATACTTTAAAAAGAAAAAGAAATATCCACATTCAACTAACAAGAGCTGTGACACACACACACACACACACACACACACACACACACACACACACACACACACACAACACACACACACACACACCCAAACTATCAGTAATGTTGTCACACTCTAAACAGGACCAACAGCCAGTATCAATACATCCAACAAGTGTTGGAATCAAAGAGTGTGCGTGACGTAAACTATCACTTTAGCAATGCTATCGGCGTCTCATTGAGTTACACCATTTATAACAAGCAAATATTGATACGTCGCTGAATTTGTGACTTGAATGGGAATGGATGGACAACAGTGTATTGTGCTGTGTGTTCTCCTGCAGAGCTGGGCCTCTCTGTATGCATCTACCAGCTCCTGTGCAGAAGAAACAAGAGTCTAATCCACCGTCTGAATATTGATACAGCAGCACAGCGTGAGGATTTACACTCCCACTGCAACACTATCTCATCCAACACTTAGATTTCTGCTTGTCTGACATATTCAGAATATGAGTATACTGTACTAGAGAGAGAGAGAGAGTTTTCTTTCCTTCTTTGGTGATTTAAAACACACACACACACACACACACACACACACACACACACACACACACACACACACACACACACACACACACACACACTGTTGCCATGTTATGAGGTATTTAGAATCTGACAGTAAAGGAACTTTAATATTCTTAAGTCAGTTGAGTAGCTTTTGACTGCATCTCGCTGCCTTCTTCAAAGACCACAGTGATTGGATGTCCTTATCATGTAAAGTACAGAACTCTGGTGAGATATGTTCAAAAGCTCCTGCAAAGCATATGAATATTTTATATCAAATGAAATATATAATATTATCTGAATATCTTATCACATGTACATATTCCCCAGAGGCAAAAATAGCTCTTTGAGTGCTCACTCACTCAGGCAGTAAAGCGAGGATCTGTTTCTAACTGTACAAGTGGACCCATTCAACAGGACCGACTCTTTCTTGAATTCCTATGTTGCTATGACGCTTGGAAACAGTTTGATATAAAACAATGTTGTTTGGTAACTAAACGGCCAACGGTATGTGAGGTCATCGGAGCATGTCAGCTCTACATCAGCTGCTTTGCTAAATTAGCCTAGTGGGTATATGAATGAATGAATACTTTATTCCGGACTCAAAGTTCCATATAAAAAGACAATACAAATACATGACAACAGCTAACAGAGATAAAGACAAAAAAATATATATATATAAACCAACTTCTCCAAAGCTCTAACGTTACGAATAGCGAAAACAAAACATGTAATCAACACAATGCTTATCTTTTACTTATGTCATTAGCAAAATGACACACAACGCAACAGATGTCTAAAAAATGTGACTGTCTTTCGTCTCTTTCTCAACTGGAAATCCATGACAGTGTCAGTTGTGGAGAGACTTGTTACGACAACTAGACGTCTTGCCTCAATGAATAATAATGAAATGAATGAATGAATGAATGAATGAATGAATGAATTGAATGAATATGAATGGCATTGCAGACAATTGTCTTTGAATGCATCAAACTCTTGCGCTTTTCAGACAAGTAAAACAATTGTCTGTATGTGTGAACATGATACCAACCAATGTGCATCCAGAATAAGTATAGTTCACAGTAAGTATAGGGTACACACAACACACACACACGCAAACACACACAACACACACACACACACACAACACACACACACACACACACACACACACACACACACACACACACACACACCACACACACACACACACACACACACACACACACACACACACACACACACACACACACACACACACACACACACACTACAATGAGTGTGTCTATTCTATAACCACAATCTATGAATTCATACAGTGTATCACAGAGTGTGCATGTTTGAAGTCCTGGTGTTAAGACTCAATGCAACACATCTCTGCTTCTCGGAGTTATTCTATATGTAATGTATAGAAATGTATGATGTGTAAGAATAGGTGTGTATGTGTGACTCAGCAATGTCAGTGTTACTGCAGGACATACTGTATATACAAGGGCGCTCGCAGAAACACAAGAGATGTTTTTGAGATCAGAGCAGGTGGTAGCAGGGTTCAGTGCAGCCACAATTCAGTCACAAACCCATGATCCACTGGCAGCCCCTGGCACTCTGGGCCAGCCCTCTGTTTGAAACATGGTCCCTTTGAAGTCAGTGGTGAGAAGGGGGGGGTGGGGTGGGGGGGGGAGAAGGGATGGGTGAGGGCCATAGCAAAGAAAGGGAGATTGGATGGCAGGCAGGACGAGATGGTTTAACTGTTTAATTCTCTTTTACTGACACAAAAAAGTACCTCTGTAAAACCCTGTCTTCAAATCCTGAAGCAAACTGGTGATGGATGAATGATGGATGATAAAGTTCAGTTAGACATGTGATTAATGGATGGCTGGATATCTTTCAGACAAGTAGGACGAGCGAAGGCATAAATATGAGCGACGGTTTCAATGTCTGGTAGGAATGCCCCAGAGGCTTAAAGAAGCAGGCGACTCGCTGATTAATGTGCAAATTCAAATCCCTTTTTATGCAGATAAGGGCATCATCACACACACACACACACACACACACACACACACACACACACACACACACACACACACACACACACACACACACACACACACACACACACACACACACACACACACCACACACACACACACACACACACACACACACACACACACACACACACACACACACACACACACACACACACACACACACACACACACACACACACACACACACACACACAAAAGGACAGCTGCAACACAGAAGCATCCTGACACGTCCACACACCTCTTCTCCTGACACAGGAACACACACAGAAGACAGGAGTATTGATTATTGCTGCCCAGTAAAAAGCTCTCTTAAGCTGGGCCCTGTCTGTGTGGATCTACAGTATCAGTGTATGTGTGTTTGTCATGACTCAGCAACATCAGCTGCTGTACTGCCCAGCTTCACTGTAGCTGCATGTGTAGTGTGGAGGACTGAACAAGCTATGGCTGCCGTCGATTAAAAAAACATAGAAGAAGAAAGAAAAGTCATTATGCCCGTCATATGATGTATCACTGCAGAGTCAGAGGCGGCAGCAGCAGCCTTTTCATTTTCAAGGTGAAGTAGGGCTGAACAGCTGTACGCTAGCACGGAAACTCTCTAAGCTCATTCCCCAAGTGAGACTCAAAAAAAGGTTTTGCAATTCAAATATAAACACATACTTTACAAAGAAAACACTGCCATCAACTAGAGGTCCATACAGAAATGTCCTTTGAAAAACACAAGACATCCATACATTATAAACTCTGTCAAAACAATATATTTTGTTGGTGATTTTTCTTATGGATTTACAGTAGAAGCCTCTGTTGGTATCTCTGATGTAATGCTGATTAGATGGATTCCTACTGGCTAATGGCTGTGTATTGATAGTAACGACAGAGAGACCAAATAAACCATTGCACTGTCATTCATAATTTAACCAGATATCATCAGCAAAGAGCCACAGTCATCACCACACAACTGGCCAAGTGCTGACAGAGTCAAGAGGCACTGCACCATGGACTATTCAAAAGGCTTTTAGATCTTTTTTTCTTTGAGACATAATTAATTAATGTCCTGCCAGGTAGGGCTGGAACTTCAATACTGTCTGTAGCACGGTGTATAAAATACCTAAAAGAAGCATTAAAAGAGATTATTTTATCCAGAGAGTCCTTCCAATTTCACTATGGCAAAGTTCATATGTGGCCAGAACATTTAAGACGTTATTGTGCTATTATACAATTCATTGGTAAAAAGGGTTTTAATCTTAAACTGGGATGTGAATCTGCAGCAGAATATGAACCCATCTACCTCTTCTACTTCACCTCAAATGACCTAACACTTTTTTTAAGCCAAAACCACTGACTAGACAGACGCGAACAGAATGGTAGAAAAATAACAAGTTTCAGTTTGTAGCAAGAAGGAACCCTGTCATTTGAACCAATGGGCTTTTCTCTAACACACACAACACTGCCTGTCTGTCTGTCTGTCTGTCTGTCTGTCTGTCTGTCTGTCTGTCTGTCTGTCTGTCTGTCTGTCTGTCTGCCTGTCTGTCTGTCTGCCTCTCACACTTCACCAGACGTTGTAGTGAGTATCTGTGCTGTCAGGAAAAGAACCAGTAATGGAAGAAGACCAAGGAGAAGAACAAGAGGGAGAGAGAGAGAGGGAAGATAGAGGAAAAGACGGATGGAAGGACAGTCTGTGCTGCGTTGATTAGGCTCTGGGGACAGAGGTGGAAAGAAATGAGACAGGAATAGTGCCTTTTAGGGGCTGATATAAAAAAAAAACACACACACACACACACACACACACACACACACACACACACACCAATACAACCCTTCGTGGCCACCAAAATGTGCACAAAGGCCCCATTAGAAAAACGACACTTATACAAATCAAGAGTGAAAGAGATGAGTGACTATGCCTCGCTGTATAGTACAGTAGACCACTGGTTCAAAAGAATGGGACACAGAGACCCCCATGTTTACTGGTTGCATAGCAAAATGCAGAGGAGTTTAATGTTACTAAAGTCTAATTGACTAGTTATTTTCACCATATTCTGGTTAAGAAAAAAACAATACCATTATAACAATACCATTATTTTCATTATCAATCAATTTATCATCTTTCAATTCTATAAAAAGTCTGAAAAAATTAAAAATGCCCACCACAATTTCTGATGATCTCATACTTAGATTGTCTCTTTTGATCTGACCACCAGTGTAAAACCCAAATTACATTCTAATTCAATGGATCTATCCAACCTTTTTTGACCATTTTATGTTGAATGAATCCTACTGTTTATTTTAGCCACATTGCAAGAACAATGATTAGGACCTTTGAGATTAATTCAACTAATTCTCATAACACTCTTCAAGCCAGAGATAAAGATAAAAGATCTCAGGGAGTTGGCTAATGGATTTGAAGTGTGGATGATAGGACAGAGGTAGAGGTAGATAGAGGCAAACCAAACCTGTGGTAGGAATGTAACAGTGGCCTGTTGCTGCTGTGCCATAGGCTCTCCACCATGGAGTCCAGTCTCTCTGATGAGCTGCTGGTGAGCCCGCCCCAGTCCGTCTGACTGGGCGTGGTGCCCCGCAGAGGTCAGCGGCAGGTCGCTGGCATAGCCCGACTCCAGCAGAGACGACTGCTCCTGTGCACCAACTGGAGTGTCCAAGCTAAAGCCCTTCTCAACCACCAAGTCCCCTGAATCTGCATTTGGTTAGCGGGCCCGGGTAAATCCCCAGCAAACATTTGGTCTCTACTTCTGTCCTCCTCAGACAGATACACCTTGAGGATATTTCCTGTGGCTGAAGAATAGGTTGGGGGCTCCATACGCACATCCACCTCAGTGTCACTCTCACCCCTCCACACCGGAGAGCCGAAGTCACTGGGGTACACTGTCCTCACCACGCGGAGTTTACCATCCAACTCTCGGATATGGACCACTCCTTTGCGTTCCCTCCCTGAAGGTGTCCGATCCACTCTTAATGTCCCTTCTGGTCCCCCTTTAACACCCCCAGACCCACTACCTTCTCCCTCCACCCTGCTCTTATCTTTTTTCTCCTTCTTTTGTCGGAGAATCCAAGGTTTCTCTAGGACTCCTTGGACTTTCTCCTTGACCCGACAGACCCTCCCTCCCCCTGGAGTGGTGCTTCCCAGGGTCGGGGCCGTGTTGACGGGGTGGTGGTGGTGGTTTGGCTTGGGATGCTGGAGACATCTATGATGGCGACTAACGCTGTCTTCCTCCCCTGGAAGGCAGAAGACCCCTCTCCATGCTGGGCTTGGCTTGGGGGACACATCAAGTAGTCTGTTGCTCCAATGTAGGGGTCCTACATTGGCACTCACTGAGCCAGGGGAAAGGGTATTGCTGTGAGGGTAAGCTTTGGAATGAGTGAACTGGGTATCAGGCACTGTTTTTAGAGTCCTAGCTCTGTTGCTAAAATCTGAGTCTGCTGTTTCAAAACTGCAGCCTTTTCATCCTCTTCATCTCTTCCTCTATGACATCAGGCTCGTGGCTTCTTTGTTGCTCAGAGTCCTCCTGCCCTAACTCTCCTTTCCTGTTCTTTTTGCCCTTATTCTTCCGTCTGAAACGTCGGCGCTTCTTTGGTGAAAGTGGAGGGGCTCCCCGACGGCCCCCTCTGGCTGAGGCCTGACACACCCCATGGAGTTCCCCATGGTTTTGATGTTGAAAGAGAAAATGGTTTGGTAAAGAAACTGCAGCAAATACAGGTAGTTATTCCATCAGGGAGGACTAGTTGATGCCCCCTTAGGTTTGGGCATTTATTCCAGATTTAATAGAGCAAAATCCCAACAAAAGAAAAGACACTAGAGTGGTTATGTTCAGAAAGGCTGGCAAGTGACTGACAGCTCCTTCATTAATCTGACACCTGTGAGTAATGTGAAGTTAGGTGGAGTAGATTGAGCATTTTCCATGGCACCATCTTGAACACAACCTTGTTAATAAGAAGATGGATGTACGAGCTGTCACTTTCCCTCAGGCAGTTATTGGTTCAGTCAGACAGCTACAGGCTGGCATGTCAAAGCTCCCCTCTGTCCTTCCTTTTACCTTCACCTGACCTGACTCTGATTCAGGCAGTGTAATGGCCAGCGCTGCTATCTATAGGGGATGCTGTTTACCCACGTATGCGTATATGTTTAGGCAGCCGGCCGCTTTATGGTCTGCTGCTTCCTCGATCCCAGAAGACTTGTGGTCGCAGTCAAGGACACGAGGACACAGTTATGTCAGCAGAGCCACATGAGGGAAGGAAATACATTTGGTTTGGGGTCGGGCGTCTTGATGTATCACTAGACATTTGGCAGGTGAACCATTACCTGGTTGGTGTAAGGCAATGTGTCAGGCAGGATGATGATTGTGGGTGAGAGAAAAATATAGAGCAGTCCAGTGCTAGTCCAGTGCTAGTCAGCCTATTAGTGAGGCATCAGCTGCTGTGCACACACACACTGCATGTGTCTGTGCGTGACATGGGAACGAAGTGTGAAAATCTGAGTGAGTGTGTGTGTGTGTGTGTGTGTTGTGTGTGTGTGTGGTGTGTGTGTGTGTGTTGTGTGTGTGTGTGTTGGTGGTGTGTGTGTTGTGTGTGTGTGTGGTGTGTGATTGTGTGGTGGTGTGTGTGTGTGTGTGTGTGTGTGGTGCAGAATTTCTGGAATTTTTGGAATCAGAAGCTTATCTCACTCCAAGATTTAATTGCTTTAAATACGAGAGGTCACTGCTGCTCGGTGAAGCAAGAAATCTCATCTGTCTGCTGCAATTCAATCCAGATTCCTCCTTCTGTCCTTGATAGACCACAAAGTGATGTTGAAGATTTATGGTCGTTCCAGTTGCTGCTCCAATCCCAGTGCTCTATCTTCACTAAAACCCAGCATTTATCTGAGCTCATGAATTAGTGATGCCTCTCTCCTACTGTGGTAATGTTATTGCAGTGCAAGCGGGAGAGATTTAAGATCCAGAAGAAATGTAAGTAATCCACACAACAGATCGGTAGGAATCCTATCCTGTCACTGTATTCGTAGTGGAAGTAGTATTAATGGTGATGCTGTCGATATATCCTGTAGTAGTAACGATTCAGCTCAGTGTCTCATTCCGCCGAGGCAGCACGCTGTCCAGATTGGTAGTGGGCGAGAGATAGTGTGCCGTCAGCCCAATGGCGCGACAGATTGCTGGGGAATTCTAGCCAACAGTCATCAGCTTGTTAAATACTCAATCGGTTAGTATCGACTTCCCGCCCTGGTGCTTCTCCTCTCATCTCCTACCACTGATCATGTGATGTGTCAATCCTTCCAGGTTGTGTTTGTTCTTCTTAAAGGAATGTTGTTGTTGTCAATGTGCTGGAATCTGGCGTTAATTTCTTCTATTGGTGAGAATAGCGGGAAAGTCCAAAGTGTTTAGAATAATCATGTAGAGCAGCCAGATACCTGTAGAGTGCACTCTTCGTAGTGGAAAAACCCCACTTGATGCTGGGTTGCCTTGGTAGGGTGCCCATCTGAATCTGGAAGGCAGCTGAACTCAGACAGACTCCACCATAAGCATCCAGACAGCTTAGCATCACATGCCTCTCCCCTGGATACCGGTCTAGAGATCCCCTCCCCACCTTGATGTCAAACTCCCTGCGGACCAAGAGTTTGTGTGTCCCAGAACTGTCCAATCAAAACACTCCTGCGTCCTGCTGTCTCTCTGCCAGCTACTCAGACTCAAGCTTCCCCTTCATCAGGTGGTGCAGTGCGACGATGCAACAGACTGACAAAATCCACAGTTTGCAGGAAGTGGGGGGCTTTAGGACCATGTCAAAAAATGCTCTGGTTCCTTTTTAAACTCCTCACTCCACTAGATCTAATTAGGAAGAGGCATCTGGGTTAGCATCCGCAGCTGGACACAGTCAGAGGCAGACGAGGAGGGAGAGAGAGAAAGAGTCTTTTACCGACGGCTTAGCTAAGAAGGTCCTGTCAAGATCAGGAGACCTACTTCAGGTACAGATGTGTATCTGGAGCAGAGCCAAAGGGGATTCAAGTGTCCAGTGAAGGGCAATCCCAAACTCCACGCAGCACAGCGGCAGACGTGAGGACAAGAGGGTCTGCGCTACATGCCCCCTTAAAAACAAAATACATGCAGAGAGCAAAATAGGAAAACACAGGGCGTCTCCGGCCAAAAGGAAACCTCGGCTCCGTCAGACAAGCATGGCTGCATTGATCCAATTGATACGGTGGAGGGCTGGAGAAACAGCAAGTGTGTGTGGCTGCCCAGGAGAGGGTACGTATGTGTGTGTGTGTGTGTGTGTGTGGTGTGTGTGTGTTTGTGGCTGCAGGGTTGGGCGGTCCCCCCTTGGTCAGCTGTGTGAGCCCTTCTGCATACGTGTCCACAAGTGTCTTGTCCTGTTGTGCATTTGTGGTTTGCGGCCTGCCGATGGGGAGAGAAGCCGGGAGCTCCAGTGACAGCAGGCAGCCTGGATTGGTCTCTCCCACGCAGGGCTTTCGCTCTTCTGCTGTATCCCTCGCTCGCACACGCCGGCAGAGAGAGAGAAAAGCTTTTATCTTCCGACTGCTGCAGCTTCACACTCTCTTCTGCTCGATCTCTCACTCTCACAATCCACCCCTCCCTCCTTGGCTCTCCTCCTCCTATCCGCTTCCCTGCTTTACCCCTGCCTCTCTCTCTCTCTCTTCTCGCTTCGCTAGCTCTCTCATGGCTGTTAGTGAGCAGCTTTTTTTGCCAACACAACACACAGACTACACACACCACACACACACACAACACCACATTGACCCAAAAGCGTCCCTGAATGACAGGCTGCAACAGGGACGGAAAAAAACAGCCAGCAGGAACTATAACTCATTTAAAACGGACTATTATGTCTCAGCAATATTAATGAGAAGCGGGTTTTACATTTCTCTCTCTCTCTCTCTCTCTCTCTCTCTTCTCTCTCTCTCTTCTCTCTCTTCTCTCTCCTCTCTCTCTTCTCTCTCTCTCTCTCTCCTCTCTCCTCTCTCTTCTCTCTCTCTCTCTCTCTCTCTCTCTCTCTCTCTCTCTCCTCCTCTCTCTCTCTCTCTCTCTCTCTCTCTCTCTCCTCCCTCTCTCTCTCTCTCTCTCTCTCTCTCTCTCCTCTCCCTCTCTCTCTCTCTTCTCCTCTCTCTCTCTCTCTTCTCTCTCTCTCTCTCTCTCTCTCTCTCTCTCCTCTCCTCTCTCTCTCTCCTCTCTCTCTCTCTCTCTCTCTCTCTCTCCTTTTCAATCTGATTTAAAAATCTATAAACGTCTTGTGCTATGCTGAAATATATATGATTGTTTGACATTTTCTAGTTCCTGATAGAAAGTGTAAATGGACATCTATAATATTCCCAGTAATGTCAATGTATGTGTTATTTGGACAAAACAATAATATGAAGAATCACTTTGTTTTGGGAAATTGCGATTACTACTACTTTCTGACGATGAATCATACAAATATTCACATTATTAATTGATAATGGAAATAAATACTAGCTGGAGCCATTGGAGATATTGCAGTATAACATTGCATATCCCTCCTACACCATTGAACACATGTAGGCCTGTTGCCATATATAGTCTTAAAGCCTCTATAGGCCTCCACCCACCCACCATCACTGATTGTGATCATAAAGAAAGCATTTCATACATGCTTTCCATCCTATACGTTGCAGCATGGCAGAAACACAGTAAGAGAAAAAGGTTTGTCACCCACTAGCACAAACCCTGAAGATGTATGAACTCATTATACATTGCATATATGTTGAGAGCCTAATGTATGGCCAATGTTCCCACAGAGACAGATATGGATGGAGAGAGAGAGATCACTTTAAAAGGCAGCACTCTAGAGTAGTGAAAGCAATGGTAATCCATCTTCTCTCATTAGCGGAGATCCCCCAAAAGCATAGGGGAACAATGTGCACGAACACTCAAAGAAAAGGCCACGAACCAATAGGAAAGGAGCACTAATCAACTCCCTGAGGCTTTCACCCCTTCACCGTGGCTACATGGCATCATAGGGTGGAGTAATCAAACAACAACCTGCTGTGCGCCTCAACCCAAATGTCAGTTATTTACAAGACACAAAAAAGATGCATGTTTGGATATCAGAAGGTCTTTTGATCATATGTTGAGCGGATAATTTGTCGGCGAAGTGCACTGAAGCAGAGTGATTTTTCTTGATATTTTAATGATCATAATTCAGGCTCCATATGCACAGAGAATAGCTTTAAGATAGCAAGCATTAACATTCTTACATCCCAAAGCTAAATGCTAGTTTTAGCATGACATCAGCAAATCTATATAAGTGGAGTAAGGTACTACTTAGGCAGAAACGTTTTTATTTTTTAATGGACACAATGATGGTGATCAATTGATGCAATATGGGCCTAAAGCAGTGCGGAGAAACAACACTAACAATGTGACCCAACCTGCTGATTCTGCCTTGAAGCAACTCAGGCAAACAGTGAAGAATCTCTACACCAGCTCAGACATATCACTCACTCTTCAGGAACATCTAGCGTTGACGTGCAGCTGGCTTAGCCAATCACAGGCAGACACAGTAAAGCAGGAGGCGGGTCCATAGAGACAAAAGTAATACTGAGCTAACTGGTGTCATCTACTGGTTTCACTGAGTACCTACAGTACACACAGCCAGGTTTGAAGAGGGAGAACTTGGACAACCAATGACAAGTTATGGGACTGATGAATTTGTATTATTTGTATAATACTTGGAATAATTTATTGACTGTTCTGTAAATCACAGCTGTGGTAGGCATTGACATTCACACTAACTGTTATTCAGGTTTTGAAAATATTAAACTATGAATGATATTCATCAAAACATCTTAATAGTGTGTACTGTGGATCTAGGAATAGGTGCTGTAAGGCTCTCTGCACTATCTTGATGAGCACTGTCTTGCAGGAGTGATTGATTTGCTTCACATTATGAGCAAGGCATTCAGCACAGGACAGATGAGATGTTTAATAAAAACCTGTGTGTTGAAAGCTGTTGTACTTGAGCAGGATGTCTGGGCCAGCTGACAGAGTGAGGTAAGAGATAACAGCTCGCGTGTGACTTGATGTGCCAGTGAAATAATGATAACAGCATTTAGAACCCAAACGTTAAATGATAGCTCACTGAGACAGGGCCTATAATAAGCCCATGAGCTGAGTCACTTATTCACACATACACATTCTGGTGTCACACAGAACTGGAGGCTTGTTTTTTTTTTTACAAATTACTTCTTCATCATCATCATCATCATGAGGCCAGAGCCGTCGGGGAGAATAATAATTATAAAGTGGAAATGATAGATTCCTCCCCTGATTTGGGTCACAGTGGTTAGTAAGTGAATATTTCTGTCATGTTGAAAGTGAGTGAAACACATCAAGTTAAACTGCAGTGGCTTTAGGGTTCACTTCATGCAGCTTTCTGTAGCAAACGAGTAATTCTTTCTCATAGATACGCTGTGATCGGATGTATGGTATTTAAGACACAGTGCAGACTGCAGACATGTGCCTTTTACTGTTGCTTATATTATAGTCAAAAGGAAACCCGCATGTTGTGTGAATATTTATTGTGTAAAGAATTAAATATTGCACTAAAACTTTTTTGTGACCTTGTGGTGTCTTTATTTTTTAATAGTCCAAAATAGTTTTTAAAACATCCTTAATGAAATTGAACATAAAGAACTATGCGACAGATGTTGTTAATCCAATACATTTACACTAATAATCACTTGACTATAACACACTGCAGGGACACATGACGCTGTGTGATTTCTCACTGCAGCTGTAATATAAATCTGTCGTCATCTCCTACACCCAGTGAACTCTGGGAAAACCATTTGCTACTTTACGGACCAATTCACTATTTTTTAATAATGCTCTCCTCCTCCAAAGCAATCACAGCCTGTATAAGCCGCAGTCATTTCCATCATCTTTGGGTTAGTCCTCTCATCCTCCCTCCTGCATCACTTCATCCCCCCCACCTCTCTCTCTCTCCCTCTCTCCCTCCCTCTCTCTCCGTCTCTCTCTCTCTCTCTCGCTGACTCATGCTCACTGAAACCATTTGCTAGGATGCCCTGCTCTGAACGTTTCCATGGCAACCAGCTGGCAGTGTCACCTTGCAAAGCGTCACATGGCAGCACAGTCTAGTGGTCAACTGTCAGAACTACAACTGCTTCATGACCCTGTATCTATAATTTTTTTTCATTTTTTCATTTAACTTTTATTTATCCTCGAGAGACCAATTGAGGGGTGACCCTCATTTGCAATGACGTCGAGTTCAAAACAAATTCAAAGGAAAAACATAAACTTAACAATATTCTACATAAACAATATTCAATGCAAAAACATCAAATACACAACAGCAGGTGAAGAGAAAAAAACAATTGAAACATTTACATAGTGGTGAAGAGTGGCATAATACGCAGGACCCTTAAAAAATTATCAAAGTAATTTAATATATTAATAATCTGTTGGTTCCCGCATTGACAAATAAGACACGAGAGTGAGATGCGGAGAATGTCTTTGTAATGTATTCATTTCATTTGCCTGTCCTGTCATGCGTGACTGGGACCCAGCGGATATGAGAGCACCACTGTAATGACTTCTGCTGAGTGCAAACCTGTCTGCAGGCTACAATGATGCAGTAACATTTAGTGGAAACTATTCCACACGAGGGATCAGGCAGAGCACGCAACAGTTCATATGAGTGACTGTCTAGACTAAACACACTCTGCCCCAGAGACAACAAAGGCCTACATGTCCTTGTTCCATAGTTTAATTCAACAATGCAGAATTTCATATCATTTAAACAGTTGAGCTTAAAAACATTGTTTTTTTTACTTGCAATGCTCTGATCTGTTTTTCTAAAGAATAGGTATATTCCTCTCATGGTTAGGGTTAGTTGCTTCTGTATATGAATACACTTTCAAGTGTCCTCACCTACTTCCATAATAACGACCAGTTGTTGCTATCATACAATTAAAGAATATAATTAGACATGTCAGTTTGAGCCTTAAAAAAACACATAAACATAATCAGTTATATGTGATGAATTTCAGCTAACCTGTTCATAACTTTAACCTATAAAATGTAAACATCTTGAACTCAACGCCTGTGGATTCAATCTGGATGGGACAGTGCAGTATATATCTAGTCAGATAATAGACACATACTGAGGTTAACTCATGTCCAGTCCTTGCACACAGTGACTCCTGGACTAAATTTCAAGCTGGCAACATCCTAGTATTTTTAAGGACAATTTGGGTAAAAACCCTGTATGCTTTAGAGGGAACAAACAGTGAACCCAGGACTGGGGCTTATATAAAGGCCTGCAGACTGGTCATGTTGTCCCCCTGTGCTCCCTCTAGGCCCAGGCTTTCACACTCAAGCCAAACTGTGTCTGTGTGATGACTTCCTGCCAAGGGGCCGGCTTAGAGCTGGTTTTATAAAACACAGACATAGGAAAACACCACAATTAAATCACAAACAGTTCCCAAAGGCCTCAGAAAATGCTTTAAAAAAACACTGTATTGCAGCTTCAAGAATGTGTGCAAAATCAATTTACCATAGCATATTAACACACACACACACACACACACACCCACCAAAATGAAATAAATAAATAAATACCAGACTAGAGAGTTTTCTGTTCTAATAGCAGCTGTCTCTACATTATCTCTACACAGACTGAGGGAGGGAACCAAACCAAAATATTGGCAGAAACACATTTTGCTCAGACACATTCCATGGAAACACATGAACATACAAAAGTCTCTTCTGTTGCATAAGTTAACATGGGATTGCCACACGCACACACACACACACACACACACACACACACACACACACACACACACACACACACACACACACACACACACACACAGAACTAAGTTGACCTTGGCAGTGATCATGACTCAAATCTCAACAGCTAGACAGAGATGCTGAGTAACCACAGGGCAACAGTTGGAGCAACTTATTTTCATTTCAATCCATTTATAAACCAGATTGAATCACAGCAGTAATGATGTCGGGCATAACTAGATTATGACAGAATCAATTAAGACGCATTATTTAATTATGGGTTCTAGAACCTTCAGCAGCTCATTAACCTTTTCCAATGAATAAATCAAGAAGTCCATGTACATGTTGTTTCAACCGAAAATAGCCATTCAATTGATTCCAGCACAGGACACACAGAGCCAGAGGCTACAAACAAACAGCAGCATGAGAAAGAGAAAGGCACAGACCTGGAAGTGAAGGATGATGGTCCAGATGAGGCCTAGCGTCAGTTTGGGGTTACCGTCTGTGATGTCATCGTTCCTGATGTTTACTAGTTTGACCTGGAAACGAGAACCAGAATAAATAATCAATAACACATGAGAAGATCTGTTCAGTTCAGTTCAGTTTATTTCGATCAAAACATTCACAACATTACTTACATAAGTTAAAAAAAATAAAAAATAAAATAATAAAAAACACAAAATAACACAAAGTTAATTTCTTAATTTCTTATAAATAGTATTGATCGAAAAGGTGTAGGCTGAAGCCTTAGCTTATTGCGCCTACCCTTTTTACATTATGTTTATTTATTCATTTTTCATTGGTCCCTCAGGATCTTGCTAACATACAAGAACATATTCGACCGAACAAAACAGAAGCTAGTTTTAGTCAGTACAATAATGTTAAATATAGAAGATTGGACAAATGAGATAAAACACATAACTAGTACTAGTATGTTTTTGCAAGTTATAGATGGATAATGATCCGACTATCGTGCCCATTTAAGACATGTTCTTATATATTTATAATCCTTGTTTACACCACACATGGTAATAATAAGAAAGAGAAATACTTTCATCTTGTTTGGCTAAAGATTCACACATTACAGCAACAGATCTGGAAGAAGATTTGTTTTGACTTCTCATCTGATATAGAGATGAGCAAAACTGTTCAATTAACAAGCTACTTGTTAGAACAAGTGACTTTAGTTTGGATGTCTTTGAGAAATGTGAAACTCTTCAAACCAATTATAACTAAAATGAACCCATTAAATAAGGTTTAGTGCTATGCTATAATAAGATGCCTGACAGACTTACTCATCATTTCTGTTCTGTACATCTTTCAAGACAATGAAGCAGGTCATATGAATGTCCATGTATGAATATTCAGGTCATGTCTGTCTGTCTGTCTGTCTGTCTGTCTGTCTGTCTGTCTGTCTGTCTGCGTACCTGTCTCTGTTTGAGGAAGTCCAGCGCTATGGAGACATTCTGTAGTCGATGAAATCTCATGCGACCCTTTTCTCTGGGCTGGAGAGAGAGAGAAAGAAAAGGAGAGAAAGATTATTAAAATATATCCAACAAATAAATGTTGTTTCTTCTTAGTGACACAAACGCAGGAGGCAGCAGTGAGTGAGAATGAGGCTGAATTCAATCCACACAGCAGCGCAAAGTGAAGCAAAAAACTCAAGTTGTATTGACATGAAATGGTCCTCTGGGGGGCGCTGTCTTCAACAGGACACTGTTAAAGACATGCCAAGGAGCAAACTGGACCCAAACCCAAACCATGCTGCTTTATCATGACACAATGCAAAAACTTCATATCATAAAAATGTTTGTTTATCCTTTTATTTATTCAGCAAACACACATCCAGCTGTATAGTTATAGAGAGGTAGAAAATATTTAAGAGAAAGAAAGAAAGAAAGAAAGAAAGAAAGAAAGAAAGAAAGAAAGAAAGAAAGAAAGAAAGAAAAGAAAGAAAGAAAGAAAGAAAGAAAGAAAAAGAAAGAAAGAAAGAAAGAAAGAATATAAACACACAGCACACACACAAACACACACATACACACACATACACACACACACATAAACACACTTGCTGCAAAGAGTAAATGAGTGCAGGATGAAGATGTGGTTGACTGTGTGTAAGAGAGGTCACACTGGTGCATGACTTAGCAAGAGAGGAAAGAGGATTGAGTATCATTAGAAAAGAGAGGAGAGGAGAGGAGAGGAGAGGAGAGGAGAGGAGAGGAGAGGAGAGGAGAGGAGAGGAGAGGAGAGGAGAGGAGAGGAGAGGAGGGAGAGGAGAGGAGAGGAGGAGGAGGAGGGAGGAGGAGAGGAGAGAGGAGAGGAGAGGAGAGGAGAGGAGAGGGGAGAGGAGAGGAGAGGAGAGGAGAGGAGAGGAGAGGAGAGGAGAGGAGAGGAGAGGAGAGGAGAGGAGGGAGGAGGAGTAGAGGAGGAGAGTAGAGGAGAGGAGAGGAGAGGAGAGGAGAGGAGAGGAGAGGAGAGGAGAGGAGAGGAGAGGAGAGGAGAGGAGAGGAGAGGAGAGGAGAGGAGAGGAGAGGAGGCCTTCTGTGTTACTAAGGTTACAAAAACTGTCTTTCCTGTATCCATTTTTCAGGTGTGTCTAGCCTATTTAATAAAACGGCCGCCGAGTGTATGATTGATATATATATATACATTGTATAATATATAATATAATAGTTAAATATACCTTAAATGTTATTTTATTTTGTGCAATTCATGCAAAATACCCATAGAGAGTTGTTGGGTGAAAACTTAAAAATCTATCATCCAAATTTCTGATTTCCAACAGCTATGTTTCTAAAGGCTGATGAACAATACATTCTAAATGTGTCTGTCTGTCTACTCATATATTTTTAAAAAATATATAAAACCATCCAAGCACACGTTATGATGCTGTCACCCAACAGAAACGAAGGCCTACATGTCATACGTGTCATAACCATATATAAAAGGTCATAACACAGCATTGTATGGTGCCATGTAACAGAACAGTCTAGAGGCACAGCACTCTCATGCAGCCTCACAGCGCCACCTGTGGGCGGGAAGGGGAAGCTGAAGGGTCAGGGGTCAAAGGTGAGGTTAGAGTGAGAGAGAGAGCGCAGACTGGGACAGACTGGGACAGTGAAGAGGGTCAGACTGGAACAACCACATACTCCCTGCGCTCCTTCCTCCTCCTCTTCCTCCCCTCCCATCAGGATGAGAGGGGGGGGCGGGGCACGGGAGGCGTAGGGCCTTTTCAACGCAGGGCCGCTCTTCTGTTGCTTTGGTAACGGAAAGGGGGGAACAATAGGGGAACATATAAAGAGAGGAAGAAGAGATGGAGGACAGGATGAAAGAGGACCAAATGAAAAAAGGGACAAAAATACGGTAACTGCAAATAAAATGTATAAAAAAATAAAATCTCACACACGTAATTAAGGTGACAGTGTCAGAAAGGAGCAGTGTGTCTTCTCTGTGTGTGCACTTAAAACAGACTCGAGTCAGCAGCAGTCTGCTACTGTTAGTCTACCTGTCTGCCTCTAAACCCGTCTCTCTGCGTCACACCGGTCTGTCTGTCTGTCTGTCTGTCTGTCTGTCTGTCTGTCTGTCTGTCTGTCTGTCAGCATTAGGACTAAAGACCATGATTACATAATCGTTCTGGCCAGTGGGGCTTCAAACTGCTGCGTCTCTGTTCACTTGACACCTGGTGATGTGAAAAAGCCTCAGTGCACAACTTTGGTCTGTCAGCCTGGGACACAGAGGTTGCGTTCCGAATCGCATACTCTTTCTTTTTTCTATTCTACATACTACATCCGACGATAAAAAGAATCTAGTTAGGATGCAGTAGACATACTATTGGGACATACTTTTCTCTCTTATTTCATCATAACATTGCGCCTTGATCTTGCCTCTTGCTTTTATATCCGTCGCATCCCGTTTGTTTTCATAACATGGACCTATAGGCTTCGTCGATGTTACGTCACTTCACGTGCGCACTGGATTGTGGGTCAGAATCGCCCAAATAGGATGCACTTTTCAACACTAACACTCTTGGCCGCATGAAGTAGACCATCCGGGTATTCTAACCATCCTAAATCTGGCCACAAGAATCGGGACATCCTAAATCTTTTTTCTACATACTATATAGTAGAAAGTATGCGATTCGGAACGCAACCAGAGTCACCTTCAACAGGAAAACTTTCCACTAAGTGTAGCCTAAGTAAAAAAAAAAAAAAATTAAAAATTTAAAAAATTTAAAAAAATTAAAACTAAGTGTAGCCTAAGTAAAAAAAATAAAAAAATAAAATAAAATAAAATAAAAAAAAATAAAAAACTAAGTGTAGCCTGTGATGCTATGAAGTGTGTGAAGACAGGGTGTGTGATTGTGTGATGGAGCAGGGGAGGAGTATGTGATGGGAAAATATTACAGCGTGGTCAATGAGTGAGACAATAATCATGTGTCAGTGTGGTTTGTGAGTGAGTGAGTGAGTGAGTGAGTGAGTGAGTGAGTGAGTGAGTGAGTGAGTGAGTGAGTGAGTGAGTGAGTGAGTGAGTGAGTGAGTGAGTGTTACAGTAGAGAGAGAGGAGAGAGAGAGAGAGAGCCCATACCAGTGTGACTCCTGAGAGAACTTCCAGCAGAGAGATGAGGTTGTGTCCGTCCCTCAGGTCCTCGTACAGGTCTGTGATGTGTTTCCGCACCTGGAGAAGGAGGGAGGAAAGGAGAGGAGGGAGGGGGGAAGGAAGAGAGGGAGGGAGGGAGGGAGGGAGGGAGGGAGGGAGGGAGGGAGGGAGGGAGGGAAGGAGAAAAGGGAGGGAAAGAAGAGAGGGAAGGAGAGAAGGGAGGGAAGAAGGGAAGGGAGGGAGGGAGGGAGGGAGGGAGGGAGGGAGAGAAGGAAGGGAGGGAGGGAGGAAGGGAGGGAAGGAGAAGGGAGGGAGGGAGGGAGGGAGGGAGGGAAAGAATGGAGGGAGGGAGGGAGGTAGTGATAGGGAAAGAGGAGAGGACATGAAGGGGAGAATAGGGAGGAGAAGAGAAGGAGGACAAGTTAGTTCCACTGTCCAATAACCCGTGTGTTGACTCAACAGTATGTGACATCTGTCCGACAGCTAGCGGGGCTGCTGACAGCGGTTGTCGTGCCAACAGAGACAGAGCACCAGCTGTGGCCTCTGTTGCCATGACAGCGCCTCCCTCCACACTGAGTAGGATGACTCAGCAGCAGCCTGAAAGTGGGACACAGTGTGTGTGTGTGTGTGTGTGTGTGTGTGTGTGTGTGTGTGTGTGTGTGTGTGTGTGTGTGTGTGTGTGTGTGTGAGTCTGAAATGTTGCATTTATTTTGACAGCATAATATAGTAGTTTCTACATATTTTGTATGATTTATTGGACTTTGTATTTAAATGTAAAACTGCACGAGATTGCCTGGCACATGTGATGTGATACGCTGCGTCACTATAATGAGTTGAGGACAATTGAATAAGACATGACTGTTTCTGGGTCGCTAGCCTTTCTTCTAACAAACACTTTCCGATTCGTCAGTTTGTATGAAAAAATAAATAAATAAATAAAAAAGAGCATCATTCATGCGGCATGAAATTGCTGCAGAAAGGCTTAAAGCTCCAGGATTTCTTCAACGTTATTTTCATCCATGTGAAAGAACACAGTGGGAGGAGAGTGGGAGGTTTGTCATTCAATAAAGGTCAAAGTAACATTTCAACCCAAACTGTTTTAGAAATGTTGCATCAGAAATGTAGATCCAGCTTTGCGACTGACGCCACCCGTCTACCTGCATTACAGTGATCTACTAGTTTCATGCTGCACCTGCACGGACAAACTTTCTGCTGCAGTCCTGTTGGCCTCAGCACAGGAGCCTGCACTACCACATAGCACCACGAGAGGGAGAGACAGTCACAAGAGTTAGCTAACAGCCAGAGAGGTCTTCCTTCACCTTTCAGTCAACTTATAAGTGACAAAATATAATTTCAAATGCTAAAAGTGTGGGGGGGGGGGGGGAGACAATGTATTTCTGTTTATTTTGAAATCTTCATTGTTATGGAGTGGTTGGATTGTGTCGTCTGGGGTTATTGAACTTCAAGAAAAATTACATCTCAAAAAAAAAAAAAAAAATCCTCATTAGTTTCTGATATCAAATTCTGAAAGTTAATATTTTGTAACTGATTTGACTGTCCAGGAACCCAAAGAATTGGATAACAATCTCCAAAAATGAACAAGTGAAAAATGACAGCCATCACAATTGCCCCCCCCCCCTTATAAATAAAGATGCTAAAACTTGCCTCTTATGCATTATGCATCTTTCATAAAACAGGATAGAACAGAAGTGACACCATCCCTCCACTTGTCCTCAATAACCTTTCCTGACTCTCCCTGTATTCTCTCTCTCTCTCTCTCTCTCTCTCTCTCTCTCTCTCTTCTTTTCTCTCTCTCTCTCTCTCTCTCTCTCTCTCTCTCTGCTGTTGATGCCTCTGTGTCTCCATGGACGCATGACATCAGCTGTTTTAGACGGGAGCCGATGGAACTAGTGTTAATGAGATGACACCGAGCAGAGATGCTGTGCCCAACAACACTGACTGGAAATGAACTGCTGCCTTTGTCTATAGTGGCTCACTGTGTCAGAGCCTGAATGGGTGGATAGATACAAACTTACTGGAAGCCCACCCTGTGATTTGAAAAGAAACCAAAAAAAAAAAAGAAAGAAAAACTGAATAAATAAATAATTTCCGGTCCTTTATTTGGACAGAGTAGCTGCTACCGGCCGTAAGACATCAGCATTGCCTTCTCCTGTCATAACTGGTCCTGACTAAAACAAACAGAATATACAAAAAAGGAAGAGTCTGGGATTCTGAAGAATGCTTGTTGTCAAAATGAATCTTACTCAAGATACACTTGCTGTCTGTACTATGTGTGCACTGAAAAAAAAAAGCATAGCAAAGGCTGTGTAAATGGGCAAGTTGCTAGCTACAGTGGGCCCCCCTTTGTTTACATACCCTTTGTTTACATACCTGACCTGTTTACAGAGCCTAGGCGTTTTTTTCAGTGCACACAGTACAGACATGTTATGGATCATGAGGGGATGTTCACAGATTTTGTTAAAAAGGGATTTTGACAACAAGCAAAGATGGCTCATTAGAAAGTCACTCTGTAACAGCAACATCATATCATATCATAGAGTCATTCTAAAGGAAACTAAACGGAGTGATACTGCTTTAAAACATACAACAATGCAGTAAGGAAGGGTTCAACCATGGACACGTTATTGAGTTTAGAAGGGCTCTGTATGCTCTATGCTCCTTTTTTTAAGTGTGTTATCTTTTTGCATGATAGTGTTGGAAGTTTGAGTCTGTCTTTGTGTTTTTGGGGCGGGTTTTTTCAGTGTGTGAGTGAGTGAGTGAGTGAGTGAGTGAGTGAGTGAGTGAGTGAGTGAGTGAGTGAGTGAGTGAGTGAGTGAGTTCTTTATGTGTGTCTTAAAGGATGTTGCTGACACATCCAGCTGTGTGTGTAGCAGTGGCAGCTGTCAGAAGCCTTTTGGCACTAAAGCAGACCTTCATATGGACCAGAGGCATCAGTACTGCTCTAATACACTAGACTCAAATCTGGGTCAGTCATTTAGAAATCATTTTCAGCACCTTTTATCAGCTCAAAACTGCTTCAGAAATCCTTTTTAGTTATGAAATGGATAAATAGGCTTTGACTGTAGTAAGATGAAGGCATAATGCTGCTCTAAAGAACCTATTTGAAGACAGGCAGCAACTTCCAAAAATGTGTCACTGTATTTTCTTAAAATGAATCAAGCAAACAAACATCAGATCCATTTATAACCAAGATAACTGTTAGTTGTAGCTCTAGATGTGAGCATGTGTGTGTGAGTTCTGGTGTGAAATTTGAACTAATGTTGTTATTACACGTTACTGATAAATGCTCTGTTCTGATTGGTAAATCACAGCATTCCACGGGCAATTAATTATCCATATTGCCCGTTGTTATGTTGTTATGGTGACACTATGGACCCACGGACATTGTTCTAATCCATCACTTCCTGACATATCAATCAGCTGACAGACGTCTACAAACAGTTAGGTGACATACTACTACTCCCTCAAAAAACAATGGAATAGGGGGGCGCCCTTAGCTCAGTTGGTAGGGCGTCCCCCCCATGGGCCTCGGCCAGCAGCGGACCCGTGTTCAATTCCAGCCCACGGTCGTTCTCTGCATGTCACTCCCCTCGCTGCCCCATTTCAACCTCTGTCTCTACACTATCAATAAAGCATAAAAATGCAAATAAATAAATAAATAAATAAAAAGGTAATACTTTTTCAACATTACTTTGAATGTCTGTCTCTTATTTCTGCAGAGTGACCCGTTCGCTATACATTATCCCTTACCTAATCCACAGCACAATGCTCTATGAACTTGAGGTTAATAAACCTAATCAAATTACACAAATTGAATTATTTTTTAAGTTTGTGTGTATAGCGCCTGACAACCTAGAAAAGCAAATACATGTTAAATTATGAAAGTCAGTGACAGTAACATTTGCTGAAGTATTTGTTGTTGTGTCTAAATATAACAGACACACACAGTCAGACAGACGGACGGCATTAGCAACCATCTCGTTAGCCTTCTGAGCTAAAGTACGGCTAACACTTATTCGTCTTAATGCCTCCTGCCGACTTCTTAATCCACAAACTACCGGATTTGTCCTCGCTGTGTCAACACTAACTGCCACATGCCAGCAGGTAGCAGGTATTTGCACTGTATAAACACACACACACCCACATGCATGCCAGACGCACCGCACACACACACACAGACGCGCACACACACGCACACACACACACACACACCACACAGACAGAGACACACACACACAGACAGAGACACACACACACACAGACAGAGACACACACACCACACACAGACAGAGACACACACACAACACACACACACACACACACACACACGAGCA
The DNA here is from genome assembly GCA_026122265.1 of Ammodytes dubius. Classification (NCBI taxonomy): domain Eukaryota; kingdom Metazoa; phylum Chordata; class Actinopteri; order Uranoscopiformes; family Ammodytidae; genus Ammodytes; species Ammodytes dubius. The sequence continues at coordinate 24,965,929 of CM047520.1, read as the reverse complement.
AACAGGTAACAAGGAGCGATGAGGTCACCCTATAGGAAGCTGTCTACTCCTCTTTGCAGTCACTCCATCTTTTCTTTCAAGTCCCTTTTCTCTTTGTCTATTGAGACTATTTGTTATTCCCTCGTTCTTCCTGAATCTTTGCCTTAGTTCAGTCTTCTCTCTGTTACTGTGTTTGTGTTTGAATTCCTTGAGCTGATAGGGCGGAGGTTTGAACAATCAACAGTCCTGGATAACAGTCAATAGATGATGTAGACCACTCAACTATTTCACCCAAAACTCTCGGTCCAGAAACACACTATTGGGACATTAATATTGTCTGAAAATGTTACTTCTTTCGTAACACTTTTTCACCCATAAGCAGAAGATATCTCAACATAAAGAGTTGTTTCTCCTCCTTAAAAAGGTGCTACAATGAACTTTTCAATATTTCTGAAACAGCAGCAAACGAGACCCTCAGTGCAAAGAATGCTATTTTTATAAAGTTTTTCTTAATGCCTTTGTAATGGGTATACGCTCACCCAGGAATTACAGCTGGCGTAGTAAAAACACTACCGCTTTTGTCCAATGTCTTGTCCTCCCCTCACAATCTCCTTCCCTCTATCAATATTCCTGTCTTTCTTTCTTACTACCACAAGCACGCCATTTAATAAATACTCCCTGCCTTCGTATGACCTAATGCCTGGCAGTGTGTCTGTCTGTGTGAAAGTGTGCAGTTGTTGTGGTTGTTAATGATGCATTATGTCTCCTGCAGCCCTTGTGTGGTCCGTGGTGCATTCTCTTAAAAAGGCACAGCCTGTTAATGTGGATGGTTTAAAAATGTTTTTAACTTTTATGAATTTAATTTTGAAAATTATCAATCCAATCATTTCTCTCATTCCCATTTACACAAAAACTTAACTTGTAATTAGTAAAAAATAAAATAAAAAATTGTCCCACTACGGCTCCAAAACGTAAAAAAAATAATAGTCTAAAATCAAACAAAACTTAATTAATAAGTAAATAAATTATTAAAAAAGAAAGATCCGGGGGGCGCCTTTAGCTCAGTTGGTAAGGCGTCCCTCTCCCGGGCCGGGCCCAGCAGCAGACCCGGGTTCGATTCCCACCCGCGGTCGTTCTTGCGTTTCACTCCCCTCTCTGCCCCATTTCACCTCTGTCTCTCTGCACTATCAAATAAAGCATAAAAATGCCCAAAAAATATCTTTAAAAAAAAAAGAAAAAAAAAAAAAGAAAGATCCCATTTCAACTGGAGTTACATCTCCAGCACTGAAAAATCCTCCATCTTTTCTGCTGCTCTCTCTCCCTCTCTTTCTCTCCCTCTCCCTCCCTCTCTCCATCTCTGACCTACATTGCCAGTCAGTGGTTGGGTCTGGTCAGTGCCAGCTGATATAGAGTTACATCCACAGGCGTGTTGCTGTGACGACAGTCGCTCCAGAGGTATGGGGTCAGACAGACGCTTTATTCCCGGGTCATGTGACCGAAATACCCAGAATTCCCCTCTGCTCAAAGAGAGTCCTAACCGCCAGTGAGGGTGTGTGTGACACATGGCATACATACTGTACTTTATGGAGGTGATAGGAATGGCAGGTGTGTGTGTGTGTGTGTGTGTGTGTGTGTGTGTGTGTGTGTGTGTGTGTGTGTGTGTGTGTGTGTGTGTGTGTGTGTGTGTGTAGAAGTGACTGTGCACATATGGAGGCAGCTGTCTGGGGCCGATAAAGGAGATACTATACAGTATGTGAATGGCTAATTGTTATAACAGACACAATAAATCTGTGTTTCCCTACGTGATGATTTGAGGGCAATCAGGTATTATCAGTTAACAGCAACAAGAAATACTGTAGATCTTAATCTGAATTCATTCATCCTTTATCCAAGCCTTTTAAATGCAGCAATCACATTCAAAGACTTGGCTACATAAAGACAGTCTGTCAATCAATTATTCAATACCAGCTTTTTAGGACACATTCGTAAATTCACACCATTATATAGCAGCAGTGGGAATATAATGAATCTCATTGAGGTTACAGGGACGCCTGGATAGGGCTTTTTATAAAGCCATAATAACAGTCCCATTAGATTTAAGACCAGCTCCTTTACTGAGACATCCACTTCATTGATTCTTAAATAAATTTCATCTGAGAAAATGTGGAGTTCAAATTTTCCGAACAGTACATTTTTATATCTATATTATGAAAGGAAATAGTTTTGTACGGTATATGACAGTGAGTGTTACCTTGATGAGATGCTTGTTGACCCATTTTGTGAAGGTTTTCTTCTGCACCCTGTCCCGCTCATCTGGAGAGAAAGAGAAAGAAGGAGAGTGTTAATTACATAATATGGATAAATAACTGAGTTTTTTTTTCATGGGAAAGTTGCTGTTCTTTCCATGCACGCACGCACGCACACACACACACACACACACGCACACACACACACACACACACCACAGCACACGCACACACACACACACACACACACGCTTAGAGGCTTACTAGCTTCTTAAGAAAAGACACTAACAAACAACAACACGAGTGGAGTATCAACATGAATCAGTGTGAAAGCTGATCACAATGATAACACTTAGTAAATAAACTACGGCATTCCTTTCAGTTCAAGGTTTGCTGATAAGAACTTCTGTGTCTTCAAACATGACCTCATATATAAGTCTTCACTGCTTTCTTTGCCACGTTTTACTTCAATGACATAATCCCTTCTCACTTGTTGAGCTGACTGGAAAGAAATCTCAACAATTATAGTTTGAATTTTCTTGTGTATAGACTAGTATCTATTTAATTTAAGTTGCTTGTAATGTTTGTGACAGCTATCTTTCTGCAGTTTTCCTCCAACATGTAAAGGCACTGAAAGTAAATACTACAGTAGTCTGACTGTATACAAGAATATCAAGTAAATATAACACGTTAGACTAAATCATATTAGTTCAAGTCGAAACCATTGTCTCTCTCTCTCTCTCTAACCAAAGGGGGATCTGCAGTCAGGCAAAGCTCCAGCATGTTTCCGCCACAGGCCAGTAGAGTGATGCAGCGCGGCCAGGAATAGAGCCTGATGCTGGGCCACGACTGTGTTATCTTCACCCCCCTTTACCACCACCACCACCGGAGCCTCTCTTCCCACGCAGCCTCCCTCTGCTCCTATCAGCCCATCTGGGAGAAAACGCAGACCCTCACTCCCTTTATCCTAGTTCCCGCCATTCTGTTAAATACAAAACGTCCTTTTGGAGGGAAACACATTCATCCTCCATCATAAATAGCAGAAATATAAACGCTAATGTTAAAAAAGAGCTCAAAAGATAAACAACTATTTATTATCAATGAAATAAATCACTCTAGTATTGAACATCTGCGTAGAATATAACCATGATAACATTCTGAGACACTCAAGACTCACACACTAGCGCACACACACATTCCACACACAGCTCAGTATTTTCCCGCCAGTATTATCAGCCAATCAGAAAGCAGCTTGCAGCAGGTACTTCCTACTTCCTGACAGCTGTTTATCAGTTGCCATGGAGAGGCTGTGAAGGCAGAGCAGCCAAGGGGAAAGAAAGAGAGGGTCTCGCTTCCTCCTTTTAAGAGATATTGTTATTATCTTGGTGTAGCTCTCACCCCTATACAAACACAGACAGGCACACACACACACACACACTCACAGAGACACACTCTCACAGAGACACAGACACACAAACACATACACACACACAGAGACAGAGACACACACACAACAGACACATGCACTCTGTCTCTGCACATCCCTGACACATTCAACTGGTGAGCTCCAAATGTAGAAAGGATTTCCAAAGACGAAATTTGATTTAACATGGATTTGATGGTCAAATATCTCAGTCATTTTAAACACTATAAACACACACACACACACACACACCACACACACACACACACACACACACACACACACACACACACACACACACACACACACACACACACACACACACACACACACAACACACACACACACACACACACACACACACACACACACACACACACACACACACACACACACACACACACACACAGCGGACTGACTCATTGACGAGTTTACATAGAGGGCAAGCCTCCGGCGGGAACACATATTTCAACATGCTCTTGCTAAATAGTTTCAGCACTGCAACACGCCTAGCTTCCCAAACCTGCCCGGTTAGCTGAGCTATAGTGCATCCATCTTTCATTCACACCGCAATGAACATTCACCAGTGAACATGTGAAGCATTAACAGGTTCATCTAGGTCTGCTGATAGGGCTGTGAACATACACTCACTCTGTGGCCAGTGTGAGGGATGTTGTTGTTATTGTTGTGAATATTAAATGTGCACAACCGAAACTGGAGACGTAAGAAGAGTTGAGTTATGCAAGTGACAGCCGGGGAATGGTGCTCATTCATCCACAGAGGGGGCATTGTTAAGACGCACACACCCCCTTCAACGCTGTCCAAACACACACACACACACACACACACACCAAACACACACACACACAAAACCCTTAATGATGTCATGCCCTTTGCCACTAACACCCATAATGATTAATAGAGACCATCACGTTTATAATAACTGTTGTCATCGGTGTGTGGATAAATAGGAAGTGTTCAAACACACAGTGGAGCACGTGCTGACAGCAGCCGCTGCGCAAACTGACAGCATGTAAACAACATCTGTCCACACACACACACACACATGTACAGCGTCTATAGCCACACACACACACGCACACAAACACACACACACACACACACACACTGTACAGCGTGTATATCCACACACACACACACCCCCACAGAGTACAGCGTGTATATCCACACACACACACTGACCTGCACAGCACATGAGCGAGTACAGGTGAGCGTTGAGCTGGCTTTCATTCCTGTAGTCGTTCCACATTGTCCACACACACACACACACACAGCTCTTGTGTTTCCCCCCTTTCCTCCAATCAGAGCTCCATTTTAATCTATCGGAGCATAATCCAAGATAAATATAGCCCCAGTCACAGACGTCTGTGGGAGGGAAAGAAAGAGCTGCGTCCACGTATCCACTAGTGCAGGGCTGCGGCAGGGTGAGTCGGCAGGTAGGACCAGTTCCTCTGCTCCAGGGAAATGACTCCGATGTTTGATTCCTCTGCTGTAGTTCAGTTGTTCACTGGTTCCCTCTCTCCTGGTCTCTGGTGGTAGCTGCCATGTCAGGCCGTCTCCCTGCGTCCCTCAGTCTACAGCAGCGCAGCAGTTGCTCTCAGTCACACGTGTGGCAAAGTCAGCGGAAGGCCCGTCCCCTCTCGCTCCGAAAGGGACAGCCTCTCCCCTCCCTCTCTGTTTACTGCCTCCACTCACTTCTACTTCCTCACCAGGCAGTGTCACTCTCCCTCTCTCTCTCTCTCTCCCTCTCTCAGTGTCTCCCTCTCCCTCTCTTCTTTCCCTCTCTCTCTCTCTCAGTGTCTCTCTCTCTCTCTCTCAGTGTCTCCCTCTCCTCTGTATCTCTCTCTCAGTGTCTCTCTCTCTCTCTCGTGTCTCCCTCTCCCTCTGTATCTCTCTCTCCCGCTCCTCTCTCTCTTTCCCTCTCTCTCTCAGTGTCTCCCTCTCTCTCTCTCTGTCACTTGTTCTCTGCAACAGACGGTCTGTGCTCAGACTACAGCTGTCGGTGGCTTTGCAGAGCTGCAGGAGCACTTGCTCGGTTTATCGTATTTTTCCCAAAGAGTTCGTCTCTCCTCTCGCTGCGTAGGTAAGCAACTCTCCTACAGCTGACACGCACAATCTGGAGAGACTGTTTCTTTTTGTTGTTGTTACTTTCTTTTTCAGTTCACTGCCTGTAGACTTTGACTTGATCTAAATTTAGACTCTAAGCAGAAACTGGAGGAGGTATAGTGTTGTTGGCAGTTTGTTTAGAGATATCCTGCAGCGAGCCTCTTAAAAAATGTATTCTGTCTTCTGACATATCCACTGTAGGTCGATGTAATCCACTCTAGATTCCTCTTAACGTGTCAAAAACAATACAAAAGCATCCAAAAACATCAGACGTATGGCTTGTTTCGGCCACACTCTGCAAACACGCTCTTCTCGTCAAGATGACAAAAGCCAGATGCAGCGGCTCCTCCTTATCTCAATTGCCTCCATTTTTTTTTCCTCTTGCTCCGTTTCTCACGCAAACACAAAGGTCCCAGTTCTTTTCTGTTAAAGAGTCAACAGCCTTGAGTGTGTTATGCCCCTGGTGATGCAAGATCTACAGCGTTGTGAAGACAACAGAGTGTAGAGACAGTGCCCTGAGAGAGGGACGAGAGAGAGGCCTAGTGGGCGTGTGTGTATGATGTTTAATTGAATCTTGAACGGAAACCCAGGGCCAAGCATTAAGTCATTCATCTCATCTTTGCTGCTGCTGCTGCTGCTGCTGCTGCACGTGTCTTGTGTGTGTAGAAACAGGGATGGGAGCTCATCATCCAATCATGTGCAGGGAAAAAATATTCACTGTCCAAATCTTCTTCCTTTCACAGCCACATACACCTCTGTCTCTCTCTCTCTGCCTTCACTCTCTCTCTCTCGCTCTCTCTCTCTGCCTTCTCTCTATCCTCGTTCATCCCCGTCTCTCAGAATAGCTCCAATGCACCTCTGAATCATTTCTGCTCTGTCATGTTTCAAAAAAAAAAAGAAGAAGAAGAAATATGCAAGAGTGCAGAATCAGCAGTGTGGAAGCAATGACTGTGCCCAGGCTAACAGTTCCACGCCATCTCTGATTGGACCAGGCCAGCAGAAGAAAGTCATGTGACTTGGCCAGGAGTCAGGAAGTGAGGACGCTGGATGTCGATGGAGCAGATATGACCGGTGGTGTAGTCAATGTGTAGCTGCGCACAGTCAGGATACACACACACACACACACACACACACACACACACACACCAGAGCAGTGACTCGCACACACTCGTAGAGTCACAACAAGCTCGATCTCACTCCTTTACTCTCCATCCCTCCATCTTTCTCCTTCCTCTTCCTCTTCGTTGAGTCTTTCTTTCCTGCGTGTCTTCACGGTCTCCGCGGGAACCATCCACACTAAAAATACCAGACGCAGCTTACGGGCTGTAATACCACGTGGCTTTGCTTATCCCTCGCTCCCTCGTTACCAACTCTAATCTCCCTCGCTCTCTCTCTCTCTCTCTCTCTCTCTCTCTCTCCACTCCCTCCCTCCCTCTCTCTCCCTCGCTCCCTCGTTACCAACTCTAATCTCCCTCCCTCGCTCTCTCTCTCTCTCTCTCTCTCTCTCTCTCTCTCTCCTTCGCTCTCCTCTCTCTCTCCGAGTTGCCCCGTCTTCTCCCGCTGTTGTGTTGTTTTCTCTCTCTCTCTCTTATGATTCCATTTTTATAATAAGACATTTATAATTTATTTTAAATGGAAAGTGGTCGAGGGAGTTTCCAAGTGTCCTCCTTGTCATCTGTTAATCCATGATGTCACTATCACCTCTTTCACTTTCACTTTCTTTTATTTATTTTTTATTTTTTATCAACCTTTATTTAACCAGGAATATTCCCTTTCCACGGGCGTCCTGGCCAACAAAGCAACATAAAAGTTTCACATTAAAAAGAACATTTTGCCTTTCAAAATAAAACAACAATTCCATTCAAAACAAGTCAGTGCTCAGTAATAGGACATTTGCAGTTTGTGGTTAAACAGTCCTTAATCCTGCTTTGTCAACAAGGTCAGCTCCCACTATTCTCTGGTGACACTCGAAGGCTGGCAGCACCCTCCATCCCTCCATCCTTATTCCTCTCCTTTCATTCCTCCTTTCCTTTCGCTTTTCATCCCATTCGTCTCTCTTTGCCACGGGAATTGAATGCTAACAGTTTGTTAAGCAGGACAAGCTCTCTCTAGATTTGCAAAACAGCTGACGGGAGGAGACAAAAGTTGAAGTGGTTTCTCAAAAAGTCCAGCATTTAATCCCAAACAACTAAACTTTCTCTCTCCCTGTTTGGAAGCTAATATGTCGCGCACACACACACACACACAACACACACACACACACACACACACACACACACACCACACACACACACACACACACACACACACACACACACACACACACACACACACACACACACACACACACACACACACACACACACACAACACTAAGCAGCAGTCAGCCTGTCATCAGATTAACATCAGATCCAATCTGCCCCCCTGTGGCCACGGCAGACAGACACCTGAGGGCTTAAATGAGGCAAAGAATCAAGGACCATCAATGTCACCACCATAAGACTTTTATGTATTAAACTGACTGCACTCAACATGTATTTAATGTAACATATTCATACAACTTCACTGCAAAACATACTGAACTCTTCCTGTAGGTCTTAAGGTCAAAGTTTCTACATGTCAAACACAAGGCAAAAACAGAAAGAAAACCAAACTCCACAACAAAAGCCGGTGAACTCAAGATCAGCAAAATCCAGCAAATCCATGTTAATGATTGAAGGTGCATCCAGGGTCAGCACGGTTTTATTACTGACCCACTATCTAAATAAAGACCTAATCTGTTTAGCAGACCTCTGGCCTCTATTTGCTCTCATTTTACTACGCTTGTTTGTTTGTTTGTGTGTTTGTTTGTTTGTTTTTTGTTTGGTTGTTTGTTTGGTAGAAAAAAAAGTAGTTCACTCTTGTTTTTATGTCTGTTATTATTCATCAACGTTTAATACAACAAGTATCTTTACTGTGAATGTTTCATAGAAATGATGCATCGTAATCAATGTTCTGTATTCTTTTTATTTAGAACTTTTGGTATTACATCATTTGGCTTGTGTTCTAAACTTAGAGGGCTTTAGTACAAGGCTCAGCACTTTCAAACAAAGTGTAAAAACCGCCACGATTTACATGTAGTGTCAACTCGAAAACCACATCGTAAATGTGTAACACTGATTGCACACCCACCCCACCCACCCTACCATGACCACACACACACACACACACCCTACCGCGCTTGGCCTACCACTGTGACAGGCCCACTCTCAGCAGCTGCAACACACACACACACACACACACACACACACACACACACACACACACACACACACACACACACACACACACACACACACACACACACACACACACACACACACACACACACACACACACACACACACACACACACACACAACACACACACACAATCTATGTCACACTTAAATGGCTTCATCTAGAACAGACAAGATCATACAAGCGAATTAACATGAAAGTCAAGTTTGACGGTTAAGTTTTGTCCTGTTTTCGAAAGCTCTGGTTTCCAAATCACTCACAGGGACACCTCCCTACAATTATACACTCATTATGAGAGACACACACTTCACCTATTCTTTATCGACTATGTGAAGTTAGATTTTAATCTTATTTAGTTTTAACATAAAATACTAACATTTTAGATTTAGGAGCATATACAAACCCCTTAATGAAACTGCACTTTGCTGCACTATCCCACACACACACACACACACACACACACACACACACACACACACACACACACAACACACACACACACACACACACACACAACACACACACACACAACAGTAATCCATAAGTGAAGACATATGAGCACAGCACCCTCAACTGACCATCTAAAATAACACATGCAAGGCCTCCGTTCTGTAGCAGGAAACAGAAAAGGTGCATAACATACCAGTAAGTGCAATAATACATTTATATTTTTACCAGACTTTTTCTAGATGCTTTGAATGAAAATGATTTGGGGTGCAGGTATCGCTTTAATGTCATAAAAAAGGTAATTTTATTATTTCAGTTTTTTGATTATATTTTTCTTCTGAATTTTCACCCTCAAAGATAGTTTTTTCATGAGTTAATGACACAAACATCGCCTGACAAATCTCCCTTCCATTGCAACCTCATCTCTCACCTTCACTATTTTATTTATTTATTTAATGTTTATTTGCAGAAGGGCAAGTCATCATCATCATCTTTATTGGCAGACTCATGGTCCATATACAACACACACAATAAATATAGACATAAACACAAGAATATATTAAAAAAAAGAGACATCACAACAGAGATTTGTACCAGAGCTTCCATAAGGAAGACTGGTATCGCACACAACTACATGCAGGATTCACCAGCATCTGCACAAGACTGTTCTTGCAAGTGTGTAGCATTATATATACCAAATCCACACACAGCAGCAGCATTTATAGCTTAGGCTAATTTGCCATGCCTGTCCCTAGCTGACTGCCTTTAAAAAAAAGATTTAACTCAGCGTTTACAGCTGTCACTCTCAGTATTGATTGACCTCATTGATTTGCCCCGTTATGTCATTGAAGCTATTCCTCCCCTGACCCTAACCCATGAGCCAATCGTTCCTTTTCAGATCAAATTAGACACACGTACCAAACCAAATGCATCATCTACCAATGAGGACAAACCTTAAATTCGACTGTGTTTTCAATGGTGGCTAATGAGGAACTTTTTAATATTTCTTAAACAGTCGCATTTTCCCCCTGACAATTTATATATGGCTTTCTTAATGCCTTTGTCCTGGGAAGCTCACCCAGGAACAACAGCTATGTCGCACTTTAATAAAGACTGGATCCAACCAACACTCTGACTAAGTACAATATTAACAGCTACTGAGCAATAACATTACGATAAGTATACAAATCATGTCAAAATGGTTTGGATACAATAGGCTGTTATAATAAATATTTGCTTCAGGCTTTATATTCAGCATTAGCACGACGAAGGCTGAACTGGAATATGTTTAATGCAATAGATATATGTGGTGTTGCATCATTGTTTACCATTGTTGGCTATGAATAATTAGACATATGACTCAACTGTGCAGCTAACTGGCAGCACAGCAGCTCACTGCTTAGTGTTAAAGCATACAGTTATAACAACAATACATAGCACACAGACCACGCAGTCGCTAGGTTGAATTACACAGATGTAACCATGATTCAATAGTCCATGAAATATAACAGCCTTTTTCTCTACAAACAGACCCAAATATGGAAGATTCTGCCTCATACTGTGACTCATGCAGTAATAGCAGGTTAAGAGAGCAATGGTGAGAGACACAGCAACCACGTCTTGGAGCATAAAACATTGTCTCACTGTAACAGGAGAGCAGACAGGAGAAACCTATATACCTATCACCTATATATTACAGGACAACCCGCTTTGCATTCCATTCAACTAAAATAGAAAATGTCCTGCTGTAAGTCATAACAGCTTTAGCATCGTGCTAGCTGCCGTACCAACTATTTTTAAAGGCAATTTGGATGCTTAGCTAAATGCTAAATGCACTGTGATTTAAATAAGACACACTGACATGCTGTGACAAATGAGTGAAGTCAGGGGAAAGGGGGAGGAGCCTAAACAGGAAGCACACCGAGCCTGTGTCAAACCTTGCCATTTAATAAAGTAAAAATCAAAGCAAAAAAAAAAAAAAGAGTAACTACAGCTGCAAAAACTGAGCTGTAACTAAGGAGACAGAGAGACATTGTTTTGCTTCTACTTCTCAGTAGCAGTTGGACAGAAACAGTCAAAGTTACAGTGAGTAAGTTAAAGTTACAGTGAATAAGTTAAAGTTACAGTGAGTAAGTTAAGTTACAGTGAGTAAAGTTTACCTTGTTGGAAACGGTTTGTGAGGCGACAACGGCGGCGGTGGCGACGGTAAAACCAATATCCAGCCGCAGTCAGGAAGTGAAAAGTCACGACCAGGATGGGTGTTATGACAGCCGGGTCTGATAGAAAGTCCATACTGTCTCACTGACTGATCGACAAGCGGACACACTCCTAAATAATGTCCAAGTAGATCCTTAGGCTGACAATACACCTCACACAAGTCCACAGAATGACCAAAAAAAGTTACAGCAGATACAGACAGACAGGCTTCCAGCTGCAAAAAGTCCCAAGACTAGACACTAGATTTTACAGTGTGTTTCTAAAAGTCTGTCAACAGAATCATGAGGATCCGTCGTCTCCTTCTTTCACTTCTCCATAAGAATAAAAAATTCTGTCCGTCCTTTCTCCAGCATCTCTCTACTTTCAGCACATAACTACTGCAGCTAATAACTTCTATGAGTCTTTCTCTCCATTCAAAACGCCCTCCCTCTCTCTCTTTCTCTGTCCCTCTCTCTCCCTCTCTCTCTCTCTCTCCCTCTCTCTCTCTCTCTCTGACTCTCACTCTCTCTCTCTCTCTCTCTCTCTCTCTCTCTCTCTCTCTCTCTGACTCTCTCTCTCTCTCTCTGCTCTCTCTCTCTCTCTCTCCTCTCTCTGCCTCTCTCTCTCTCTGACTCTCTCTCTCTCTCTCCACTCTCACCCTCTCTCTCTGACTCTCTCTCTCTCTCTCTGACTTCACTCTACTGATTCGCTCGCCCTGACACTCAACAGTGAATCCATTCTCAGCGCGAACCGTTAGTAAAAAAACCGGTAAATAAATGAATTGGGACCAAAGAGGCGGAAGTGTGTGTGTGTGTGTGTGTGTGTGTGTGTGTGTGTGTGTGTGTGTGTGTGTGTGTGTGTGTGTGTGGTTGTGTGTGTGTGTGTGTGTGTGTGGTTACTTCACTTTCTGAAGGAAACCACACGGCAGAGAGAAACACATGCTCTTCTTCCTGTGTGTGTGTGTGTGTGTGTGTGTGTGTTTCTATTCCAGCAAATTAAAGTCATTTTTATATTTCAAACTATGAGAATATTACACACACATAATACTTTAAGCATTTTAAATACATGCATGTTGCATCCATATCCGATTGCCTTTCAGTGTGAACACATGTTGGCAAGTTTGTGGATGGTGTGTGTATGTGTGTGTGTGTGTATTTGTGTTTAGCTCTGTTGCTATGAGTGAGCAATGCATCCTGGCTGTGATATTTATGAGCGGCTATCTTTGAATGATGTCTGCTGATAGCGGTGGTGTGTTTAAAAGCTGCGAACAGAGAGGAGGGGGGGCGGTCAAGGTGATCATAGCATGTGCCTGTGTTTGAGAGTGTGTGTGTGTGTGTGCGTGTGTTTGTGTGTGTGTGTGTGTGTGTGTGTGCGCGTACACAGATACATTACAGAGTGATTCAGCATGATTCAGGCTAGCAGACTGGAAGGCAGGGGGGGTCCCAGAGTTATTCTCATCTCGCAGGGAAGTGTGTGTGTGTGTGTGTGTGTGTGTGTGTGTGTGTGTGTGTGTGTGTGTGTGTGTGTGTGTGTGTGTGTGCGTGTGTGGTTAGGTTATCAACTCGGCTCTGAAAAGCCACTGACATTTTAGTCCTAGCAACCTCCAGACAAAACAATAACAACCACCACACCATCCATCACTGCTAAGCTAACCCAAGACACCTACCTCACTGACTTTACTATTCATTTTAAATTCAAGTTTCTGCTACATGCTGTAGTTTGAGCCCCTGTGTCTACACTCGTACATTTAGTTCTAATCGCAAATGCATGACTTTAACAACATCAAGCAGATAAGAGAATGATAAGGCAGCGTTTTGGTCGAATAGAATTAATCACGGAGGATGTATAGAGAAGGCACTAATAAAGTCCTGTTCCTGTTAGTCATTTTCCTAATCAACAGAATCACTAGACAGTGTGTGAGGTAATGGAAAAGTGATCCTGATGCCAGCTGTGTGTCCGGTTCTTTCCAGCAGTGAGGCACGCTTTATGGTACGTTACCGTTACCGACCTCCCATAGTCAGCTCTCTGCATGTCTTCCCCTCTTTGCCTCATTTCAACTCTGTCTCTACAAGTCTGTCTATTAAAGCAAAAATGACAAAAAATATATTTAAAAAAAATAATAATGATTTTAATTTAACAACTGTTTACTGAAAAATATGAGTAGAAAAAGGAGATTAAGAGTCATACGGATGTCCAATAAAAGCATAAATTGACCATAAATAAATCACATTCACAAATTGTGATTAATAGAGAGACGGAGGACCAGGGTAAAACATATTAAGTGAAACAATCTAAAGAGGAAATGTAACAACCACGTGTGTGTGTGTGTTGTGGTAAATACAAGAGTGTGATGCTGCCACTGTGGGGCAGGAGAGACCAACATGTGTGTGTGTGTGTGTGTTTGGCTGAACGGCTTCACACTTACACCACTGATCTCTCTATCTATCTATCTATCTATCTATCTATCTATCTATCTATCTATCTATCTATCTGACTTTTAAATGTTTTAAGGAGTTTATAACTACAAACACTCTTAACACCCGACTTGCTTACTGGTTTTCCATAGATTTTGATGATGACGTCCACTTTTAACCTTATTGTAGTATTTGAGATTAACAACAACATACTAACTTACTTGTTCCCCTAGCCTACCACATGGCTATCACAGCCCAAAACAGCACCGCTTACATTCAAACAACAGACCCAGGCTCCGTAAATGCAAGCTCCAGGTAGTGACAATGCTGATGCTACCTACGCTAAAGGCTATCACAACATCCTACACACAAGCTTTGTTAGTGTGTGGATGACTGTGAGCTTTAAGGGTCAAGAGGTCAGGGGTACAGCAACCTTTTACTGCAGAAAATGCTGCGCCTGGAAACTTTACCCACACACACACACACACAAACACACACACACACGCACACACACACAGAAGAGATGATGTGATTACTTTGCTCAAATGTGTCTGTATGAAGCTTTATTGTTGCATGTATTATTTATTTTATCCTGGCTGGGTACATTAAGCAGCATCGTGTAATGTCTCCTGTCCCTCCCTCCCCCCTGAAGGCTCAATTCTCACAGTCAGCATCCTCCACACAGATAGCCAGCAAGGTCACCCTGACACACACACACACACACACACACACAACACACACACACACACACACACACACACACACACCACACAGTTTCTGCCCTTTGCTTCTTCCACATGGTAGCTATGTCACGCACATATTTGTCTCCGCAGGAAGAGTGATAAACTATCAGCATATGGAAATACACACAAGCTGCTGGAATACATTTACATTCAATTCCTTTAATAAATCTATGCAAAATGACTTGCCAGCTATTAAAGCAATAATGCCAACATTGATCGACAGACAAAAACATCTACCTACATTATCCTATTTTAAAGCACCAAATTAATGAATCAATTCATGAAGAAAATAATCCAGTCAGTTTGAAATTAGTAAATAGCCATTTTTGGATTGCATATCTTGTTCAGTTTTACATACGTCCCCTCTTTGTTTCGAGACAAAAATAAACACAGATGCTTGATTTTCTTAAGTAAAACAAAATAAAGTTTGTAAAAAAAAAAAGAGAAAAAAAAATAAAGAAATTGTAGCATTCGTCATAGTAAGCTATTGAAACATGTTGCTTTTGTTCTGAACTTAGAGTCAGACATTGCGCTGCCTGCCACTATAACATATGACTTTCCTCCAACACTGAGCCCTGTCTAACAGCATGACTTTCCTCCAACACTGAGCCCTGTCTAACAACATGAGCAGCTACACAGCACCAGGGCAGTGACAGGACCAGGCCAGCTGCCGGAGGAAACAGGAAGTAACGTGTGAAATGTGACGGGCAGACGGGAGGAAGAGGAAAAGGACACGGTCACAACACTCTAATGAATCCTCTAACCTTGGACTCCCATGTAGCCGCTAGACGCTAGCTGCTGTTAGCTGCTATTAGCTCTGCTCCCTTTCAGTTGCTCTGACAGAGTCCCATCTGCCCAACTGAACTCCCTCACCTCTGCATTTAATCCTGGAGCCTCGTCCACCTGTGCAAGGCAAACATCTCCTAATACCCAGACCTCAACTCTATAACCATCAGTCCCTGGTTTGCATCATAACAAAAGAAATGGCAAAAGCAGGGATAGATTTGTGTTAGATAATCAGACAAAACAAGAAGCTTAAAGTTTATAGTGCGTAACTTCTGTCGCCCCAATGAGTTATTACAACAACACTGTCGGTGCATCTATATGAGGTAAGCATTCGGTGACGAGCATAGATTTGTAAACTTCTGCTGGAAGTCCAGGTTTTTTCTGAGCAGTAGAATCAACAATGATTGGATTGGCGTGACACCAGTTTGTACACTGCCATAGTGAGAAATACAGACAGAGTTTTGTGGAGCTGATAGGCTTAATCAACTTTCTGTCAACTTATTTGGCGATGGCTTGAATCTAACTGACATAAATCTATAAGAAAAAGTTACGCACTATACCTTTACTAATCGTTGTGTTCTTCTATTATGAAATGATACTCCAGTCCGTCTTAGTCTTTGAAGATACAGCCCTGTGTTATGAATCAGTGAGTTGCTGTAACTCAGTTGTTTTTCTGTGTGAATAAAACAGCTTTTCTGAGTTTCCGGTCATGTGTCACACACACATACACACACACACACACACACACACACACACACACAGACCAACACAGCTGAGGGACCTCCGACCTTTCAAATGGCGATATGCAGCGGCAACACTTCCTGTATGGGAATTGTGAATAATTCATACACAACGACGCACCAGGATATTTCAGACAAACCCAAAGGAAACAACGTGAGGAAGCAAATACTGGAACATGTTTTGATAAGATATTTCCATCAGCATATTAACGCCTGGGTTGCGTTCCGAATCGCATACTCTTCTTTTTTCTATTCTACATACTACATCCGACGATAAAAAGAATCTAGTTAGGATGCAGTAGGCATACTATTGGGACATACTTTACTCTCTTATTTAATCATAACATTGCGCCTTGATCTTGCCTCTTGCTTTTATATCCGTCGCATCCCCGTTTGTTTTCATATGGAAGCTTCGTCGATGTAACGTCACTTCACGTGTACACTGGATTGTGGGTCAGAATCACCCAAATAGGATGCACTTTTCAACACTAACAATCTTGGCCGCATGAAGTAGGACATCCGGGTACTTATAACCATCCTAAATCTGGCCACAAGAATCGGGACATCCTAAATCTTTTTTCTACATACTATATAGTAGAAAGTATGCGATTCGGAACGCAACCCTGGTGCAGTGAAGGCACCTGGCAGTCTGCTCCACCGTCACTGAACCACACACTGGGAAATGTGTTCACGCTGTTGGGATGCTGTTTGCAGTGTAATGGTCTAAAGTCTACAGCAGGGGGAAGTTGGGCCCCCTTTGGAAATGTGAGCCATCCAAACTTTGAGATAAACACATAGAGACACACAGGCACACACACACACAGGCACACACACACACACACACACACACACACACACTGACATACACACACACACACACTATGTTATTGCCAACAGTAAACTTAATTATGTTTTGACAGGAGAACGGAGCGGTTGGCTAGACAGGAACAGAGCCAGCGAGACAGACAGACGGACAGACAGACAGACAGACAGACAGACAGACAGACAGACAGACAGACAGACGGACAGACAGACAGGCAGACAGACAGGCAGGCAGGCAGGCAGACAGACAGACAGACAGGCAGGCAGGCAGACAGACAGACAGACAGACAGACAGACAGACAGACAGACAGACAGACGGACAGACAGACAGGCAGACAGACAGGCAGGCAGGCAGGCAGACAGACAGACAGGCAGGCAGGCAGACAGACAATGATATACGCTGAGATGCCATTAAGAGATTGGAGGAGGAAACAGGAGAGGAAAGGGACGAGTGTGTGTGGCCTCCTGAATACACTAACAAGGATGAATTAACGGGAGTGGACTTAAGGGAACACACACAGATACAAACACACAACACACAACACACAACACACAACACACAGGGGAGCCGGCAAATGACTTAGGAGCTGTCAGTAGTGGGAAGTTGACCCGTGTAAAAAGAGACTGACTGCAGGTCAGCTCACAGCTTAAGTTTCCTGCTAGAGCAAGAGATAACTGAGGTATCTGGTAAGCGCTTCCTTTTCGCTGTTTTTTTTTGTCTTTCCTCTTGCTTTTATTTGAACATTACCTCAGTGCCTTGTCTGCTTTGATCTATTTATATTATTTTGACCTTTTCTGTACACACCTGATCATTTTAAATGTATAAGTAAGACATTTTAAAGCCATGTTTGTACCTGAAAATGTATTTCAATTCATAAATAAAAATGACAAAAATCTAGTGAACACTTTATTGCCCTAACAACAGCTCTACTCTGTGTTCACTAAACACAGGTGAAAACAAGTCACATTTAGAGCACACTGCAAACACTGAGGTATAACATTTCCCCAAAAGCCTGCAAAGCTAGTGTGGTATAAGCTATGTATATCAGGGAATATCCATGGGCTTTTTCTGATTAAACCATAGGAGAGAAATGAGAGATAAGGGAAGTTCAATTACACCCTACAGGAGTCAAATTGGGTCACAGCTACTGCCATCGTGTGTGAGTGTGTATGAATGGGTGAATGTGGTAAGAATTGTAAAGCGCTTTGGGGCTGAGGAAATCGGCTAAAAAAAGCGATATATAAGTCAAGTCCATTTACCATGTACAGGCCGCTATGCTGCTGCTGCTACTGCTGAGGCCTTTGAACAACTCTGTTTCTGGAAGACTAAATTCCTGCATTGCAAAATTTAACGACTTGGCTGAGAAAATAGGAAAAGTTTCTGCGCCTACACACACACCCAAGAAATATACAGAAATACACACACACACACACACACACACACACAACTCACACACACTCACACAGAAACACACACACACACACACACACACACACACACAGAAAACACACACAAATACACTAATGCCCACACAGCAGTGGCAACGTGGCTTTTGTTTTCAGGAAACAAAGCCTAATTACCCCTTGTCCTTTTTCTAACCCTCAAGAACAAAGAGTTGAAGAGTAAACATCTATAATCATCATCAGCCCTCAGGAACATGCTACACACCTAAAATAGATTAGAACATGAGATAGAGAGACCATGCTCTCCCTGTAATATCATTCCATCTAAGAATAACTAGTCACTGTCTGAATGCTTTTGATGCTAGATGTAGAAAAAGGAGATGAGGAAATATATATTTACTTTAAAATAAAAACAATGAATGAGGCACTCCTTGGCGTAGTGGATAGAGCGCGGACCATATAGGCTCAGTCCTTGTCCTCCCCCTCTCTCTCCCCATTTCAACTTTATTCCTCTAATCTTCAACTTATAATAAAAGGTTAAAATATTTAGGAAAAGTTATGAAAAATTATCATTGCCCTATAAGAGACATTTGGTTCAGCTTTTGCCATAATTCAACCTGACATGGTCTAGGCAAAGTGTTGCTCAATCTTATCTTCATAGCATTATCAACTGCTGTTAAGTGTCTCCATGATAAGTGTTAATCTAATGGATGGACTCTAATGCTCAGGCTGCATCATATGGATCATATTTCCATATTTCACCTGAAGCAAAACCCACAAACACAAAGCACATTGTGTTGTTTTAAAGCAGGGGGCTGTGTTTGCTCAGGAGAACGCCTACTGAAACTCTTATTTCACCAGATGCAATTATATACTCATCAAAGAATAATCATAATCTAAAAATAAAGAAGAATTATTATTATTTTTTTTACACACCTCCTACACACCCCTATGGTTAAGGTAAGAATAAGGTAAAACTGTCACCCTCTTTTATTTGATTTAATTTTATTTCTTTATGTGTTTTTTTTTTTTTTTCATATTGATTGTTTATTTTTGTTTCTTGTAGTGTATATTTCGTGTTGTTGGGTGTGAGGGTGGGATGTGGGTGGAGTATGTTCGGGAAAAAAAGGGGAAAAAATTTGTAATCATTGTGCTACAATTTCTTTGTTACTAACATTTAATAAAAAAAACCTTTGAAAGAAAGAAAACTTTCACCGTACATTTACAGTAACATACCGCCAGTACATTTCTGTTTGTTATAGAAAGCATACTGTAGGGTTTTGAGGTTGAAAATGACATGCACATATTAGTGATAAACATAATCTGGCTAGTTTCTTATTATGCAGGATGGTTGATGGGAGTTTGGTTTGGTTTGTGCATCGACATGACATCAGTGACCGATTTGAGAGCAGCATGAAAACAGTGATGTCGACCTCTAGAGCGCTAACTGCCCGGTCACAGCCCTCATTGGGTTAAAGGACAAAGGTTGTGTTGTCCTGTGTTGTCCTCTCTGTGTGTGTGTGTGTGTGTGTGTGTGTGTGTGTGTGTGTGTGTGTGTGTGTGTGTGTGTGTGTGTGTGTGTGTGTGTGTGTGTGTGTGTGTGTGTGTGTGTGTGTGTGTGTGTGTGTGTGTTGACATCAATTAAAGCAAGTCATCTTGGTAATCTTGTCACAGAGTTCATGGGCACACTTTTGAAGTCATCACCCTGAAATCGTTGCTCACATTTGCATTTGTGGTCATCTGAAGGCAGTTAGTAGGATTTCAGATTATTCAAAGTGTTATTTTTTTGATATTAAGCTTTTTTGTAAGTGCCAAGGAGCTGAAAAACTAAACTTAACTTTTATTTTATTTCCTTTTTTGACCATAATATGTATTGTCATCTTGTTAAGATATACAGATATACATTATATTGAATTCTAATTATTTTAAAGAACTTAAGATATCAGTATATGGAATGGATATTGAATTTTTTGGACAATATACCCAGCAATACTGATACATCAATATAAACTAGAAGGAGAAATGAGAGTGGAAGAGCTGTCACCTAGAATGGCAGAGAGAAGTAGTAGCTCCCTGTGTGGATGGATGGTGGGAAACGGAGGGAGGGGACAGGCTTTAGAAAAGAGAGAGAGAGAGAAGAGAGAGAGAGAGAGAGAGAGAGAGAGAGGAGAGAGAGAGAGAGAGAGAGAGAGAGAGAGGAGAAAGAGCGATGGATTTATGACCCGTGAGAAAACAGAAGCTCCATCCAGAAGCCTTTTGGTTTGAGGGCCGTTAGTTAATCACAGGTTAATGAGCAGGAGAGAGGGAGAGAGAGAGAGGGAGAGAGAGAGAGAGGGAGAGAGAGAGAGGGAGAGGGGGAGAGAGGTAGAGAGAGAGGGAGAGAGAGAGAGAGGGAGAGAGGGGAGAGAGGTAGAGAGAGAGGGAGAGATAGATAGAGAGAGAGGGGGAGACAGAGAGAGAGACAGAGCGTAGCAACAAGACAGTGGCCAGAGGAAGGAAAGAAACGGTTAGGTTTAAGTGAGATGAATTGAGCTTTTCTATATACAGTCTATGCCAGGGACACAGAGAGGAGAGAGAGGGGAGACAGGGTTAAACATGAGGAGAAAGAGAGGCAGATAAGGATAGAGAGATCAAAGTCCAACAGAAAGAAAAACATTGGAGATAAAATGGAGAAGAAAGTGAAAGAGAGGAGTAATGGACAGAAGAGTTAAAGCTACGGGCTTTAAATCTTGTAGTCTGACTCTGAACTAGGCTTCAGAGCAAAGACAGTGAATGATAGATGGCACAAATATGGGTTATAGGGTTAGGAAGAGGAGGTGTCTGTCTGTCTGTTGTGTGTCTGTCTGTCTGTCTGTTGTGTGTGCTGTCTGTCTGTCGTGTGTGTTGTGTGTCTGTCTGTTGTCTGTCTGTCTGTGTGTGTGTCTGTCTGTCTGTGCTGTCTGTGAGAGTGAGGGAGAGGGGAGGGAGAGGGAGGAAGCCATCCATCGGGGTCGTGAGAGAGAGAGAGAGAGAGAAGAA
The DNA here is from genome assembly GCA_026122265.1 of Ammodytes dubius. Classification (NCBI taxonomy): domain Eukaryota; kingdom Metazoa; phylum Chordata; class Actinopteri; order Uranoscopiformes; family Ammodytidae; genus Ammodytes; species Ammodytes dubius. Next base: position 24,944,305 of record CM047520.1, on the reverse strand, counting down.
GACTAAAAAGAAAAGGAAGAAAAGCACTCAGACGATGAGGTCAGTGGATGGGAAAAGACGATGAAAAGAATGTTGAAGAGTGTACACAAACACAGGGGACCCGGACACATAACCACGGTAACAAGGGCCCTTCATTTTAACCCCAGCTGTTCTAGTTACCATGGACACGTCTCAATTAGGAGCCCTCAACCCCCCCTGTGACACACACACACACACACACACACACACACACACACACACACACACACAGTCCCATCCTCTGGCCCTTTCATTCAGACACTTGACCTGAGCTCTTGAAGGAAGCTGTAATTTTGAGGCTGTCGGCGCTGCCATGACGTCTGCCTTTACATTCAGTCTGTGGTAAAGGTCTAGAGGCCTCTCCTCTTTTACGGCTTCTCTTTTCTTTTCTTTTCTTCTCTTTTCTTCTCTTTCTCCGCCCGACAGCTCAAGATGACAGACCGTTCAGTGCAGATATCCAGGACTATTTCGTCAACCTTAAACCCGTAGAACTTGTGTTGCATAAAGTTTACTAACATGCCTTTGATTTGATGTTTTAATTAGTTTGCTGGTAAACCTGTCCTGAACAGCTTGGTAAATGTATAAAGTAGCCAGAATCAACCATTAATCAAACTCTCTTATACTCGGGGGCGCCCTTAGCTCAGTTGGTAGGGCGTCCCCTCCATGGGCCTCGGCCAGCAGCAGACCCGGGTTCAATTCCAGCCCGCGGTCGTTCTCTGCATGTCACTCCCCTCTCTGCCCCATTTCAACTCTGTCTCTACACTATCAATAACGCATAAAAAAAATGGCAACAAAAAAAATCTTTAAACTCTCTTATACTGATAGGAAACTTTCCCTTTTCTTTACGGTGCCCAAAAGACTTTGCGTGTCATTCTTATTTATTTTGCACGTAACTGTGAGTGTTGCAATGCAACACAAGCAGGTGGAGTTTGTGTGTGAAATTCAGTCCAGTTTCACACAGTCAGTGGAGCTGTCAGTGGGTTAGTTAAGGCCCTGTGTGAGAGAGTGTGTGAATACAGAGACAGTGGACTATTGTGCGTATTTGATTGTGTGTGTGAATCTCAGTGAGGGAAAGCCAAAGACCACCATGACACAAGAGGAGCGGGGAGGAGCCATCATACCACCGCACTAATGGCCTGAGTTGCTTTTACGCCTTTTCACACACACACACACTCACACCGCAGCCCTTTTACCTTCGTGGCGGAACAGGAATTAAGTTGTTTTCATCGGTAAGCTCAGAGGCAGCAGTGATGTGAGTTGGGCATGGCGGACACACACACACACACACACACACACACACACACACACACACACACACACACACAAAACACCCACACACTCAGCAACCAATGCGGTCAAGAGCAGGCTGACTGAAGTTGGAAAGTGATCAATGGCCTGGTTAATTGCTCCACATTGCGCAGGTTGAGGAGAATGTCAGGTATGTTAAGACTTGTAGTGTTGTTATGTGAAAGGGACTGTAATCCTTTTTTAATGAGCTCATAGGGAGGTGAATTTAACAACGGCATTTGAACATATTTGGTGGAAAAGTGGTGATTTGCTTTGTGGCTTGGAGAAAACAGCTGGCAGTGGAGAGAGAGAGAGAGGGAAGGTGTGAGGTGAAATAATTAAGACAGATTGTTTTGAAAATCTAAAAATTTGTGTTGTTATTAGATACCATCCAACACCAAACAGACACTCAATTAAGCAGATCTCAAAACAAATCCATTTAGTCAATTTGGGTCATATTTTCATAGTTTTAGCCAATAATTTTTGATCAAAATAATGGTTATGAAAATACTGTATGAGACTGATCTATCAAAAAGGTTAAAAAAAAATGGACAGGGCTGCTAAACTGTCATTGAGGTTGTCAAAGAGATATATTATGCAATAAGCTGTTGAATGATCAATGAGAGAGTGAGAGAGAGTAGAGAGAGAGAGTAAGAGAGGGAAGAGAGAGAGAGAAGAGACAGACAACACCTTTAATAAACTAACGGATCGGAGCATGACGAGGGTTAAATCAGTCAGAACAGGTCAATGATGTGTCACAACCACAATGATGTCATAGGCAGATATCGGCCATAACAAAGTCAGGAACACACAGTCAAACTAATTAAACTATATCCAACACACACACACACACACACACACACACACACACACACAAACCACACACACACACACACACCACCTAAACACACACAACCTTATGTAAACGCAAGATCATCTGAGCTTGACCACAATTAAACAAAACAGCAAGCACGCACACACGACACAGACACAGACACAGACACAGACACAGACACAACACAGACACACACACACCACACACACACACACACACACACACACACAACCCGCACACACACACACACAGGATGAAGAGAAATCCCGCTGTCCCATTTCAAGCGGTGACGTCACCCGTTGCAGCATCACAGCATGTTTCTCAACTTTCAAAAGTTCTCAAAAATAAATCTCAAGTCAAACAGTTTCTATCTTGGAATTAACCGCTAGAGCCAAAACAAATATGGCGGCAGACGTAGTTTACATTTTTCCAGGCAGTAAAGAAAAAAAACTTCACCACCAGATAAGTTCCTTTTGCTTTCCTGACACACGGGCAATATCTAATCTCTGTCGACTGAACAGTGTGTAGAGACAACAGTTCATTTCAGACTTCAGAGGGGCCGCCAGCATCGGTGCACACTGAGATAGGACTACGTTTCCCACGCTGCCCTCTGTCAGAATACAGGAAGTAAACAGGAAACAGACGCAGCCCCCTTCCCCACTATGACAGCAGGACAGACCAACACAATGAGAGATAGCTAGAGGAGTTATGACCCTCTGTAATGATGTCATACCCTCTGTGGGAACATTCACACACACAATGGAATCTATGTTAATGACGCCATGCATATTTCATCATGTCAAAGCTGTTAATTCATAGTATTAATTACTTGAAATTTTACTCAGAGCAATACGTGCTTCAAGACAAAAAGCTAATCCTAGAATGCATATCCACCACTAGCCTCATCTTTCACATATAAATGTGATTTAGTGAAGATGTATTATTAATTTTATTCTATGGTACTTAATTCTCTGTCTTAAAAAGGTGCATTTCCAGGACCCACTAAAAATGCATATGCCGTTAAGTTGTCATCGGCTACTGTAGAATCATGGCAGTTAAAAAATGGCTTCCGCCCCGTCCTATTAATTAAAGCTCATTAAAAACTTTTATTTTCAAGCAAATATAAACTTATAAAACATACTTAAAAATGTTATATTCCATTTCTACTGAGTCTATTCCAAAAAAATGCAGATTAATTCCACACACTGCACCTTTAACAAAACAAACGTACTGTGTCCTATTGAGGGCGCTACAGCCCTGTCAGCGTTGTGTGTGTGTGTGTGTGGTGTGTGTGTGTGTGTGTGTGGGTGTGTGTGTGGTGTGTGTGTGTGTGTGTGGGGCTCTGAGGGGCGAGTTCAGGGGTTCACCATAGCTGGTGTCACATACTATAACCTTCAAGTGTCCAGTAGCTTTACATGTGTGAGAGTAAACACTTCAGCTCTGCCGCCAGTAACGGTGACGCCGCCCCAACTGATAAACGCTTATCATACCAACACATCTGGGTGACTGCAGTGCTGCTGGGAAACGTGTGTGTGTGTGTGTGTGTGTGTGTGTGTGTGTGTGTGTGTGTGTGTGTGTGTGTGTGTGTGTGTGTGTGTGTGTGTGTGTGTGGTGTTCAGGCAGTGGGGGGCCCATAGTGTGGAGACTTCATCAACAATAAGACTGAGGATTTGGGTGAATCTGGTGCGTGCTGAAGAGCTTTCACTAGATTTATCAGGATGCTTCAGTGGAGGATACTGGAAGCTTTTCTCCTAAAGGTTAAAACCTGCTTCACATTGTTATTGCTCTCATGTCTTCCTCTCTTTCAACTTATAGTGGATTCTAAATCAAGCAAAGCACTAGAGAATGAACACTAAATTGTGTCAGTATCACCAAATTTTTTTTGTATTATAATGACCTTTTTAAAGCCTCGGTTTCGACATGTCATGTTTGTAAAAGAGCAAAAACTGTATTTATTTAATAGCCGATGCGTTCAGACCAAACTGATTTACTTTCAATGACTGTCTGTTAAAATAAGTTATTTTAAAAAAGGAGGTAATGAGTCAATTTAGGTTTATTATGTGTAAAAAGATTTTTAGACGGGATCCAAAAGCATTAAAATGAATCTACTGTAAGACCTTGGTTTATCTCAAATCTGTCATGATGAGAAGATGAAATCCTGGAAAAGTGCTCCTTCACACACTGACACAAAAAAAAACCACACACCCTCTCCCTTTACCTTCCTAAAATAACATTGCTTAGGAAACAAAGGGGGCCAGCCTTAGCTAGCAACAAGCACGTTTACGTGGGGGGTGATGCACTTTGAGCGATTGCTCTGTTGTGTGCGCTGTTTGTGCATACTGTCTGTTGTTGTGCTTGTCTATGCAGTAAAGAAAACAAAAATCCAATAAATATATGTTTGAAAAAAAAAAAAAGCACGTATACAGAGCCTAGGCTGGTTATTTTACACTGGATAATGTTTCAGCGTGCACACAGTGCGTACAGGTAGGCGATTGTGAGGAGATTTTATTCACTGAATTGGGATTTTGACAACAAGTATTCTCCATAACTGCAGACTCCACCGTTAAGGCTATGTTGTCACACTGTGTTTATTCGACTGCTAGGGGTGTCAAGGCTGTAATTTGGATGAAAGTGTCCTAAAAAGGTGTCTATCCCCATAGTCCTAACACTCATTCAAAAGGTGAAAGGGTTTGCTATGCACCTGTGCTGTTGTCCTTTTGAGGTTAAACTGGGCTACTGCAGTTACGCCTCCTTTGACTTAATACTGTCATCTGAAGCCGTGTCGTGTTACCGGGCCAACAGCCTCCAGACGTTTACGTAACCTGATCAACAGCTTTGAAGTTCAGACGGGCAACTCGTCTGCTAGCGACACTACACACACACACACACACACACACACACACACACACACACACACACACACACACACACACACACACACACACACACACACACACACACACACACACACACACACACACACACACACACACACACACACACACACACACACACACACACACACCAGCAGCGGTCAAGAGCAGGCTGCCTATATAAACAGGCTTTGAGCAAACTGTTGTAAATGTAAATTGTAAATGAATGTGTGAAATGGACGTCACTTCAGTTCAGTAGTTCAGTACAACATGAGCTTTAGGATACAGTGTGTGTGTGTTTATCATTTTAGTTACTGTATTACTATGTCTGGTTTTAACTTTGAGCTCTCTCACCGACAAGGAAATATGTGGGGAAAAAGTGTGTGGAACAACTTGATTTTAAAATGTTAATAAGCACACATCAAGTCCAATGTTCCACTGAATTAGCTAATAATTAATTTAAAAAAATAAAATTTAAAAAGGTCACCAATGATGTGAAATACACTTTTTTGTGATTTTCCAACACGAATATGTGTGTCTAGAGAATCCAAAGTATGCGAAAAGACAACCTTTGTTCTCTTGCTCCACCTCTCCTGATTGTGAATTCATAATCAGGCCATATACAAACTACATATTCAGTTAGGTGGTAACACACACCTCAAGAATACCACCAAATTTAACTGTCATTTTTGATTGATGCAAGATGCAAACAAAGCCCACTAACTAAGTCTCAATCCACTCTCACCACCAGAGAATGATGTGGCTTGGCATCCACTTGTTATTATGACCACATGCGCACACACACACACACAACGCACACACACACCGACACCGAGACGCACACACACACCGACACCGAGACACACACACACACACACCGAGACACACACACCCACACACCCACACACCCACCCACGCACCCACACACACACAGACAGACACAGACACACAGAAACATGGCCTCCAACAATGGCTTCTTAACCAAACCAAGGCTTTTCAAATGCTGACTCAGACGCATGGTTAGTTATT